>OX637562.1:3594528-3896175 GCA_951800025.1 Oligia strigilis | reverse complement strand
ATCAAAATTGCTAGAACCAAAATCAAAAACAATAATTGTCACTTTCAACAATTTTTTTTTACAACCAATTGTTTTTTTTAATCAAATAAAAATATCACTGTTTTTATAGAAAAAAATTGTAAACAACAAGTTTGGCCCATAAATATTTTTAAACTGTTATCTAAATCAAGATCTAGATATAGATAAAGTCAAAACCATCTCGTGTTTGGTTAATTAAAATATATTCATGAATTCTCTCAACCCTGAGAAAAATTAACTAAAGATTTCTCTTTGAATCTAATACCTTAATATTGGATTAGGGCTTGCGTTTCTTTGCAAGTTTATAATAAGGCCAACGATTGGAAATTCCAATTTTCGGACTAATTGACAAGTAGAACTTTAAAAAAAAAACCTGGAAATCTTATGAAAGTTTAGAATTGGACTAGCTTTAAGTGAACTAGCGATTTATTTAAATTCAAGATAGAATAAACATCACAGTACCTATGCTAGGTAATTATTATCCACACGAAAAAAAAAATACTTAAAAATCTATTATTTTTTACAACCAAACAGAAGACTATAAACATTAAGAAATGAAATCTAAATCCCTATAAGTAATCTTTGTAATACTTACTATCATATTATCTTTGTTGACTTATTGTTCAATTACTTAGGTGGAAGCCCTGAGGCAGCCCACGAATCTAATTTTTTTTTTCTTATAATTTTCGCAAAAAAATGACGTTTCCCTTAAAATGTAACTTAGATAGCTGTGTTGATGATTATTATTCAGAAAATAAGCTATCATTGAATATATGAGTCGCATTTTGATCAAAAGACTACGTTTGCAAAAAAACGTAAAACAATTTGAATTTCACGGGCTATTTAGGAGCATCCACCTTAAGGAGGAATCGCTAGCACGCGTAGCATGACCACCATAGACACGGGATTTGTCGACGGAAGAATAGACAAAATGACAGATTGTAAACATTCTGTCTATGGTCATTTTGTCTATTCTCCCGTCAACAAAACCCGTTTCTATGGTGATCATGCTACGTGTGCAGGGTAGCCCGCGCATGATTAATCATATAATCCCATTGACTATTTACGAAATAGTCATTCAATAGGATTATATATGAACTTATAGAGGGTTGTTTTGACGATTTTAATCATTATACTCGTAATTGTAATTAAATTATTAAAATTCTGTTACGAATCTGAACCGACCTGACCTGCGAATTGCAAAAAACCGTTAGAAAATTTGAATTTCGCGGGTTACCTAGCGCATCCCCCTTTTTATTGTAGAGTAGCTTATGCCCGCGGCTTCGTTCGCGTGAAATTTCACCCCCTTAGAGGTGGAATTTCGAAAAACCCTTTCTTAGTGGATACCTACTCTTCACAAAGAACACACCCTCCAAATTTCATGTCTCTAGGACGAGCGGTTTAGGCTGTGCGGTGATATATCAGTCAGTCAGGACTTTGAATTTTATATACAATTTAGATGTATATGTCTCAGCTAGTTTGTCTGTCGTGTGTCTTTGTGTGGGAACATGCTTGGTGCAGCTGCCAATTAAATTAAAGGTATGTCGTTAAGTGGAATAAATTATTTCATATCAGTGAAGATTTTTTATCTCTGAAATTGTAGGTAGGTATGAAAGTATATAAACTCCATTCGAATCAGGCCATGGCATGGACAATAGCCTTATAGTTTTGTTAAAAATTCAATTCTGAAATGCTATTATTATAGTGGGAGAGTACTAAAGTTTTTTAAGAACTTCGCTTCATAATTATAGAATACCGAATCAGGTTAGGTATTCACTACCCGCATGCATAATGGAACATTGACCCATTGATTTTTTTACGTTCAAAATACAAGCATTCATGATTAATTAATATTATTCAAATCAAATCAGTTTTAATTTTATGCGTCAACAAGTAGGATAAGTCCTCTTAGCAAGATCTTCTTTTGCGATTTCCCAAAAATCGTCTTTTTTTAGTTAAGTCCGTATTCCATTAAGCATGCGTACCATCCGACAGGCTATCGTATCGAAAATGACACATTTCGATACCCAGATTTCCCTTACAGCTGTCGGAAGAATAGCGGTCTATTTGATTTAAACTGACATTTTCGGGTGTTGGTCTTGTGAATAGCGTTTAGAGGACTTCTACGAGAACATTAATTGACGTTCGATACGGTACGGAAGTGTACCGAGTGGTTGTGAATGGATATGCAGTTGTCTAATATAATACAGTATACTCAAAACAGTCTTCTAATGCAGGGATCGCACAGTGAGATAGGCGGAAGTATTTCCCGAACTTGGCCATACGCAGAAGATGTAAAAATCGTTGAACAGCCTTTATAAAAGTAAATATTTAATCTGTGGTTACACCGTTTTTTTAACAAAACTGAAGGCGAAGCAGCTTGGCCCATTGTATGATACGAAGCCATGGCCTTAAATTAACGAAAGCGGAAACACGCTGCATTCGACGGATTGTCAATTTTGCGTGACTTAAAAAAGTTTTTTTTTTGTTTTTTTAAATTGCGATCTCATTGCTTTTTTTATTGTATTCGCATCTTGTTATTATTATTTTTATATTATAAAATTGATGACGACACTTGATTTTATTTTAGCGTTAAACGCTTCCAATATTTTTTTTAATCACAGAGTTTTATGTTTTTTTTTTGACGAATTCATAAAAACGAATTATCACAATAAATATGTAAAAAAACACCAATTAGCTGTATATCGTTGATACAAATGTTCTACATTATATTGTTACGGTGTTATTAAAAAAATAAAAGTTATTTTTAACAAATTCACACTACTTTTTTGTCGTATGTAAATCGGATGTCGTATAGAAGTTAGTAGTCGTGTTGTCAAAAATTAAATCGCAATTGTATTGTAATGTTAAAATTTCCACATTTTGTATGAAATAAACGCATATCGGATATCGAAATACTAAAGTAAAGTATAATATTAAAATGTAAAACTTTTAACTTAGTGTAGTGTGAGATTATCGTGTTGGGAAATAAAGGGTATATTTTCGAGATTTTCCCACAAACTTACGAACATATTCATATTGTTAAATACACCGTATTCGAAAGCCTAGAGACGTTCGAAATTACAGCCAGTACTATCCTTAAGGGCCTTATCACACTGGCGATTTGCTAGCGAGTATAAAGCGAGGTGAGTGCGCAGAGAGCTCACCGCGAATTCGCTGTGGACTCGCTGCGAACTCGCCGCGACGCCATTTTGTACACGGCGCTATTAGCGGCGAGCATTTTTACACGACTGCCCCAAAAAACCTTTTGTAAAAAATTATAATTCTAAACATCTCTCTTGGTTGCGGATTTGAAACGTCCATCGTTGTTTGTACTGACACACATGTTAAAAGAAATAAATGAGTATACAAAAAAAAAATGTATTGTAAAAATACTTCAGATGCCTTAATAATTGGCTTATATCGGCTACAAATTAGACTTTAGTTCTAGAATTGAGGACCAATTTTGTTGCTCGTAAAACACAACAATTGGGGGCAATATTCAAAATTTCACCATGGAAACTGTGTGCACCAAAAAGTAATTACTCCAATTATGTATTGTATTAAACGAGCAATGAAATTGCTCCGGGTACCGGTTGCCTTTAAAATAGTAAACTTGATAGCTAAAATATTAATGATAAAAATGTGTGTTTTGTATGTTCCTAAAATAGCATATTGTATGAATGTTAGTCGTTAATGTTATTTCATACAAAATCTCTTCAGTCTTTGTATATCTGTTTCGTGATTTCTGACTACCGACTTATGTTATGGGTGATCTTAGAGGCCTTTTAGTACACTAATCTTCTAATTTTAGGGTCTCCCTTTATGACGTAACATGTGGTTGAAAATGGTCTGAGAAGGCCTTTCGTGACAAATAAGGTTTCAAAATAGTTCCATTATCATTATACGATTGAAATTGGCAATATACCTAGTTAATTTGACAGTGAAAAAATTAATAAAATAATTTTTTCAGCATTCGAATCTTAGGTACTATAGACAAAAATGACGAATTAAAATGAGATTTTGGACAAGTTTAATCAATTTTCAGTGTTTTATTTTATCTAGATAATAAATTCGGTAAGAAAAAATTCTCCAACATGTTACGCCGTAAGGAACGGAGTCCGGCACCACATATTATGTATAGAATATAGTTATAAACAACGTTGTACGCAACTAGTCTTTTTTATAAGTGTCGAGCGAGTAAGAAGCTAAGATCATGTTCCCGCTTTACGAGAAATTGGAACAAAAACATATATTGACGACATCTTTGGTACAGTCGGCAACAAAAGTCGATTAACACTTCAGTTTTTTTAATCTCAGCTAATGAGCAAAATATTAACTCTTCAGTTTTTTTAATCTCGGTTATTGAGCAAAATATTTGTTCAAAATTGCATTGTACTTCTGCTGCAATTTTGAACAAATATTTTGCTCAAAAACTGAGATTAAAAAAACTGAAGTGTTAATCGACTTTTGTTGCTGACCGTACCTTCGTAATATTAACAAATCATCGTCAATGTAAACTTTTAGGCCACTTGATGATAAGTCGGAGCATGATCTAAGGAAATATTTTTTAATAAAAAATTAAAATCATTGACAGATAAACACTTAAACTGGCAATAATTACAATTGAGTTATAAACGATATTTTTTAATAAAAATGAAGGGGAAAAAATGTAAAAAAATAATGCTTTTGTAAACTAAGCTGGTTATTTATTATGATAAGTAAATCTTCTAAAACTGGCATTTTTGTTTTATTTGATTAAATCCTTGACGCATTTACCTACCTATTGCCGTTTAATGGGCTTAGCATAATAAGCCTATAATTTTCCCACTGCTGGGACACAGGCCTCCTCTCTTTGAGAGGGAGGGAATTGGCCGTAATCCACCACGCGGGCTTAGAGCGGGTTGGGTGGCCAGTGTTTTAGAAGAGCAGACGTTCTAAGTAAAGGAACAAAATATTTTTCAAAGTATTTTTATTAATTATCACATACTGGTTTCTTTTTCAAATTACTTACACCTATTTATTACACAACATTCTGACTTAAAAATATTATCTAATCTGTATCTTATCGCTAACACAAGATTTTCTTAAGTGTTTTACTAACTTAATACAAACTACCTACATCATAAAAATTGTGCTAATAGAAATACCTAGGTCCTAATAAAATTATATTATATAAAAAATAAACTTAAATCTAGCTTGTAGTTGGTGTACTTAATGAAATTATACAACCTAACGCAATATGGCTTCTATCTATTATTATTTTATTGTGTGCAATTTTACGCTATATAAAAATACCTACTATTATTTCTTTCTGGCAACATTGTCTATTTTTTTTATTCATGAAGAAAAACCAATTGCCGAGAATATTGAGCAGATATTTTGTACCGGTGACTAGAAATAGACAATGTAACCAAGTAATCTTATATACCTACACCTATTATTTTAATATGGCAACATGGAATGACATGAAAATGGCGGTTTAAAACAGAGATTCTTAAATTAAACTTATGTACAATGAGTAATACTGAATTTTGTAGATTTTCTACAGAACTCTTGCAATGAAATGAATAATGAAACAACTTAAAGATAAGTACCTACCTATTTATAACATGCCTAAACTATGCACTTTAAATTGTCTTTCACATTTATTCAAAAATAAGATATACCTGTCAAATAATTACTTATCAAAATCTTAAAAAATAACGCCCATAATCTTTGTCTATTAAAATAAAATAGTTGCCTACTATTAGATCTAACAATACCCGCCATTATATTTTCACTGGTGGCATTTTCCTCACACATATTTTTTTTACGGATTTTATGAGAGAGAACGGAGTGAATGATAGCGTGACGGTTGACAGGGGAGAACGAAAGAAGGAAACTTGGTGGCCGGCCCCACTGACCTCTACCATACATAATAGAGGTCAGTGGCCGACCAGTAACATGGGACAAGAGCAGGAAGATGATGATGATGGCGGTTTTTACACAAAATGGCCGATATTGACAGATTCAAATCACGATACTAGTGAATATCGCTGTCTGTAAGTACAAGAATATTTTGGCGCGTGGCTAAAATCGGAACTAACGCCGCTATCTTGTGTTTTCCACAAATGTTTACCAACAGCGCCACCTTCTCAATATCATTCAAGCGCCTATAGATCCTTGTATTTAAAATCCAATATCTGGGTATTTACAAATTTTGATTTTACTTCTTTTTGTCATACTTAATCTACCTACTTACTAAAATCTATAATAGGCACAGCAATTCTAATCATTGGCGAAGATACGAATACATTAATTATAATAAAACATCCGCCATTTTATAAGCACCTATCAGATCAAAATGGCTTCACATTTCAACATTAGCAAATTCAATAAACAAGTAGTTTTCTACTAAGAACACAACCTAAACATGATTCGTCTCCACAACATCTTCTACATCCTTCTTTTTCGTCTTCTTTCCTTCCAAATCCGCGTAAATGTCTTCTAGACTCCTCATTTTCGTCTCAGGAACGCAGAAGATAAGGTAGAATACGTTAGAGAGACAAATGAAACTGAACACCCAGAAGGTAGAGTGGTATCCTATCCAGACGTTGAGGGGAGCGAAGAGTTTAAGGAGTGCGAAGTCGGTGGCCAGGGATATTGCCATGATGAGTGTCGCTACTGTGCCTCGGAGCTGAAAATAAATAATAGGTCGATTAGAAAGTAGCACAGAAAAACACTTTTAATTTTAGGTAAGTATCCAAAAAGGAGAAGGCTATGCATTAGACGAATTTTGTTCTTCTAGAAGGTGATCGAAATTTTATGAGTGATCCTTATGGTTAGGTACTTAATCGAGTTTTAGCGTCTTGACTTGTTCACTTCTTAGGTTAATGGCAAAGGACTATCTTTTTCATGAGGCTATGTTACCTTCAGACTCTTTGAAAATCTTGAAAAGACTGATTAAATACTTTCGGGTGACTGCAGTGACATCCTTGAGTTACTACCCATTGGAGATAATCTTCTTATTATACTTTTGCAGTCTCCATGCTGAACTTAAACCTCTCCCATCTCCAGCTTTCATTCCTAAGCAGCGACTCTAGTCCAAACAAAAGTACCAGGCTCCCATAAAACCAAACGAGCTAAAGACCAAACATACCTGGAAGTTGAACATCTCAGTCATTATCACAAACGGCAGGGGTTGCAAACCGGACGCGTCAGCGAATATGCACACGCATAGCGCGACGATTGGCACCCAGCCAGGCATTAGGACTCCGATACTTTGTAGGTAGAACCAGACGCCTAGCAGGCACATGCTGAAGCCTGCTACCACGCTTGTCACTGCTAGAAGAGGCTGAAAATAGAAGAAAAAAAAAAGTTAACGTAAGGTTAGTTCTGTTGCAAGGTGGTTAGGTAGTACCTACGTAACTTTGTATCAGCCATTTACAGTTATTCATTTTATTTAGTAAGATACTCTAGCTGCTATGTAATTAGCTGATGCATGTAGGTATTTCAAATAGCATGGAGATATTTCCTAACTATTAACAGCCGCACAGGTCGATCGATCAGGTTAAGCTACGCTTGCCGCGGTTGGTCTGTGCCATGAGTGACCATCTTTACATACCGTGACCCCTCCGTGTCTCGGAAAGCCGTTGGTCCCGGCTGTCATTCGTGGATCTTTGACAGTCGTTACGGGTAGTCAGAAGCCCGAAAGTCTGACAACCAGTTTTATCAAGGGGTATCGTATTACCCAATAATTGGGTTGTGGAGGTAAGATAGGCAGTCGGCCAGTCGCTCCATGTAAAATACTGGTATTCAGCTGCATCCGGTTAGACTGGAAGCCGACCCCAACATAGTTGGGAAAAGGCTAGGCAGATGATGATATTCCATTTCTCCAGTCGGTTCTTGAAGCAGTTCAGTGTGGGAGCCGTCACAACATTTTCCGGGAGCTCATGCCATGCTGTTACATTATATTTGTCTCGAATTGCTTCAAAGTTTGTTTCTTTGATCATGAATCTTAAACGCCTTTGTCTGTCCGGATAAGCAATTGTTATCTGCAAGATTAATTCGAGAAATGGATCATCCTAATAGTCCTACCGAAGCACAATCAGAATAAGAGGTTGTAAATTATCACATTTGTAAAATAGATTGATGTACAGACGCAGCACATCAAGCTACTACAATCTGTCAAGTTTCTTCGACTTTATAGCTATGGCATAAGGTTCAAAGTTGATTGGGAAAAATTTACAGTTTAGGGTCGCTTGATGTGCTAGGCGTCTGTATAACCTAACTGCCTGTTATTTCAGGTAGAATCTCTACGATATAGGACCTACTACCTGTTTGAAAAGTGTTTTTATAGCACTGTGGACACACTCAAAAAATGGCTCCATTTCCCAGTATCTTAAGACACAATGAACGAAACCGCGGAAAATGAACGCGAGGATGGCGGGAATAGCTAAGAAATTGACGTGATTTCGAAGTAAGGAATCGTTAATTGGCCATAGTGAATTATGGCCCAGACCGTTTAGCTCTGTCCAAAACGCCGTCTCATCCAATTATTAGAAATAGGTGCGTCAAGATCTGGGGCCTAAAAAGGCCACTTTGGTAGAATCATACAAGGATAACATAATGGACAGTTAACAGTTGAGTTAATCGTATCAAATCCCATTGGTGAAGGTGAAGCATTTTTCAGTTATTTTTTTTTGTCTGTGCTAAAACACCAATCAATCCGATCCAAATCCAATCCCAATGTCTTTGATTATACCTACGTAAAGCAGCGAATAAAAGAAAACACAGAATGTCTTCGCCATATTATGATTCATAATGTTATCCTTTTATGATTCTCCAACCAAAGTGGCTTTTTTAGGCCCCCAGACCGTTTATCTCTGCCCAAAACGCCGTCTCACTCATCCAATTACTTATTAGAAATAGGTGCGTCAAGATCTGTTAGGTAACAACCTCTAATTCCTCTAATGTAGGTACTTCATTCATTTTGGTATTCTTAACAATTCAAGCTATTATAAAGTAAGTCACGCTGATGCCATTATAAAACCTAGTAACTAAAATAATAGAGTGATTAACGAAATTATTAGTTAGATCGCGTACCAAGCTCTGACGACACGTTTGAGATAGGTACTGTAGAGTTCTATGTGTTCTCGCCTTTAGCAAAAGGCACTGGCTGGAGATGTTATTCGATTCGTAGGTTTAAACGCATGTCAAGTAATTTAATATGTTATTTTGTTCTAGAAGGATTCATTCATATTTTTTATCACGAAGTTGTAGACAACGTGTGATTTTTACAATGTAATAATTTTTCCAAGTCTTATAGCCGTATCATTTGTGTACCTACCTCCCAGAGGGTAGGTACTCTAGAGGATCCCTCCGACCCTCTACAGTAGGTACCTACGTACAATCAGCCTCAAAAAGATAGGTATTATACAGTTTTACAATCTGTCGGTTTGCCATGGACAGGTTATAAACTATAAAAAAAAACCGGTCAAGAGCAAGTCGGACTCGCGCACCGAGGGTTCCGTACAAATTTGTAGGTATGTAAATAGTTTAACACCGTTTTTTTTTAAAGTTTGATTTTTCCACAACTTCAAGGGACTGTACCTACACCTGAGTAAGTAGGTATATGGTTTTAATTTCAACTCGATACCTCCACGCGTTCCCGAGATACTCGTAAAGGGTCTTGACAGACAGATGGAAGGAAGGGTTCCGTTATTTCCTTTTAAGGTACGGAAACCTAAAAATAAGGCGAATTATAGGTAAATAGGAAAATAGGTTTGTTGCAGTTCACAACTTTTCGATAGTTTATAATCTCGCGAGATAGATTATAAACTAACGATGTTCATAATTATACGGTGACCTATCATATTTTCGAGATTGACAGAACCATTAACAGTAATAAGGTACAATTAGATTTTCTTGGCGTTTTCCGTAGTTTCTATGGGTTAAGTACCCACTAGTGGAAGTTACCAAAGTAGTTGTGTTTTATTGTTCCTCTGATTGTCTAGTTTTATAGGCGTCTGAATGGCTTCATGACCCACACAAGCCGTAATCTTGATAATGACAAGCTCGGTTCTTTTTCAGCTATTAAATCTAATCGCTCAAGACAATAATTATAGAAGAAAATGTCCACTTTAAGATTAACTTTGGGTGTCCTGAATCTTAAATCGGTACCTACCTATTATTGCTACTTATACGTTTACAGACAGCTCCTACATACAGGACACACATCTTTATCGTAATAGGCCATACAATTTTGCCTCCGATCGGGAAGCACCCTCGAGAACCATGAAAACGGCACCCATGAAGAAAAATTTTAAAATGTCTTGGATTTTCATTTTGACCTCATATCGGCTTCAGCACCCTCTAAAACCACGAAAACTATGTTTCTCTCTCTCCCTCGTTCCATAATTATGAAAAGGTCGCATGGAGGGGGCATAACGCTATTTAGTTACGTGACGATTTCTCCCAGTTTACTCCTACCGCAAGTTCCGCTAAAGAACTTCGCTCCAATACTTAAATAAATAAGTACCTACCTACATGATAATTAGTTAATTGGAATAATGCAATCATTATTCCAATGAACTGATTATCATGTAGGTAGGTTCGATTTTGTACCTAGCATCAAAACATAGCGTAGGTAGGTACCTACTAATTTATTTATTGGAACGTAGTTCTTCAGCGGAACTTGCGGTAAGCAACAAACTCTACCTCGTGGCAATCCACGAGGTAGGGTTTGTTGCCAAATGAATGAAATTCCAAAAGACTGTTCTATTAGGTAAGGGTTTCTGCACAATATCTATACATCGTTACTTAAACAAATAAATAAAAATTACAGCGTTTTACTAAATGCATAATTATGAGTATATAACATTTGTCTGTAGGTCTGTCTGTCTGTTTGTTCCGGCTAATCTCCGAAACGTCTTGATCTATTTTGACGGGACTTTCAATGGCAGATAGCTGATGTTATAACCGGGTAACTTAGGCTGCTATTATTTTAGAAAAAGAATTAGGGTTCCGCGCAAAAAAACAATTTACCCCATGAAATTATGCACGCGAACGAAGTCGCGGGCACAGCTAGTCTACATTAAAAATGTAGTACCTTAACCTTGATTCTTTTGTTTTACGAAGCGACATTGGTAAACTCGAGCACTTTCATAAATTCACCGGAAGGAAAATCGCTATAGATACCTACATTAAGCTATCAACGATGCCCAAACTCATCCAAGTAGGTAAATGGAAATATAAGTAGGTAGGTAACTATACGGGAACCTACGCCACAGTATAAAGATCATACAGTATTGTAACTCGGCCGTAACCTTGAAATAAATGCCTACAGCCGCGCGGTACGTAAACATGCGATAGGGCTGCCCGCCTCCAGCATTTTAATTACATTTGCCTACTTTGTGTTTCCATTTAGTTTTGTTATTGTATTTTACTGTGTGTACATAAATATTAATAATAAAAACCACGTCTTTACTTTGAATTTTACAAACTAACAAAACAAAACACACATGCCCCGAGGTTTTAACACAAGCGTACCTACCGTATAATGATTCATGAACCGCCTATAACTACCTATTTCACTCGTGTTTATCACTTTCCTTTAGGTATTCTATTCACTTTATTTATTAATCCAGACATCTTTTTTTTTGGGAGATTAAAGGAATTACTTATCCATTAAAAAGACACACATTATGTACCTACCTACTAGTAAGTAAAATTATTTTATAGTCTTACCTTTCAGAGATTCCAGGTAATCTAAAAAAAGTTATCTCTGGATGCGTTATTGACGAATTCATGCAACCAAAAACAGCACAATATATCCTACTCGTCATATTAAATATGTACAGACGCCAGCACATCAAGTTACTACAATCTGTCAGATTTCTTTATTAGATTTTCGACTTTATTGCTAAAGCATAAGGTTCAAGGTTGATTGGGAAAATCTGACAGTTTCGGGTAGGTTGACCTGCTGGCGTCTGTACTTCAATTTATTTTGCGCGGTTATTGTTAAAAAAAACAACACACCGTCCGTTCGTCACTGCGGCACAGTCGCGACTGTCTGCATGCCAAGCGCATGCCGAGGTCGAGGCGCGTAGGTATAGCTCGCGTTTCGTCCGTTTGTATGAAGTCGAAATACTGTATATCTTTATACTGTGCCTACGCAGTGAGCTTGCTTGCTGATTGCCAGGATCTACCATGAGCCCCAAGACCTCTGAATAGTTCATTTGTTTGCAAACAAATCGCACCTGTTTGTGCAATGTGCACATGCCCTTAGTCGTGTCTAAAATTAGCATTAAATGAGACAATTTAAATGCACAACATCTAAAAATAAATTGATAATCACTCATTCGGAAGCCAAAAGACATTTTCAAGACAATGCTAATGTCGCAGGCGATTAAATTAGGTAATTACGAGTAAGTAGCATCTGGGCCCCAATTCTGTATTATTACTTTAAAATGTTTTAATTTATAATGTTGGTAAAACAGTTTGTGGTAGGCTTAAAATTATTGAAACAATTAATGGACCCTGTCGGGCACAGCTTATTAGGAGAGAGGAGGAACAGCGCTTACCTATTTGTCTTTATATTTTCTATTATTCATTCGTAGATTTTTGACTATCGTTATGGGTAGTCAGAAGGCAGAGCTCGACATTATCTCCGCACACTTCACCTGCACACTACACACACATTACACATAAACTATTTTTTTTTATTGCTCTATTTTCTTTCTTTTGTTTAATTTTTTAAAGTTATAAGTACATGTTTTCTTTTTTTATCCTTCATAATTTGTCTACTAGAGTTATAAAATTACCGGTTGTAATGTTAATGTTCATTAGGTTTAATTCGGGGTGAGAGCCTGGTGATCCGTCACACAGGGTATCCTAGTATGGACGCCAGTATCTCACAAAGGATCATATATTATGCATCTTTGTCAAAACGCTAAATTCTTATCTCTGTTTATAACTATGTGAACCTTTGTGAAGAGAGAAAATAAAGATTATTATTATTTTTATTCAAATAAATTCTTATAAATTATATTTTTAAATATTAGTATAAAGAAATATAAAAACATTTAAAAATATAAAAAATAGTAGCCCACCGGTATCGGGAACAGGGTCCAAGCTACCGGCGGCGGTCAGGGCTCCAGAGAGAGGAACCTCCTAACTATTCGGGCCGTGTCCAGAAGTACCGCTTTCTGGATCAAGCCCTTGATCCAGCTGCCCAACGAGAGCCTCCTCAGGTGTATTATTATTATTAAAAGTCCTGTTAGAGCCTAAATCGAATACGTCGTTACACAAGGTAAATCAGTTTAGCGTATTCCATGCAGAAATTTTCCTACTTTTCGCAAAATCAACAATGACAATTTTTCATTAGTCAAAATTTGTCTATATGGCCGCCCGTATCTCCAAACATTATTTATTTTAAACGCGTGAGTCGTGTGTTTCGTCTGTATGTTTTTGATGTTGTCTTAGAATAGATGGCTGTCTATTTTTTTTATACCTACAAATTACACATTTTGCCAGAAGTTTGTGGGTCAAAGATGACGTTCAATCTCACCAACAAAGTCGCATAATAAGATCTTCATAGAAACCAATGAAACCTTACCTTTCTCCCAGCCCTGTCGACTAGCTGGCATGCCAAAAACGACCCAAAGATCTGCACAACAGCGAGCAATATCGACTGCTTGTTCGGCGACAAGGCGATGCGTGTGTCAGGATCTTTGCTGGCTTCAGTGAAGATGTGGCTGGCGTAAACCAGGACAGCGATGCAGCCGCAGAACTCACGGGTGAGGTTCACTATGAGAGCCACCCAGAACGCTTTAACGGTCGTCTTGTCAGAAACTGTTGGAGGAAAATAGTCTTTAGTATCCTGAGCACTGATCTTAGTATTAAGAGCAGTGGTGGCCCACTGGTAACGTCCGCGACTAACGAGCTGTAGGTCGTAGGTTCGAACCCGGAAAGGCGCTTTACTTTGTGTAAATTATTTAATCAGCACTGCTTTCAAATCGGTGAAGTAAAACATTGTGAGGAAATTGGCATGCCCTACAACCAAAAAATTTAAGACATTTGACATCCGCCAACCAGTACTGGGCCTGTGTGGTGGATTACGGCCCTTACTTCTCACAGAGAGGAGGCCTGTGTCCCAGCAGTGGGAACATTATGGGCTGATTATGTTATGCTTCCTGATCACATGGGTGGAAATCTAGAAGAGATCAAGCTTATACTATTAAAGAAAAATACTTAGTCTTAAGTATTCGTCCTACATGGGTGGTGGAAATCTACTAAATATCTAGATTTAATATCAAAAGCCTGCAGCGTCTATCGAAATATTCCAGTTTCATTTCCCATGGCTGTCGTAAAATATTTTAATAAGGAGTAATGCTCCAAAAATAAGAGTGTTCCTAATTATTTTTGTTAGCAGAATACCTTTCACAAAGAGAAGAGTGTATAATTAATTAATAAATTAAGCGTTTCATTTGTATTGTTGAGGTTTAAATTGATATTTTATAAATAGGACAAAGAATATGTTTTTATTTTATTGTATTTTTTTTTCCGAGGGAGTCCGGGGTTGTTTTTTATTTCACCGAAATGTCCAGGGTTTTGAAGTTTTTATCCGGGGTCACCAATTTAGGTGATGGCGGCATGATGAACTTTCGGAGATCTCGTTGTAACCGGTCTCTTCATAAACGAGATATTTAATATTGTTCTGAGAGAGACACTCTACGAGAAATTCATTCTGAAGGAGGTACCTACTTTAGTTTCCGTAGGTATTGTTTGTCCTACCTACGATTACAAGTATTAGGTACACACCTCGACCTTTTTGTAGGTTATCACTAAAAGGGCGGCTAATATTGTTCGCGTAAAGCTTCGTTTTAGCAATGTAAATTTTATTCAAAGGGGTTGGAAATTACAAGGGGCAAAGAACTCAACGTTTTCAATTTTAATTGTAGGTAGGTTCTAGGTACCTATTTGAAATTCTTCACCCACGCTCAAATTCCACAGTAGCCTGGGTATTGAATTTAAATAATTTCCGAAAACAATAATTGTGTTAACAATAATTCTGATGAATTGAAAACAATTAATCAGGCATATTATCTCCGGGTGTTCTCGTATATCTAACGGAGAGTACTTGCATAGACACAACATTGTAGCCAGGATAATCCATCAGCAAATTGCTCTGAAATACAGCCTTGTGGAATCGGAGGTGCCGTACTACAGGTAGGTATGTTCCCGACCCAGTTCTCGAAAATGGTAATATCACATTTTATTGGGATCAATCCATCATCACTGACAGGACTATTGTTGCCAATAAGCCTGATATAGTGGTGGTGGATCGATCAGAGCGGCGCGCAATGATTGTTGACATATCTAACCGTCCCGCATGATGAGAACCTCGTGAAAGCCGAGAAAGATAAACAAATCAAGTATCTTGACTTGGCTCTCGAGGTTGTCAACATGTGGGATGAGGACTTAGCGATCATTGTGCCGATAGTCGTAACAGCCAATAGAGTAATAGCCAAGAACCTCGACCAACACCTAAGGAGGCTCTCGTTGGGCAGCTGGATGAAGGGCTTGATCCAGAAAGCGGTACTTCTGGACACGGCCCGCATTGTTAAGAGGCCGGTAGCTTGGACCCTGTTCCCGATACCGGTGGTGTACTATTTTAAATGTTTTTATATTTTTTTTATAAGTACTAATATTTAAAAATATAATTTATATGTATTTTTGGCACTGACATCATGATCGCATTAATACTTCGTAATATGGCCCCAGGATGTATGTACAATACGACCGACGTAACTTGGCGGACCTGAACTTTGCGTAGAAGGCTGCGCAGTAAGATTTTTAGGAACCAAATGGTGACATGAGGCGAGTGCGAGTGAGAGAACATGCGCGAAAGTTCTTATATAGTGCCTAGTATTGTACGTAAACGAAGCAAAAGGAGAATGTGAGGATCGTAGGAGATGGCGTTCTGTAGGTTCTAACTACCTCCATGGAAAGAAGGCGTCAATTTATGTAGGTATATTATTACTTATTCGAGTACTGGAATTGAGAATTATCGTACAGAAAATCGCGAAAAATCATGCGTGTCTTTAGATTCATGCCATCTGCGCTGGCGACAGTCAACAAAAATATTTAACAACAACAAAACACGCCCACAAATAAAAAACAATAATTTAAAGAGGCACGGTCTACCAGGAACCCATAAACAAAAGGCGTTTGACACCGACGCAATGTTTAACCCCAAACAAAACGTTACCAATTGACATTTGACACATGCAAAATGACAGAAGCTAATTAAATGGCCGCCAGAATTGAGAGTGATGGTGGCTGGTCAAGAATCAAGGACGTTTTGGTCGCCATGTTTTATAAAGAGGTCGGGTCAATCAGTTCGTCATCAATTATTGGCGTCGCACTCATAATAATAACCCACACGTGAATATTTTGTTGTTTAGATTCGGTATGGTTTTCAATCAAGTCAGCCTACACTTCTACACGCATAGCATGACCACCGAAGAAACGAAATACAAAAGACATAAGAAGGATTCCTACGCCGCGGGATGTCAAAATTTAAGAAAAGAAATGTCAATCTAAATATATAAAACTCAAAGGCGACTGGCTGACTGACTGACATAGTGATCAAAGACTACAATATGATGTTGATAGTGATCTATCAACGCACAGACCCAGACCAAACCACTGGAGGGATCGGGCTGAAATTTGGCATGCAGGTAGATGTTATGACGTAGGCATCCGCTAAGAAAGGATTTTTCGAAATTCCACCCCTAAGAGGGTGAATGGGGGGAAGGTGAAATTTCATGCGGACGAAGTCGCGGGCGGAAGCTAGTTTGTATATAAAGCGATGTGTCTATTATTCGTAGAGTGGAGATAGAAGTGTTCAGTGGAGAGAGGGGCCCGCGGCTAAATAATAACAGCCGCATAGGTCGATAGATCAGGTTAAGCTACGCTTGCCACGGTGGGTTTGTGGATGGGTGACCATCTTTAGATACCGTGAGGCGTGACCCCTCCGTGCCTAGGAAAGCCTGTTAAGCCGTTGGTCCCGGCTGTCATTCGTGGATCTTTGACAGTCGTTACGCAGTCGCTCCATGTAAAATACTGGTATTCAGCTGCATCCGGTTAGACTGGAAGCCGACCCAAACATAGTTGGGAAAAGGCTAGGCAGATGTTGGAGATGGAAGTGTTCATGCTACGCATGCTGGACATAGGCTTCTCCCAAACTGCGCCTCAACAACCAGTCATCTGCGTTCTGCATTCCAGTCTCTTCCAGTCAACTTTTTAAGCTTGTCGGTCAATCTAGCTTTAGGGCATCCACACCACGCTTGCTGATACGCGGTTTACACTTCAGGGGGCCTAAAAAGGCCACTTTGGCAGAATTATAAAAGGATAACATAATGGACAGTTAACTGTTAAGTAAATCGTATCAAATCCCATTGGTGAAGCATTTTACAGTTATTTTTTTTTGTCTGTGCTAAAATACCAATCAATCCAATCCAAATCCAATCTCAATCTCTTTGATTATACCTAAGTAGTGCAGCGAAAAAAAGAGAAAAACACGGACTGTCTTCGCCATATTATGATTCATAATGTTATCCTTTTTTTCCAAAGTGGCCTTTTTAGGCCCCCAGGACTCGTATGCTCCACCGGCCATCGTCCTTCGTCAAACATGGCCAGCCCACTGCCACTTCAGCTTGCTTACTCTGCAAGCTATGTCGGTTACTACGGTTTTTTCTGTATCAAGAGCATAGCGTTTGTTTGTTGCATGTGTTGTTGCCTTATATCTCATTAAAATCTTCCAGCCCTTGTTTCATGTTACCTAAGGTCGGCAACTGTCTAATAAAAAGTCTGTTAAAAAAGAAACTATGAAACGTGCACTAAACATAATGGCGGCTATCGCTGTCTCGCTTTAACATCTATTCGACTCTATCATGTTTAGTACATCCCTATCTTGTTATTATGTTGGCACTGTTAGCAGCTTTACGTCATGTCTGCAGTCTGTGTTATTTTTGTTTTGTTGGTATTCAGTTTTAGTGCACGTTTCATACAAGCGACGTTTTTCAACTTTTTCTATGGGAGTTCCGTCTCTTATATATGTTTACATGTTTACTTACTCTATGGGGTCGGCTGAACATGTTATCTTGTTCATGTCTCCCCTGTCAACCGTTACCCTATCATTCACTCAGCCTTATATCTAAAAGTGTGTAATTTGAATTAAGTTTTTTAAAGTGAAAACTTATTTAGGCGCGTTGGACATTTGTTGAGATGGAAAAAAGACCATTGAATTCGCGCCACTGTTACCGTAAGCTACACTGCGCGCGTTTTGTTTGTAAGACAAATTAAAAAAATACCCGCTTCGGATGTGTTCGGCTGTCCTTGGGATGTACTCGGTTTTAATGTATATCCGATATGTCAGTGAGTGATGGCAAAGTATTCTGTTTGTGTTTTGTTTTCACTTCTGTCGGCACTCCCGGAGTACCATTGTTTTTTTTTTTTTCTAAATAGATAATGGTCGTAATATTACATAAACCGGCTAGTCGGTGAGCTTAGCAGCACCAGAGTTGGATGTCACATTGATGATGTTTGTTTGAATAATATTAGTTATGCGGATGACATGGTGCTGCTAAGCCCATCGATCGGCGCTTTGAGGAAACTGGTGGCTATTTGTGAGTCCTATGCAGTGTCCCATGGGCTCCAGTACAATGTTAAGAAAACCGAACTTCTTATGTTTAAGGCGAGTGCAATAAACTATTCAGATATTCCTGGTGTTTCGCTCTGTGGCACTCCTTTAGCATGGGTGACTAAATTCAAGTACTTGGGTCATTGGGTCACTGATGATCTTAAGGACAACATGGATATAGAGAGGGAGCGCAGGTCGTTGGCTGTTCGATGTAACATGCTGGTTCGAAGATTTGCACGTTGTACAGATCAAGTTAAAGTCACTCTATTCAAAGCTTTCTGTCAATCATTCTACACGTGCAGTCTTTGGACCCGCTTTACGCAGAGGACATACAGCGATCTGCGTGTCCAATATAATAACGCGTTTAGGATACTGTTGGGGCTGTCGTGGCGTTGTAGTGCGTCCACTATGTTTGCGGAGGCGCGCACAGACGATTTTTACGCCATTATAAGAAAAAGGACCGCCTCCATAGCCGGAAGGCTACGCACCGCCACCAATAGTCTCCTGAGCGTGTTCTCAGATAGGTGGGACTCCCCTCTGCTGCGTCACTGGGTGAGGATCCATACCAATTGATCTATTCTATGTCCTCCTTATTACTAACACTAGTCATTAAGTTATTTTATTGCTACTAACACTATGGACTTACGTCTGAAATAAAGAATTTGAATTTGAATTACTCCGGAGTCTGAATGTGTGCCTTGTTCATGGAATTATGGGGAGTCTATTGACTCCCCATAATTCCATAGCGATGGACATAAACATACTCGTAACTGGCGACAAAATGGATTTATTCTGTCTGATCCCCTGAACCCCCCTCCACCCCTCCCTCCTCGATCCCCTGCTAGTTCGTCTTCTGTTTTAAAAGTGCACAAGTATAGTTACACCTCTGTCAAACCCCGAAAAACAAGCGTGTTTTTATGTTATTATACTACTCGGGAAAAAAAACAATTGAAAACATGGTCTAAGTATGGAGTACTATCTCTAGGTAATTATTAGACAACTAATTTGTTTACAGCAATGACGAGGCAAACTATTTTTCAGGAGGAGTGACGTCATTTTCGCAATCACCATCTCCCTTGTATAGGAACTGCTAATTATTATGACACTGAGTTCGAAGGAAGTAGATGCCGACTCAAGCCTATTCCAATTTCCGCGTTTAAAATGAATTGTTTGTTTTTGTTTGTCGACGTTGGAGATCTTATAGGTCACAGTAGGGCACTTTGTTCTTGGCAAACAATCAGAGAAGTCAACGGGGAATTGATTAAATTTCCATGTTTTGCAGGCGGTTTGGTGGCCGCTCTGGGTAGAAAATCGGCCTATATTGTTCCCACTGCTGGTACACAGGCCTCGTCTCGGTGAGAGGGAGTGGGCCGTAATCTACTACGCGGGCCCAGTGCGCGTTGTTAGATGTCACATGTCTTCGAATTTTTGGTTCTAGGACATGGCGGTGTCCTCACGATGTTTTCCTTCACCGTTTGAAAAGGTGGACCACCGGCAAGAAAAAATGCTCGTGGTCCACCGAGGTGAACTAAGCAGGTGGACCACGACCGAATCCCGAAAATAAATAGGTCCAGAAATAGATTAAAACCGGAATTTCCGAAAGGTAGTCAAATCCCAAAGGAGTTAGGTACAGGTGAGTTAGTCACTAAACATCTTTGAGGGACTTTCCAATATACCAATAACGTTTGAGCATATAGCTGACTAGCTTCCGCCCGCGGCTTCGCCCGCCAGGTATGTCGATAAAAACTATCCTATGTCCTTCCCCGGAATGCAATCTATCTCTCTGCCAAATTTTATCGAAATCCGTTCAGTGGTTTAGGCGTGAAAAGGTAACATACAGACAGACAGGCAGACATGAGTTAGGTACTTTAGAATTTACAATATTACTGTGATATTAGTATGGATAGTCTGAACAGAGTTATAAATTAAATTAGCTAGCGTAACTTAACAGATGGCGAATCTAATGACGATCCACCAACCTCTGCCGAATAATGCCAACGCCAAAGTAATTTGTTAGTAACTACTTTAGCGTATGTACAGATGCCAGCACATCAAGCTACTACAAATTTTCAACTTTATCGCTAAAGCATAAGGTTCAAAGCTGATTGGAAAAATTTGACAGTTTCGGGTAGTTTGATGTGCTAGGCGTCTGTATAACCTAACTGCCTATGCCAAAGTAATTACAAACAAATTACTTTGACGCTTCCCTATGCTGCTTCGTACCACTACTGCCCCGTTGGTCTCGTGGTTGCAAGCGCGACTGCTGAGCGTGGGGTCAGGGTTCGATTCCCGGATTGGACAAAGTGTTATTGGGTTTTCCATTAGGAATTTCTTAGTAACAGTCCGAAGTTTGGAAGTTGGCAGTTTAATACCCCCGTGCCTCGGAAAGCACGTAAAGCCGTTGGTCCTGCGCCTGATCTCTCCCCGGTCGTGTCGGATTGCCGTCCCATCGGACTATGAGAGTAAAGGAACAGAGAGTGCACCTGTGTTTGCGTACACACTAAACTTGTGCACTATAATAATCTCCTGCGTACCTGGCTAATCTCCATTGAGATTGGCCACCGTGACCGAAAACGGTCGGGGACGCTATTATTATTATTAGATGAAAAATACTTACACAATAGTTTAGGCGAGAATTTAGGTTCACTAGTTGTCTGCTCAATGATCAATCTGTCAACTTCTTCGGAGATAGACTTGTCATCTACGGGCAGGGAACGCAGCCAAGCTAGCACCTTCGCTGTTTCCTGAAACACAGTTTTATTTAGTACTAGCAGTGTCCCGTGGTTTCACCCGCATAAGTGTCGATCCCGTGAGAATATCGGGATAAAAAGTAGCCTATATGTTAATCCAGGGTGTCAGCTACTTCTATACCAAATTTTATCAAAATTGGTCCAGCCGTTTGAGCGTGAAGAAGTAACAAACATATAAACACACACACACACACACTAACAAACTTTCGCCTTTATAATATAGTGTGAAAGAACGCCAGTGTCCAGCGGGGTAATTGCGTAACACACTATCAGTAGCAATGGCTTTCATTTTGACAGTTCAACAACATTCATTGCGTTATTTACGTTGTTGAGCAGCCTTCGAACATACCTATATGAAGCAATATCTTTTAAAATTATTAGATTGAGATTGATAGTCACAATCTGCCTAGCCTTTTCCCAACTATGTTGGGGTCGGCTTCCAGTCTAACCGGATGCAGCTGAATACCAGTATTTTACATGGAGCGACTGCCTATCTGACCTCCACAACCCAGTTACGGGGTAATACGATACCAACCCCTGGGTAAGACTGGGTGTCAGACTTTCGTGCTTCTGACTACCCGTAACGACTGTCAAAGATCCACGAATGACAGCCGGGACCAACGGCTTGACGTGCTTTCCGAGGCACGGAGGGGTCACGGTATGTTAAGATGGTCACCCATCCACAGACCAACCGCGGCAAGCGTAGCTTAACTTGATCGATCAACCTGTGCGGCTGTTATTATTTAGCCACGGATATTGATAGTGTCTTACGCAATTAGAGTGCAGGGATTTTATCCCCAGAGAAAATATGTTTTATCCTAAAAATGATTTCTGGGAGTCCAGCCTGTCTATTATGTTAAAATCTCACCGTGAGAACTTCGAAATCATTCCATCTGATGCTAGGTATTGACACTAATAATAGGGTCGCAGCATAATGCTGAGCGATAGCCGTTTTGCGTGGATGTGACTCATGTTTCCCCCAACCCTTTCTTGTTATTATTTTTTGTATAAGTTCTTTAATGCGTCATGTTTACCGCAAATATACGTGTTTTCTTTCATTCTTTCTAATGACAGCTCATTTTAAGCTCACTTCACCCAAGTTATGACGGTGAGATTTTTAAAGAATAGCACTACAAGTATGAGTGAGAAGAAGACAGGTCGGAAACAAAAGAGAGTGTTCTATGAGAAATCCATTACACGTTGACTGCCAGACAACAGACACAATAGAAAATCTATTGTTCGCGGGCACCGGTGACCGCGGTGGCAGTCAATGCCTTGGGGTCAGTTCACACCGAGACGCGACGCGACGCGCAGTTTTCAAGATAGAAATACAATTACAGACCTTATCTACTACACAAAAAGGTACACGATTCAGTGAGACACTGAATTCAGTGTCTACTACGTCGAGCTACGTAGCGCGGCGCCGCGCGGAGCAGCGCGGCGTACCTCACTGAATCGTATACCTACGTGTACTTACGGCTATCGTTATACCCAGAAACTGGGTTGTGGAGGTCAAATAGGCAGTAGCTCCATGTAAAATACTGGTATTCAGCTGCATCCGGTTAGACTGGAAGCCGACCCCAACATATTGGGAAAAGGCTAGGCTGATGATGATTCTACGTTCAATCTTACCTCATTCTTCCCGCACTTGACCAAGTACGAGGGTGTCTCCGGCAGCCGCAAGAGGATACAGAAGTGGATGAGAGGAATCGCGAGCAAGATCCAGAGGACTGTGTTGAACGGCAGCAGGTCTCCCAGGACGAAGACTAGCAGGTTTCCAGCTGTCTGGGGACAAAAGGAGAGAATTTTAGAATAGTTAGACAAACATGCCGATTGTCGGCTATTGGGAAATATTTTTTTTTCTTTCTTTCTCAGCACACGAAGATCACAAACTAATCTAAACATAGGTAATCATAAAAAAAAACAAAATTACATAAGTGGAAATAAATAATTAAATAATAATTAATTATTATCAGCCTATAATGTTCCCACTGCTGGGACACAGGCCTCCTCTCGGTGAGAGGGAGTGGGCCATAATCCACCACGCGGGCCCAGTGCGGGTTGGTAGATGTCACATGTCTTCGAATTTTTGGTTCTAGGACATGCCGGTTTTTACACAAAGTAAAAAGTAGTCTGTCTGGGTTCGAACCTACGACCTACAACTCGTAAGTCGCGGCCGTTACCACTTGGCCTCCACTGCTCCATAAATTGTACCTACGTACTGTAAAATAAATGTGGCTTTAGAGGGAAATGCAAGGAATTAAGCGATTTTTGCCAATGATTAATTGACGGCGTAACGTCTCTACTCACGCAAGATTTTCTCAAAGTTTTTGCGCGCATCTTACCATCATTAATTCTGCGGAGTCATCTGTTTAGTAGCTTAGCAAGTCTTTGACAGGGTCAAATTAAATTCGGTAGCGAAACTCTGAAGACGTTATGGGTATCAATATTTAAACATCACACTAATATTAAAAAGGTGACAGTTTGTGGGGGTGTGTGTGGGGGTGTGTTTATATGTTTGTTACTTCTTCACGCTCAAACGGCTAGACCAATTTTGATAAAATTTTGTGTGTAGCTGACACCCTGGATTAACATATAGGCTACTTTTTATCCCGATATTCCCACGGGATCGACATTTACGCGGGTGAAACCGCGGGGCGCAGCTAGTGACAAAGTAAAAATAAAGATTTGACAAAAAAAATGGGTTAACGACCGTTAGTAGTGTGGCTATTTGAAGTATGAGTTGGTCGCAAATTATATAAAAAAAAAACTGGCCAAGTGCGAGTCGTACTCGCACACGAAGGGTTCCGTACCACAAGGCAAAAACGCCGAAAAAAACACGCTTGTTGTATGGGTATAACAAAATAAAATAAATATTTAAGGGGGGCTCCCCTTAAATATTTATTTTATTTTGTTTTTAGTATTTGTTGTTATAGCGGTAACAGAAATACATAATTTGTGAAAATTTCAACTGTCTAGCTATCGCGGTTCTTGAGATACAGCCTGGTGACAGGCAGACGGACAGACAGCGAAGTCTTAGTATTAGGGTTCCGTTTTTACCCTTTGAGTACGGAACCCTAAAAAACACTGATTTTCTAATCTGTTTTTTTTATCGTTTGTTAAAATATTGATTCCCTAAAGTTTACAAAAATAAACAGATTTTTAAACTGATAAGTATTTCAAGTGACTTCAATAAGTAGGTACGGTTGTGATAACCCGAAAAAAAACATTAATACTAATTTTTGTTTTATCATATTTAGTTATCTGTGCCCTAATTATTTTCTCTTGACTGTACTTATCTGTCAAAAAGAGTAAACCTAGTTAATGTGGATAAGACAGAGACTAAAACAGAAGACGAACTAGCAGGGGATCGCGGAGTGGGGGGTGGAGGGGGGGTTCAGGGGATCAGACCGGAATAAATCATCAGGTCTGTGGAGTATTGCTAGCTCAATTAATTTGACCTGGTATAAAAAAAACTTATCAAGCTACCTACCTATGGAAAACCAAACAACTCACTACAGTGTAAAGTCCAAACAATCAAAAGCAAATATTAACTTTCCAATTCTTCAAAACCACAAAAAGTTGCAGTAGGTACCTACACATCTACCCATACTACACAACACTATTCTAAGAACCTGTACGATGAACAGCATATTGCCAAATTGTACCGAGAACTTACTTATAAATTTTCCTCTAGTACTTTTTGTCGCACTCGAAAATATATTTACTCATTAGCTTAACTCAAACAGAATTATTTCTAAGGGGATTACCAAATGTTTAGTACGTACTTTGACTTATAAGAAGACTTCCTCGAACTGAAAAGATAACAGGAAAATCGTACGCCTTTGTTTGAAAGGGGGAACACCTGAGTTATGTTTGCAAAAAAAAAACCATAATTTACCGTATTTTCCATAAATTATCGTGCCGTACCTGACACGAATTGCATTTGTTTTTGTAATTAGAATAATCTATTGTGTCTACACTATCATTATAGTATCTATGATAGATCTATGAGTCATATGACAATCCATATTCCCCCTTGCTAGTATACGTATTTATCAGATGAAATAATTACACACCGATTCCTCTCTTTCAGTCTTCAGTAATTTGACTTTCGAAAGAAGAAGACAAAGCATTGTGTAACTATACAGTCACTATACAATATTTATTATTATGGGGGTTATATTATTACTAGCGGCGCCCCGCGGTTTCACCCGCATAAGTTTCGATCACGTGGGATTATCAGGATAACAAGTAGCCTATATGTTAATCCAGGGTGTCATCTACCTCCATATCAAATATTATCAAAATTGGTCCAACCGTTTGAGCGTGAAGAAGTAATAAACATAAACACACACCCCTGTTTGTACAGACACCCTTACGAGGACCTTGTTAGTCCTAGAACGAACCGAGGACCCTCCAAAAAACTGGTTTAAATACCTCGTTGGCCTTTTAGAATAAGATAGAAAGAGACAGGTGAGTAAATCTATAGTGATGAGCTTATTGGGATAATGCTATCTCAACATTTTTCTGTATGAATTTCGGCTATCATACTGAGGACCTGAAATACACAGCTAAATGTGACCAACGATGCACATACGAGGACTTTGTGTAAGCCAACCGAGGACCTCTTACGTAAGCCCTGCGAAGTCCTTCCGAGGACGTATTTTTACACAATATTTCTTATAGCTTGTACAAAGTGCGGACGTTGTGTTAGACTTTATATCGCTAAACCGAGGACAGTTTTTCGCGTAGAACTTGTACAAACCGAGGACCTGGAAAATACCTACCTACCTACCTAAAACATTTTACGTGTAAGATAATAATCAATGTTCCGATATATTTCTTACACACTTTTTCTAAAATGAAGTACCAAACGAGGACGAGTCAATGTCTTTACGTTTGTCAGCGCTTCTCAAAGGATTATTTATCAAAGAGAGCCGACAGTAACGGCTTTATTTTGTTAAACACTCGTGATTGTTGCTTATAACGTAAACAAAAACCCAGAAATCGATCCTTATCAGCGACACTATCGAATGGTGTAATAAATACAGTGTTTTTTTTTCAAAATCAACGGGTTCGATTCCTGGCTAGAAATATTGATTTTTCAAAAATCCAATGATGCAGTTTTAGTTTTCACCAAAATCGAGGCCGCGACTCTTTTGAGTACTTTTCGCTATTCCTCATAGTTTCGGATTTGGCCATCCACGAAAATTCATCCTGTATATATAAAAGGAGAAACTGACTGACAGACTGACATATCAACGCACAGCCGCAACTACTGGGTCTAGGAATGTGATTTTAGACGTTACGGACGCTTTTAACGTTCTACATTGTCCTCACATGCATACTTTTTAACATGAATGATCTAAACAAGATTTTCTAACCATATTATTTTGATTTAAAAGAGTGTCCATGGAGTTTCTTGCCCGTTCTTCTCCATAGGTACCTGCGCTTTGGAATGGGCAACTAGCTTCATCTTTCTGACTGACCGCCCCTTTTTTTTTTTTTTTTTGCGGATGGGAAATCATCAAATGACCCCTCCCGCTCTGGGTGGAGCGGAAGGGAGTGTCAGACTCTTACTGACTAAAACCCACCCGTGTTCCTTCCTTAGCCCTTTATGTTCCGGGCCAGCGTTAACCCTTTCGGACAATCCCGCTGACCCGGCAGGCTTTGGCCCTATGGGGTCCTCGATGCTGACATCTCTTTGAGGTGCGCGTGGAACACGTACGAGCCGTCCGGCACGGGCCTGGTCCTGATCGGATCGGACGGTGAGCTACCCATTACTCTCCGCCCGCAGGCCGGCTCCCGACGCCCGGAGCGTCTCCCGCGGCGGCTGGGACGGGAGGCTCTCTCCCTGAGCTGACCGACCCCTTGACAATTCAAAAGTGCCTGTTGAGTTTGAGTTGAGTTTGAGATTGTGAAATTTTGCACACGGCTTCCGTTTATAATGTAGGGGAGCACTAAGAAGGGGTTTTTGGAAATTCAACCTTTAAGGGGGTGAAAAGGGATCCCCCCTTTTTACCCCTTCTTTTTTGTTTATATGAAAAATCTTATTCCTTGAGTTAAAAAACTTGGCACAAATACAAAAAATGCCAAACTTCATAATTTACTTAGATAATAAGTAAATTATGAAGTTTGGCATTTTTTGTTTTTCTAAACTACCCCCTAAAGGGGGATTGTGGGGTGTCAGAATTTGTATGGTAGATTTTTAACTCGCGGTCCGATTAGCTCGAAACTCAGTATTTATACTTAAAACCAAAAATAAAGAATACCGTGTATCAGGGTTTTTAGAAAATCTAGCCCTAACGGGGTGAAAAGGGGTAGTTAATTATACAAGCGAGGATTTTACTGCGTGGCTTGAATAACTCGAAAATTGGTATAAATAAATCTTCGAATGAAGTAATGAACATAATAATATAACAAACGATTTTTCGGAATTCCACCCCTGTGGGGGTGAAGACCAAGAATACAGTTTATATGAAAAATCTTATTCATATGGTTAATAAACTTGAAACTAAAGGGAGATTGGGGGTGTAAATTTTATAAGGAAGAATTTTAACGCGTGGTCCAATTAATTCGAAACTCAGTATGTAAGACCAAAATAAATAATAAAGTAAGTATATCAGGTTTTTTAGAAAATCTACCCCTAACGGGGTGAAAAAGGATTGTCAATTTCTTAGGGGAGTATTTTATTACGTGGCTTGATATGATAATTGGTCATAATATTTAAGTCAAGCTATAGAAACATCCCAGACGATTTTTCAAAATTACACCCATATGGGGATATTTTTAATAGCCATGTTTATAATCACGTCTAAACTTGCTATGGAGTATCTTAATTTGACAGGACTAAACTAATATTTATCTTCTGTCCTTTTAAATATAAAGAAAAAGATGCACTGAACTTAATTTTTGTTTAGTTTGTGAACAAGGGAATCGGCGCCATTAAGTTATTAAGTTTGCATGCTTCCCAAATTATTTTGATCTCGCTTGATAATATTTCTTTGTTGTTTTCTAACTAAGCATTGTGTTATGAAATTTTATGTCAAGTTTTTAGCCCAATTTATGTCGATTTCTTTTAATTATGGTTTCTTTATGTCTTTTTGTTTGAGTCGTTTTCTATTAACTGTTATGTAATTTTTAAAATCATGCTTCTCAAAGATGTTATTGCAACTTTATGATTATTTTTATAAGTAGATCGTTGGTAAAAGTTTGTTAAGTAATTTGTTCCATTTTAAAATAAACCTACTTACTTTTATTTCAGTAAAGTTTATGACGTGGTTTCCTTTAGTATGTTCATGTTCTGTATTTCTTTGTACTTTATATTTGTTTCAAATCTTGCTGCAGACATTTCACCTAGGAAGGCATTTATTTTCTTTAAGCACACGTATTTAGCTCCTATGACAATACAATATTTTATGGTGCAAATCATAATGTTGTATAATATAAGCGGGCCTAGGTACTTAGCACATGCTGCAGAAAAAGCCTGATTATTCCTCGTCCACCTAGTAGCTACCAACGATTTGTTTAAGGATTCAGTCTACCTTCGATTTTCTCCTTCATAATTTTATTTAAATGATAGCATATAATTTGTCTTCTACACACAAGGAAAACTGTCGAAACGAGGACTAGAATACACACTGTTCGGAAAATCTAGCAAACCGAGGTCTTAAATACACATTGTCTGGAAAAGCTACCTAACCGAGGTCTTTTGTGTTAAAGTTAACACATAGGTCCTCGGATAATACAACAAACGTGAAATGAGTGTAAAGAGTCTGTGTATGAGGCGACAGTGGCACCATCTGGTGGATACACAATGTCTGTGTAAGATTATGAATAATCTTGATCAAACCGAGGTTCAGACAACTTTTTCGAATTAAGTATATAGAAAGAGTCAAAATCGCTTGCAGAATACGAATCTTTGGTCAAGTCAAACCGAGGACCCTCGAAAAGGTCCTCGCTTTGAAAAGGTCCTCGGTCGTGCCTTGTGTATTCATACGCACGTCCTCGGATGGTACTTAAAACAAACACACACAAACTTTCGCCTTTATAATATTAGTGTGATAAATTCGAAAGTAACTCTCATCTGTACGTTACCTTTTCACACCTAATCCACTGAACGATTTCGATAAAATTTGGCAAGGAGATTGATGACATCCTAGGAAAGGATGTAGGCTACTTTTTGTCCCGGTAGCGCGTTCCCGTGGGATAATTTCCGGCATACACGCTGACGAAGCCGGTGCAGAAACTAGTGTAAAGTGCCTTATTACATGTGACTTTAATATAACTGGCGAAACGTGGGTGTACGATAGGTATCTACATCTCTGCCTTACCATTCGGGGATTACTGACGTGACATTATGTTGTGTTATGTAATATTATAAGTTGCGCGTGACTTCGTCTGCCATACCGGATGAAAAGTAGCCTATGCCCTTCTACAGGTCATGGTCTACCCATGCGCCAAATTTCATTCAAATCCGTTCAGCCGTTTTAGCGTGAAAGAGTAACAAACAAAAAACAAACATACAAAAAATCAAATCTTTTATCTTTTTATGTACCTAACTAGCTGCGCCCCGCGGTTTCACCCGCATAAGTTCTGTCAGAGTCGAAAATAGTTAAGAGTTGAAAAATTCTATTTGCATTTGATATCCCAACTCTTGCATCACGCTTGGACTCTTAGGAGCTGAGCAGAAAGATAATAAGTAAGAAAAAACGATAATTATGTGAAAACAAAGTGATAGCGCGGGCCGGCAATGCGATGCGACTGGGTGGGTCGGGGGAACAAAGAATTTTACGCGAACGAAGTCGCGGGCAGAAGCTAGTTTAGCATATAATCAGATAAAGTGCTAAAAGGATCATTTGGCGCTTGAATGACGTGACAGGTGCCTCCCTGCACGTTATTCAAGCACTGTTGATAAAGATTCGTGAAATTGTTTGGTGAAATGTGAAATTGTTTGGTGTAAAACAAAATGGCGATGCTAGTTTCAAACTTAGACACGCGCCGAAATGTCCTTGTACATCTTGTAGACATTATGTATGAATCATTGAATTGAAATGAAATGAAATGATTTGAAATGATTTTATTTTTTTTGTAAGTAGGTTTGTACAAACACTTTTACACGTCAATCATGTTTTTTTTTTAAACTAGATGAAGTCGGCGTTTCCTATCTGACTACTCTGAGAAGAAAGGCCGAAACAAACTCAGAGGTCACAGTCTTTTAAAGTCCAGACATAATCTTGGTCAGGTTATATGAAGACCATGTAGATCGATGTCTGAGGTGGTCTTTTGAGGAAAGAACCACACATTTTGTGAGCTACCTATTTCTTATCTCACTAGGTAATATTATAAGGGCGAAAGTTTGTGAGTGTGTGTGTTTATAATTATGTTTGTTACTTCTTCACGCTCAAACGGCCAGACCAATTTTGATAAAATTTTGTATGGTTAACATATAGGCTACTTTTTATCCCGATATTCCCACGGGATCGACATTTTCGCGGGTGAAACCGCGGGGCGCAGCTAGTCTAGAATAATTGCGTTACACACTATCAATCTCAATCTGAATCATTTTGAAGGATATTATTATTGCTAATCCATTGCTTGATAATTATGTTCGAAACGAAAACTTTGTCTGCTCAACAACGTAGAAAACGCAATGAATATTGTTGAACTGTCAAAATGAAAGGCATTTCTAGTGTTAGTGTGAGACGCAATTACCCCGATGGTCGTGTAATGCTAGTTATAAGTGTGATCACACCGCCAACTTCCACACCACCAAACCGCGAACTTCCAAACTCCGGGCTGTTACTAAGAAATTCCTAATGGAACCCCCCTCCGCCCCCGTGCTTCGGAAAGCGCGGTTAATCCGTTGGTCCTGCGCCTGATCTCTCTCCGGTCGTGTCGGATTGCCGTCCCTTCGGACTATGACAGTGAGGGAAGAGGGAGTGCACTTGTGTGAATATTTTATTTCACATAAACCTACATGGGCACTTATGAAACGTCAGAAGCTAGGTGCACGGTTCCAATTGGTCGTTTCCTATGGAGAAGAACCGGCAAGAAACTCCACGGTTACTCTTTACCGACTTCTTTTAAAAAAAGTTTGTGCGTAAAAGCAACATAACTAGCAGAAAAGTAGGAGAATTCCTAGTAGGTATGATAGAAGATTATTCACTAAGGGGATAAAGCAGTGTCGCGTTATTTTGAATCTCGAACGCAACGAAGGATTCTAGCCTTAGAGTAAGAAAGCTATAGAGCATCAGGTAGCGTGGCCACACATGAGACAAAAAACTAACTTAAATAACATTAGCTACTTATGTAGCTGCCTTGAAAAAACGGGCACGCACTGAGAGACGGAAATAGTATAGCTTTATCCTTTTCTGTTACTTATAATAACTCAATACTTTATCCCTTTCTTGTGGAAATGAAATGGCGCTACCCGCCGTCTATACTTTTCTTTGTCTAAGATTCTAGCATTAGGCTCGCGTGGTGGATTATGGTCCACTCTCTCTCACAGGAGAGCCCTGTGTCCCAACAGTGGGAATGTCATAGGCTGATAATGCTAATTTCTTTATACTTATTATGTGCCTAGGCTTTTCCCAACTACATGTGTTAGGGTCAGCTTCCAGTCTAACCGGATGCAGCAAGAACCCAGTTACTGGGTAATACGATACCTACCTCCTGGTACGACTGGTTGTCAGACTTTCGGGGTATTGACGACCCGTAACGTTTGTCAAAGATCCACGAATGACAGCCGGGACCAAACGGCTTAACGTGCTTTCCGAAGCAAGAAAGGGGTCTTGGTATGTGAAGATGGTCTCCCATCCACGGACCAACCACGGCAAGCGTAGCTTAACCTGATCGATCGACCCGTGCGGCTGTTATTACTTAGCCCCTCCTTATACTTTATCTTAATGGAAATCCTACTTATCTCTGTAACCATTAGAACGGTCCATTCAGTTAATTAATATAATATGTATGTACTGATAACAGCACATGCTAACTAACCGTTTGTTTTGTCTATTTGGGGCCGTATTACGAAATATTAATGTCGTCATGATTCCAGTGCGAAAAAGGGATGCTGCTATCGGTCATGTATAGCTCCGTCTGTCTCTTACCTACACTGGAACATGATGGAAGTGGTAGACCGCGAAATTCAAATTTTCTTACGTTTTTTGCAATTTGCAGGTCATTGTCAGATTGTATCTTGATCAAAATATGATTCGCGACAATAACAGGTACATATTTAGAGAATTATAATTATTAGAATCATTATTACCTACTTATGTCTTTCTAAGTTAGATTTCTACCACCAACCACCAATCTCCTATGGAAAAGTGTTAATGGTAGAAATCTGACCTGCAAATTGCAAAAAACGTAAGAAAATTTGAATTTCGCGGTTTACCACTATCCATTCACCTACCGTCAAATGAAGGCACCTGATACGTATTTTAATCTCGTCACTACTTTGACCTAAGTTATTAGATGTCAGTGTATCATAAAGAAAAAATACCTTCCGGAAGCGTATCGTGGGTTTAACCTCCACCACCCCTGGGCCCCAATTCTGTATGTAATTAGTATTCCCCGCGTAATCTTACCAATTACCAACCACGTCAATATCGTGTCTTGTAGAAACCCTTGGGGCCTTATTCTCCATGACACAATGAACCAAACCGCGCGAAATGAACTCGGGATCGACGGGATTAGGTAAGGAACTGACGCGGGATTGGCGGGATTAGGTACCGATTAGGTAAGGCTGACGTGGTTTCGAGTAAGGAATCGTTAAGTGGTCAGTGAAATTAGGGCCTAGGGGTTCCTTACCGTGACAGAGTTACGGTACAACGGATATTTAAACTAATTCTGATACTAAAAAGTACTAAATAAAACTTACGTTAAAGCTCAACTCACACCAAAAGAGCGTCGAAGCGCAGCGAAGCGGAGCGCAGTTTCAGTATCATATGAATTTTAACTTTATTTTCATTACTACAATACTTATTATCGCAACCGCTGTAGAGAAGGCTATTCGCCGGAATTCCAGCGGCGCTGCCGCCGCGGGCATCCGCGCGAGTCGTTCGAGTTTCTCATGCGATAATAAGTATTATAGTAATGAAAATAAAGTTAAAATTCATATGACACTGAAACTGCGCTCCGCTTCGCTGCGCTTCGACGCTCTTTTGGTGTGAGTTGAGCCTAACAAAAAACTTATTTAAAAGCTTGAGGCCTGAACGTCCTTAGTACAGAAACAAAAACAGATTTTCGAACTGATATTTCAAGCTACATACGGTTTTGGTCACAAAATAAATTTATCATCAAATTTTTTATGTTGTTGTTTTATCATCTTTAGAACTTTAGACATCGATTCCCACCACGTTTGCGGAGTTTCGCTAGTTCATTTAATTTGACCCTGTTGATCAAGATAAACATGATAGATAACAGAAGGCCACTTCTCGTTTAAAACGTTCAAAATCTAGTCGCAATCTCATCTCGGCGACAAACAAATGTCAAAAACTTGTCAAAATGTTGGGACGTTAAAGGTATTTTTGACACATTGAGACTGAGATCAGGGGGCCTAAAAAGGCCACGTTGGCAGAATCATAAAAGGGTAACATAATGGACTGTTAAGTTAATCGTATCAAATCCCATTGGTGAAGCATTTTTCAGTTATTTTTATTTGTGCTAAAATACCAATCAATCCAATCCAAATCCAATCCCAATCTCTTTGATTGTACCTACGTAGTCTGTCTTCGCCATATTACGATTCATAATGTTATCCTTTTATGGTTCTCCAGTGGCCTATATAGGCCCCCAGACTGTTCTTAAAATTACGAGAATTGCCCCTCAGATATCCTGATAGATTACACGTGGTATTATCTACTTACGCATTTGTTTAATTACAATAATATTAATGGGTTAATACATAATTCCTATTGATAAATCATGGCGCATACCGCAGCCGTAACCATTTATCTTGGAGCAATTATAAATGGATGAAAGATATTTATTAATTACGCTACTACATTGCAGGTTCTTGTTGACAGTTTTAATAAAATAGGTACTTACATAAATTAATCTTTTTAGGGTTCCGTACCTCAAAAGGAAAAACAGAACCCCTTCGTTGTCCGTCTGTCTGTCCGTCTGAATTTGGCGAGCTACCTAGCGCATCCAATAAAGGCTATTTCAAACGGTAAGACAAAGACGCGCGTTTTTTGTAAACCGCATGGCTATGCGTGACCATTCAAGCTGTCATACTATACAAGGTGTTCTAGAAGTCGACGTCAAGCAGGAATCGGATGATAGGACAAATCATAATAGTTACCAGAAAAATATTAAATAAAAATCTTAGTCATGTATTTTTTAAATTTTATTACAGTATTATTTAGCTCCTTTAGCTACAAATCTTTACTTTTTTATCGAATTTTTTAGTTTTTTTAATATTTTTTTTTTATTTCCAGTTTTTTGTTTATTTATGTTGTAACGTTGAATAATTTTTGTTGTTTTTTTTTTATTATTTTAGCATTTTTCATTCCAAATTACATATAAACATACAAATTGCATAAATTTTTGCAAGCTATTTATGAAACCCTTTAATTTGATATCCCACTCGATATGACCTTTTTAAAAATCGTTTGTAGATATGTGAGCACCATGTATCTATCACATAATTGATTTAAACCTTTTACCTTTTGTGGTAGACTAATTTTATTATAGGTGCATCGTCTTCGCATAAAATTATATTTATTATGTATACAAGACCTTGTAAAACATTTTAAAAGAGTAATGGTGGAGTTTCTTGCCCATTCTTCTCCATACGAAAACTACCTTTTGGAATGGGCGACTAGAATCATTTCTATTTAGTTGTAATTTTGACGTTCAAAAGTGCCTTTAAAGTGCCTATTTGAAATAAATGATTTGGTTTTGAGAAAATATTTTTTTTTTATCGGCCCTTTTAATTTTTTTTTCAATTTTGATATATCCAGTGTGACTCTCACAATTAAGACGAATCTAACGGCACCTGTCAAGCTGAAATCGATCCAGCCGTTTAGGCTACAGAGCGTGCTAAAGAAATATGCATACATAATATATGCACTCGAAAAACATAACCCTCGTTCTGGAGCAGTCCGGTTAAAAAAAACAGTACCTAAACAAAGATTATAATGCCTTAAGGGCCTCAGCTCTTAATGTCATATGACAACACAAGGTGTACCACCTAACGCTGAATTTCAGCTGTAATGTAACTCACGAGTGCCATACGCTAGAATAACAAACACGTACGGAATTGAGTTTAGCGCAGAGTTAGGTAACTACGTAGGTACTTTTTAGTCATCTGCTTACCTAATAGGTACCTACCCTGCGCATCATTTTCCTATACACGATTTTACAACAAAGATATCTAATAACACCATCTAATAAAGTCATTATTATACCTTATTTAAACAACAAAAGTCTCACCCACCTAGGTTTTCCCTAATCAAAAGAAATAATTTACCTAGGTATACCTGTTTCAGAAATAGCCCTAAATCACTCTTCCCTACACGTTTAACTGAAGATGTCCGTTATGGGGATGCGCTAAGGTAGATATTTCATAGTCATTCAATAGGATTATATGAACTTAGAGATTATTATACCTCCTAATTTACTTAACAAATCTATTTTATTATTGATTTATTTCTGTAACTGCCCGTGACATCACAGCGGGCCCTATCAGAATATTCAGAATACCAGCGCTGCGACATTTATTTTTTAAATGTCGCAGCATCATGCTGAGATAGGAGCCTTTTGGCCTCGTATAGGAGGCCTCGTTTTTCTTTTTGTTACTTTTTTTTAGGGTTACGTACCCAAAGGGTAAAAACGGGGCCCTATTACTAAGACTTCGCTGTCTGTCACCAGGCTGTATCTCAAGAACCGCGATAGCTAGACTGTTGACATTTTCACAAATTATGTATTGTTGCCGCTATAACAACAAATAAGCACTAAAACAGAATAAAATAAATATTTAAGGGGGGCTCCCATATAACAAACGTGCTTTTTCAGCGTTTTTGCCTTGTGGTACGGAACCCTTCTTGTGCGAGTCCGACTCGCACTTCGTTAGTTTTTATATAACTTGTTTTTTTTTACTGTGTTTAGTTTAGTTTGTGATCTTCCTGTACGAGTTGCAATAAATACTTTTTCTTTCTTACTTAATTCTGTAGTTACATACTTGTTACGCTCGCGAATCATATTTTGTTCAACCTGACACGGACCTGCAAATTGCAAAAAACGTAAGAAAATTTGAATTTCTCATCCTACTGCTTTACTTTGTGTAATTTATATCAACACCGCTGCTCTCAATACGGCTAAGGAAAACATCGCGAGGAAACCGGCATGTCCTAGAACTGTGAATTCGAAGACCACCAAGCCGCACTGGGCCCGCGTGGTAGATTACGGCCCACTCCCTCTCACAGAGAGGAGGCCTGTGTCCCAGTAGTGGGAACATTACCTATAGGCTGACTAGCTTCAGCCCGCGGCTTCGCCCGCTAGGTATGTTGATAAAAACTATCCTATGTCCTTCCCCGGGATGCAATCTATCTCTCTGCCAAATTTTATCGAAATCCGTTCAGTGGTTTAGGCGTGAAAAGGTAACACAATACAGACCGACTGACAGAGTTACTTTCGAATTTATAATATTAGTATGGACTAGCTATGTAAATGTTATGTAGTCTGAAAAACTAATCTCGTGTTACCCGGGCATAATTGGTAAAAGTAATTAATAGCTTGTTCGCGCACGCGTTAAATTTAATTAGTTCACATGTATCGTACTGTTGAACTTGACTCATATTGAAGGCACGCACGAGCATGCGGTAAGAATAAATTGGCGCCTAGCTTCGCGGCGGGAATTTAAACGCGCGTCTGCATGATTAAATACTGCTGAGTCAGCCCTTATTACCGACTTCAAAAAAAAGGAGGTTATCAATTCGACACGTATGTATGTAATATTATTGGAATTGCATTATATTCACATATGACAATCTATTAGGGCTTCCAAACAAATATACAAAATTTTATAGACGTATGTATGTATGTATGTTTGTCCACGCATATCTCCGTAACTATTAATCGGATCGTGACCATTCTTTTTTTATTGGCTTACATTTACTTCAACTTAGGGAACAGTGCAAGTTTCATCAAAATCAATTCAGGAATTTTCAAGTTAAGGACTAAGACGTGAAAGTGTGACGGCCTGGCTTATTGATACGAGCTACGGGTGTGGTGTCAAAGGGAAAACATCTCAAAACCTTGGTCAAATTCTAGTGCAACAACTAAAAATTACCAAATAAAAAGTAATTTAAAAAAATTAAACCGACTTCAAAAAGAAATGAACTCAAAATTATGAAATAACTTTAATTTCGGAAGTCGGTGGCAAAAAACTAAAACTAAAATACAGATCCCAAGACACCGACTTCCGAAATTAAAGTTATTTCATAATTTTGAGTTCATTTCTTTTTGAAGTCGGTCTAATTTTTTTAAATTACTTTTTATTTGCCACCGACTTCCGAAATTAAAGTTATTTCATAATTTTGAGTTAATTTCTTTTTGAAGTTGGTTTAATTTTTTTAAATTACTTTTTTTTATTTTATAAGTAGGGCCATTGAGTTGAGGGACTCATGCCAAGATAATTACCCTAAGGAACCACCTATTTGTGAGGTTAAATCTTGGATGAGCAAGCGTGGTTTAAGTTGTAGTATTAAGTAATAATTTATTCGATTTGATTTGATCCTGCAATGACCTGCAAGGCAATTGCGTAACACACTGTCAGTAGCAATAGCTTCCATTTTAACAGTTCTTGCGTTATTTACGTTGTTGAAATTTTTCGAACATAATTATGAAGCAATGGATTAACTATATCCTTTAAAATGATTCAGTTTGACATTGATAGTGTGTTACATTAGTGTACTGCAAACTACTGAGACAAAAGTGCTTGTTTATAATAAATTTTCGATTGCTAATAAATTCATCATCTTTCGTCATAGAGCTCAAATCAATAATCTGTATATAACTACATCTTTAAAAAAATGCTCTGCCTGGGGAGAACGGAGGGTTATATCGGACTCCTGCTGACTAAAACCCAACTGTTCCTTCTATGACCATAAGTCGGGGGCCCGGGAGAACACATCCATCGAAAGATGGAGAGAACTCCATCTTTCCTGGGACGGGGACAGGCCTTATTGACGACGCGACGCCTAATGCGGGCCACTCACGATCAAGTTCACCGTCAAGTTTGCAGCGGACTTGAAGCCGCGTCCAGTAAACTTGACGGTGTATGGCTACTTATCATGCATACCCATAGCCATACACCGTCAAGTTTACTGGACGCGGCTTCAAGTCCGCTGCAAACTTGACGGTGAACTTGATTGTGAGTGGCCCGCATATACGAGGCGTTCGTGTCGTCCAGCTTACGAGGAGTCCCGTCGCGTCGTAGTTATTGATAAGTAATATAATTACTAACCTGTGAAAATATAATGAAGGTGCCCGTCATGCCTCGGATGCTGTCCTCGCTGATCTCCTTGACGTAAAGCGGACAGACCACGAAGCCTCCTCCCGAGCCGAACCCGATGAGAGCGCGGGCGGCGATCAGCGCGATCGGGTGTGCGCACATCAGCTTTACTGCCCAGCCGAGCTGTGGATGGAAGACAATTTTAATAATGGACACACAATTTTGATCGTAATGTCAGTGGTTAAGCTTTACGACGATCTTAAATTTTCCGTATATTTATAGATTCATCGTATATTCGTAGCAGCTTATTGTCGTTTACGACAGATTGCTGTGAAGCAGAAAGAACAAAAAAAAAATATATTCATAGCACAACTTTGACAGTTGTATCATTATCATCATTTAAGCCAAAAGACGTCCACTGCTGGACCTAGGCCGTAGGGTTAGGCGGTCTACCTACATCCTACATAACACAGTCAACAAAAGAGATACTGCATACTTATAATATAATAATAATCATTTTATTTCGGAATAATAAATCCATAAATTTGTTAGTAAAACATAAAAAACATAAAAAAAACTGTTAGTACACATGCAGATTGGACATATAATGGACGAGCGGGCAATCAAATTTCCCTGCAATGACATTCAGGAGACTGTTCGAGCTGCCCCGGACCCTCTGCAGCAGCGACGCGGCACGCTTACGTCTGATCGCCGCGAAGCCATCAGTGTGCGCATCACTTATGCAGGATCGTCGAATATAGTTGAAGTTTAGTAAGAAACCGATGGATGTCGTCGACTGAAATTTAATTTACTATTAATCAAATTAAATTATATTGAGAACATCCATCGGTTTCTTCCTAAACTTTAACTATATCCGACGATCCTGTATATTTATCTCTTTTGTTGACTGTACATCCATATTTTGCTAGTTATTTTGAAGTTCCAAGTCATAGGGGGCGAGCCTATTGCCATCAACCGGGCACATATCCAGACTCCAGGCGGACCAAACGTGAAATTGCGAAAAAAAAATCAGCTGTTCCCTACATTTACGTTCGTATAACTCGTCAAAATGTAGGGAACAGCTGTTTTTTTTTCCCGATTTCACGTTACGTCCCATAGTAAAAGTTGTTCATAATGATGAGTACAATGACCTCATATGAGGTTGTTAATGTTTTACCAATAACCCTGTATAGCCGCGTGCCGCCATGAATCTTCCGTCTCGCTCTCGCTTAGGCATTATAAGGGTTGCGAAAGGGAGAGGGAAAGCTGAAGGATATTTGTGTCGCACTGATACTAAAATTATTTAGAGCTGCCAGTAATTAGGCATGAAATATAAACAAAAATGAGTTATGGCGTCAACAATCCCCGCGGTATATAAACATCAAAGTCCTGACTGACTAATTATCAACGCACAGCCTAAACCGCTGGTCCTAGAGACATGAAATTTGAAGGGTGTGTTCTTTGTAAAGAGTAGGTATCCACTAAGAAAGGGATGAAACTCTAAGAGGGATGTGCGTGTGGATTGATTGCTGGTGAATGGCAGGGGGATGGTGAAATTTCACGCCGACGAAGTCGCGGGCAGAAGCTAGTTAAAGTATATGAATCCATGGTAACAGGACACTGCCACAGAACACAACACTGGGATTATCCTTCGGTTCTGTGCTTCTCGCATCCAACGGCTTTCTGCGGCCTTCATTAGGTCGTCGGACCACCTTGTAGGAGGCCTTCCAACGCTGCGTCTTCGGGTACGCGGTCGCCACTCCAGAACCTTTCGGCCCCATTGGCCATCAGTCCTGCGAGCAATGTGCCCTGCCCACTGCCATTTAAGTTTGGCAATTCTTCGAGCTATGGCGGTTACCTTGGTTCTCCTGCGGATCTCCTCATGGGATACTTACAGAAATAGGTATAGAAGCAAACAACAAAGCATTCTTCCTTCCGAACTTGTCAGCTGCAACCCCATACACGAACACAGCGATAGGTGCGAAGATAAACATGATGGAAGCCATCCAGGACACGTCCTCTTCAGACAGGGGGGAGTTCGAGGGGGAATAGTCCCCCATGAGCAGCGCCTTGTTAGGGGATATCCACCCCATGGCTGTTCCGTACGCCAGGATCGGCATACATACTGGAAAGGGAAAAAATTGTGCGTTAGTTATAGACGTTTTTATAAACAACTAGCGATTCTCCTCTGCTACGCATGGTGTTTTCTGCTTAAGGCGAAAGCGCCAGGGCAGCCCGCGAAATTATTTTTTTTTTAAGTTTTTTGCAATTTGCTGGTCAGTATTAAGTTGTACGTTGATTAAAATTTGATTCGCGGCCGTAACAAATATGTATTTACAGAATTATAATCATTAAAGTCATCAACACAACTCTCTAAGACCAAGTAATCCCCAAGAATGACTATTTCATGAAATCTCACACGCAGTCACACAGGCAGACACGAAAATTTATAATATTTATTAATTTAGGGCTCGTTCGTACGAGTTAAGCGACTTCGTGAGACGAGAACCACTTGTCGAATTATCGCACTCATTTGTGTTAGCATAATTATATACTTTGCACATTCGACCATTCTCGCTTCCGGTAGAAAATCTTCTGTAATTCGCCTTTGTACAGACGCCAGCACATCTAAATTGCCTAAAGCAAAATTAGTGTGTTCGAACCCACGACCTACAACTCGTATGTATATTTAAGACCTCTACCTATGTTCACTAATAAAGATTGATTGATTGATCGTAACTCGCGGCCGCTGCCACTGCGCCACCACCGCCCTCGAACTCATGAGTTTGCAATAAACTTCGGCTCCCATTTCGAAGTTCGAACACACTACAGAGATACTAGCGTAGCTGTTGCGGCATCTATACAGGGTTTTTGGTAAAACAATAATACCCTCTTAAGAGGTCATTGTACTCATCATTATGAACAACTTTTACTATGGGATCAAAACTGAAATCGCGAAAAAAAATCAGCTGTTCCCTATTCTGTTCGTATATCTCGTCAAAATGTAGGGAACAGCTGATTTTTTTCGCGATGCCAGGTTTTTGTGTATACCTATGTAGTAAGTATAGAAAACCTACTATTCCTTAGGTAAAGTACCTAATCATTCAATGGTCGTAACTATGTGTAATGTAATCTATCCGTCCATTGAACTTGATAAAGGCTGCTTACGCAAGCTAAAGGTACCTAGAGTAAATATAGGCTGTGGTGCCTTACTTGGCACTAAGCATCTAAGCAGGTATGCGTCTCTGGTACCTCGAGGCACGATTGATGGTATTTTTAGATGTAACAGAACTTGTCTATGACTCAGTCTTTGATTCGTAACGTGTCTATGGAATGAGGAGGACAATTCGATTTTAGAATCGATGTTCATTTGCTTTATTTTGACGTGACAACGTCTTAAATTAGGTTGCGGCTGGGAGTCACTTATGAAAAAGTGTAACGCTCGGTAACGTTACGTTCTTATTTTCATTTAATTCCTTGTTCCTATTGTGCAATTTAATTATATTCATATCAATAAATATTCTACCGAGAAAAAGACGTTGTCACGTAAAATCTTCGCCCGTAAAACCGACTTTACAGGCAACCATTTTTTTTTACATTCTTTTTGGTGCTTGAATTTTTTACGTAGGTATATACAGGATGTATAAATTAAAGATGTACTTTCCTAAAAGGAGAAAATTATTGGCTATGTACAGTCACGAGCACCAATATGTCAACACTTGGCAACTTTAAATTACGATTTTTTCACGAAATAACCATGCCAACCAACCAACGAAACCACCACGAAATAATGCAACGATGAAATACGACACTTTACATATACCTATGGGTTCGAAAATACTATGTTCCTACTAATATAAAATTTCATTGAAAAATAAAGGAGAAAATCGACTTTGAATAAAGCCAAGTGTATACATACTTTTGCTCGTGACTGTACGCCGCATAAAATATTCTGTTGTGTTTGTTCAAAATGGAAAGGGATGAAAGAGATACACTACATCATTACTTATCAACGCTGGGGCTCTGTTTCGCGCAGGGTCTTAGCATTATGCTGAGCGATGGCCGTTTCTGCGTCCTGTTCACCGCAAATTAATGTATTTTCTTTCTTTTCTTTACATCTCAAATACCAACCGATCTATCCTGTAAATATCTCACCATGAAAATTTTTTTTTTGTTTTCGGGGCGAAAACTTCCCCGACCTCCGGGGTCGGGGAGCGTGGGATTTCTACCTTACTAAAACCACCCCGGTGATCACCACCAGCACATAGGGGTAGTCCCGGTTCCTTTTAAAAGACCAATTCCGGAACCCCCCGTTCAATGCCTGTAAGGCACATCCCTGGGAAGACGGTAAAGGGGCCTTCCATGAGCCTCGCTATATGTACGGCAGCACGTGACCACTATGCCACCGTCTTCCCTGAGGTCACTTGGTGGGCGGACAGAGTCCCCACTCTGTGCGCCCGCGACCCCAGAGGTCCACCTACCTGCCTTCATTGGTAAGCGGGTTTCGCCAAGGCAACGAAACGTGAATGTAGATCTAATTTTAAGTGTCAGAAGGCATTTCAAATGTCAAAAAGGGGGTGACATTATCACTAAGTGATAAAACCCTTTCAAATAAATAATAATAATAATATAATAATAATATAATTTAATTGTCAGATATTACAATCCATTATTGTTAGTAAAGACATAAACATCTTACAAACTAGTGTTAGTACATATACCTGTGTCAAATAATAAATTCAATCAATAAATAAATTAAATAAATTTAAAAATAACAATAATTCATAATACAGAATAACACTACACATACCACTTCTGGGCACGGTTTGAAGGAAACACTATCGTCCTCGTCCAGTGCTTCCATATAAGGCCCTCATTCCTATCCGCTACGGTCATCAAGAGACTGTTGGCGCTGCCGCGCACCCGCCACATCAGGGATGCGATGCGCTTTCGAATAATAGCATAGAAGTCATCTATACGTGCCTCAGCGAACATCCCTGACGCGCTGCAGTGTCGCGGCAGCCTCAACAGTGCCCTGTATGCGTTATTGTATTGGACTCGCAAGGCGCTGTAAGCCCTCTGCGTGTAGTCGACCCATAGGCTGCAAGTATAAAAAGATTGGCAGTATGCCCTAAACAGAGTAGCCTTTACATCACTTGAACACCTCGCAAACCTACGGATCAACATATTGCTCCTGACTGCCAGCGCCCTGCGTTCCCTCTCCATGTCAATGTTATCGGTCTGTGTAGCAGTGACCCAGTGCCCCAGATATTTGAAGGAAGTGACCCACTCTAGAGCGGTCCCCGCAAGTGTGATAGGTGGTGCAGCATAAGTCTTAGTGCCTGCCTTGAACAGCAGACACTCGCTCTTTTTTGCATTATATCTAAGACCCTGGGCCTCCGCATATCGCTCACAAACCAACAACAGTGTCCTGAGGGCGCTGATTGATGGGGCCAGCAGCACCATGTCGTCGGCGTAACTTATGTTGTTGACTAGTGTTCCGTCAATTGAACAACCTACCATAGTGCTGCTGAGCTCACGAATCAGCCGATCCACATACAGACAGAAGAGTTTCGGTGAAGTCAGGCCTCCCTGCCTGACCCCACACTCCAGCCCATATGGATCGGATAGCGAGCCTGCCCACTTCACCATATTGGTTTGATGGCCGTACCAATATTTAAACAATTCAACCAACTCACCCGGAAGCGTTGTTTCATCATGCAACTTCTTCCACAACACACCATAGGACACCAGATCGAAGGCTTTTGATAGGTCAAGAAAACATGCATACACAGGGGTTTTCCTGTCCGTATAGTACCGAACAGTGTGCTTGAGACAAAGAACAGCATGTTCAGTTGACAGACCCGCTCTAAAGCCAAACTGTGCGTCGTGTAGCGATAGATGTTTATTTAACTGTTTGTCCAGCACACTGTCCAATACCTTTGCAATTACCGTGGCCAACGATATGGGCCTATAGTTGTTTATGTCTGCAGCGTCCCCGGTGCGATTTTTTATGATGGGCACAACCAAGGTCTTCATTAGATCATGCGGTAGGTACGTGTGTGAGAAGCAGAAATTAAAAAACAAAGCTAGCACTCTGGGCATATGCACACCCGCATTTAGTAAATGCTCGATGCTCAGAGAATCGTGCCCAGGTGATTTCCCGCGCTTCATACCTCTCAACACTGCCGTTATTTCCTTAGCCGAAACCCTCACTACTGATCCCATTGCTGGCTCCCTAGCCGGCAAGGCCTCCCCCATTGCACCTAGAGGGGACTTTACAGCAAAGTGATTTCTAAACAAGTTTGCAATGGATGCAGGCTCACTAACACCCTCAACACTCTCAGGAAGGCTCGACCTGCCATTCAGCTGGTTAGTGTGCTTCCAAAACTTAACAAAATCTTTCTTGTCGTGACAGGACGCTATTATATTCATTCTAATTTGCTCCCTGTTCTCCTGACACCACTTTAATTTACTTTTAAAAACTCGTTTTTTCTCTCGCATGTTAGTATACACAGTACCCACTTTTGGCTCACCACATAGTATCCAATTCTGAAAAGCAAGTCGAGCCTCCAGATGCGCTTGCCGAACATGTTTGTTCCACCCTATTACTGGCTTTCTTTTGTTTTGTTCCGGCCCAGAATAACTAATACATGACGCACTACTTAATATGTCAACAATTTCATTATACATTTTATCAATAATACATCTATGTTCTACCTTTGTACACAATTTGTCACTACAATTACCCAATTCAGAAGGAAAATCAATTTCCCTTAATCTCGTCGTACATAAATTCTTATATAAGTCAGTTTGTTTTAAATCCCTTTCACCCCACACAATAAAGATTTAAAAAAAATTTCAAAATTTTATGAGGATAAAAAAAATATATAAAAATAAATTACTAAACGTGAATTAAACCACCCCCTAAACATAGTTTTATTGAGGGGCCCGTGGCTAAATAATAACAGCCGCACAGGTCGATCGATCAGGTCAGGATCAGGCTACGCTTGCCGCGGTTGGTCTGTGGATGGGTGACCATCATTACATACCGTGACCCCTCCGTGCCCCGGAAAGCACGTTAAACCTTTGGTCCCGGCTGTCACTTGTGGATCTTTGACAGTCGTCGAAAAAGGTTGACAACGACTAAGTACAGTTCATTCGTAGCTATTTTATTACCTCTGATTTTGCATCACTGTTAATAGTTATAGCACCCTAATCGCGTAACAAACTATGCGCTTCTCTTTCTTTTCTATGTAGTACGACAAAGACCCCGCTTTAGACTGTAGACGGGCTGCGCGAGAATTGAGAAATAGGTATTTGAAGAAACTATTGCCGTCTCTCTCTCTCTCGTCTCCCCCCGTAGAGTGCGATAGGGACCACTGCAGCTCAGAACGATTTTACCTAGAAAAAACCATGACCGATCGACGTTTCGTATTCCCCTGTTTTCTCCCCGAAACCTAAGTCGATTAAAATATTTTTGGTATCAAAATTTAAAGTAAGAATAGATCTATGCCCCTATCATTTGTTTTTATCTTAAAAACTTTTCAATTTTCTTTGGTAGTCGTCTGATTACGTAGGTAAAAACGGGGCATTTTTTTAGGTTTTCGGAAAATCATATTTATTTTTGTAAAAAATATATTGAAAAAAAAAAAAATTACAGGGGCATGCCTTCAATAGACCTAGATTTTTATAAATAAAAATGATTACTCTAGAGGCATTATCCAGGAAGAGAATAGGGGAATACGTTTGTATGGAAAAAATGCAGCCCGTCTACGCTCATTTTACTACCACAACTCCTCACAACTATTGGTTGGCTTGTGGTACGGAACCCTTCGGGTGCGAGTCCGACTCGCACTTGGCCAGTTTTTTAGCTGTACGTATGTTATCTACTTTTCATAAATTATAATATTACATAAGCATAATCAGTATAATGTTCCCACTGCTGGGACGCAGGCTTCTGTGAGAGGGAGTGGGCTGTAATCTACGAAGCGGGCCCAATGCTGATGCGTAACAAGCTAACAGTAACAATGGGTTTAATTTTGACAGTTCAACAACATTCATTGCGTTATTTACGTTGTTGAGCAGACACATTTTTCAAACATATGGAGCAATGGATTAGAAATATGCTTCAAAATTATTCAAATTGAGAGAAATAGTGTGTTAAGCAATTAGAGTACTGCCGGTCCACTCTGTAAAAATCTCACTGTGAAAACTTAGGTGAAGTGACCTGTATACCTATATATATTTTACCTAATGGTAGGGTTTGACTCTACAGACACTCTCACGCTCATTTCACCTTAGTTTTCACGGTGATTTTTTTACAGAATAGCAATGTTGGTTGGTAGATGTCTTCGAAATATGGGTCTTAGCATTATGCTGAGCGATGGCCGTTTTGCGTAGATGACGCATACTTTCTTCAAAATTTTTTTTTGTTTTTTTTATGCGTCATGTTTACCGCTAATAAACGTATTTTTTTTCTTTCTTTTCTTTCAAATTTGGTTATAGGATATGTTCCTCAATCAATTATTTGTGAAAATAGTATCCATAAAAGGTCTTAAATATACATATTATTGTAATCGAGCTCTATGTTCTACCAATAAAATCGGTGTACAAATAGTAAATTTTTGTGTTATCATAAAAAAAAGAGCGTTTACGTCGAACGCATAGACATATATATTACTTACTTTTGAAATCATTGGTCGAACGTCATTTCATACAAAATTTCAAGCCCTTGTTTTCCGAAATGAACGAACCGATTTTAATGAAACTTCATACGCATAAGCAGGATACAAAGGTCTAAAAAGTTAGTAGAGAACATTTTCGAAAAATAGTGTTACAGCCAAATTAGACCGATTTTAAACTTTTCATAGAAACAGAGATTTCCAGTTATCTTTTTTTAAATAAGACATTTCGAAAATGTTCTCTACTAACTTTTTAGACCTTTGTATCCTGCTTATGCGTATGAAGTTTCATTAACATCGGTTCATTAATTTCGGAAAACAAGGGCTTGAAAGTTTATATGAAATGCCGTTCGGCGTAAACGCTCTTAAACAGTTATAGATAGTTTGTCATTTAAAAAATCTTCAATAGAGTAATAGGTATACGTCTTGTAAATTAAAAACAAAAACAAATAACTTTTAAATTTGTGGACATTTTCTTCACTTCTTATACATTTTGGTAACTTATTATATGTATATCCTTGGAGCCATTGCAAAACACTGTTCCTAAATAGTGTAGTTCATTTGCTCATGTTTTTTTTTTCATAGTAAAACAAAATACAGCAAGTACAGTCACGAGCACTAATAAGTCAACACTTGGCAACTTTCAATGCCATTTTTTCTTTTTCACGAAATAGCGAATGCAAAGTTGAAATACGACACTTTACATAAACCTATAGGTTCGAAAATACTATGTCGTAATAACATAAAATTTCGTCAAAAAATAAAGGAGAAAATCGCCTTTGAATAAAGCCAAGTGTATACATACTTATGCTCGTGACTGTACATCGTAATTAATACCTATTTTATTGTGCTATGTGATACAGGAAAGTCGGAAAAAAATATAAAAGCGCTTTAATTTTTTAAGTGCTTTCTTAATTAATATGAATATCAATTTTACTTTAGCCGTTTTTAGGGTTCCGTACCCAATGGGTAAAAACGGGACCCTATTACTAACACTCCATCCGTCTGTCCGCCCGTCACCAGGCTGTATCTCATGAACCGTGATAGTGACTGTTGAAATTATCACAAGTGATGTATTTCTGATCCCGCTATAACAACAAATACTAAAAACGGAATAAAATAAATATGTAAGGGGGGCTCCCATACAACAAACGTGTTTTTTCCGGCGTTTTTGCCTTGTGGTATGGAACCCTTCGTGTGCGAGTCCAACTCGCACTTGGCCAGTTTTTTTATTCATGCCTGCTGAACAATCTCCCATGACGCGATTTTTTAAAAGAGGAAGTCGAGAAATATTGTTGGTTCGCATTTTTTTTTCAAATTAGATGTCAAAAAAATACAATCGTAACTCCTTTTCGCCATTAATTTCAAGGATTGAATTTTGAAAATCAAAATATTGTGTTTTTTGTTATATTAAACGGAAACAATCAACAACAACAATCTTCCTAAAGATTAGATTTTCAATTTGACAAGTCATCATCTGCCTAGCCTTTTCCCAACTATGTTGGGGTCGGCTTCCAGTCTAACGGGATGCAGCTGAATACCAGTATTTTACATGGAGCGACTGCCTATCTGACCTCCAGAACCCAGTTATGGGTAATACGATACCCCATGGTAAGACTGGTTGTCAGACTTTCCGGCTTCTGACTACCCGTAACTACTGTCAAAGATCCACGAATTACAGCCGGGACCAACGTGCTTTCCGAGGCACGGAGGGGTCTTGGTATGTAAAGATGGTTACCCATCCACAGACCAACCGCGGCAAGCGTAGCTTAACCTGATCGATTGACCTGAGCGGATGTTATTATTTAGCCACGGACCTTTTTCTTCAATTTGGCAAGTATGCTTGTGTATTCTTACCTATACTTCATTTATTTGTAATTCTCTTATTAAAACATCGTTGATCGTAGATAAGAATCTCAAGAGCGTCCACGTGGTGATAAATAATTTGGCACAAGTTGTTCTGCCGTATGAAACAATGGTGTAAGAAAATACACAGGTCAAACTTTTATTCTCTAGTAAGTAATTATGTATTGAGAGCAGTGGTGGCCCAGTGGTATTGACTTACGAGTTGTAGGTCGTAGGTTCGAACCCAGACAGGCGCTTTACTTTGTGTAAATTATTTCATCACCACTGCTCTCAAAACGGTGAAGGAAAACATCGTGAGGAAACCGGCATGTCCTAGAACCAAAAATTCGAAGACATGTGACATCTACCAACCCGCACTGGGCCCGCGTGGTGGATTACGGCCCACTCCCTCTCACAGAGAGGAGGCCTGTGTCCCAGCAGTGGGAACATTATAGGCTGATTATGATGAATTATGTATTGCCTACTTTTAGAGCTCCGTACCAAAATGCTAAAACGGAACACTTGTGGTGAGACTCTGTCTGTCTGTCACAGCTGGATATCTCAAGAACTACTAATGCTATTTGAAATATGGAATAGTTTTAGATGACGTTTGCCTTACTATTTTGCAAATAAGAAAGAAATAAAAATACATGTATATTTTTTGCAACAGGGACTGAAGGGGGTCTGAAAAATACGAATGAAAAAACGCAGTTTGTACATTCTCAAACATTTTTTCTTTTATTTTTTAGGCCGCAAAGCGTTCGACTTTTGATGAAAAATGTCAAAAAAAAAAAAAAACTGTTCCCCTTATCTCCGAAGTTTGCAATAAGAAAAATCTGAAATAATTCTACGTGATAGAAGTTTAGTCCGACTCACTCTTGACCGGTTTTTTTTCAGTAAAGAAAATTACGTGACAGGAATGAGACTTGTAGTGGCTTCAAAAATGCTGTACTTAACTGATCACATTCTCTTTTATAATCATTTGAAGTTTGGAATATTTCATAATAATATAATAATTATTATAAACCAGCCGCACCCGCGGTTTCACCCGCATAAGTTTCGATCCCGTGGGAATATCGAGATAAACGGTATTCAGGGCCGAAGCCTGCCGGTTCAGCGGGATCGTCCGAAAGGGTTACCGCAAACCCGGAACATAAAGGCTTAAGGAAGGAACACGGGTGGGTTTTAGTCAGTAAAAGTCTGACACTCCCTTCCGCTCCACCCAGAGCGGGAGGGGTCATTTAATGATATCCCAACCTAAAAAAAAAATCCTGTTTACAAACTGTCTGTGTGCCAAATTTCATCCCAATCCGTTCAGTAGTTTTTGCGTGAAAGTGTAACAAACATCCATCCATTCATTCTCAAAAACCTTCGCATTTATATTATTAGTAGGATTACATAAAAATTACAATTAACAGTGGTTGGAAAATAGCCTTCAATCGATCACGCCTAATGGAAAGCGATAGATGAGGTTTAGGTATGATGGAAAGAACAATAATATAGTAATTTGTAACAAAACAAGTAAAAAATAACAAGTTTTCATTCATAAATCTGTTCTGTTTATTGGTATTAACCTACTTTTAGCGGTGATTGTTTAACCCAATTCGTTTTATTGTCCTGGAGCCCGAAATAGGTCGTCACTAATGCTGGCTTGACTCAAAATTAACCCCCTCACTAATAATAAACGTTGTATAGCGTCAGTATAGTTACACAACGCTTTGTCTTCTTCTTTCGAAAGTCACATTACTGACAACTGAAAGAGAGAAATCGGCGTGTAACTATTCATATAAATATATAAAACTCAAAGGTGACTGACTGACTGACATAGTGATCTAACAACGCACAGCCCAAACCACTGGAGGGATCGGGCTGAAATTTGGCATGCAGGTAGATGGTATGACGTAGGCATCCGCTAAGAAAGGATTTTTCGATATTCCACCCTTAAGAGGGTGAATTTTCACGCGGACGAAGTCGCGGGCGGAAGCTAGTCTGATATAATACGCTTATTAGTAAGGGGTGTACAAACATGCTGAGAAGACAATTATCGTGAGCAAATAATACGCAGCTCCTACACTTACACGCATTCACAGTGTGTTTTTAACTTTACCACAAGGAAAGTGTATAAGGTGCCATTAAAATAGATGGATAAACTTTTAGAAATCATTCAGACCACCAAAATAAGGACGAAGGTAAAAAAATATATAAGAAAAACGCATAGATACGTACAAGAAAAATAATCAGCTAACGAAAATACACTAATGTGCTTGATCGAAGTTATTTTAGGGCAAAATAAAATCACTTTAATCAGTGTTTTTTTTTGTGCTTGGATATCTTTGGTTAGACGAACTGAGTGCTGTGTTAAAATTTGTCCAACTATTTTAATGGGACCCTGTATCGTCACTGGAAAGGAGAAAATGCTAAAATATCATTTGGGCCAAAATGAGTTACCTATATACCTACTCGTAATATTATACCGTTGGATTGGTTTTTTTTCTGCGTCGATCTGTTTAGGTTTTAAGACAATCTGAGCCAATTTTAATTGGCTCAGATTGTTTGTTGTTGTTGTGTGTGTCGTTTATCATTTTGGCCCAAATGGCGCTTGAGCATTTTCTCCTTTCAGTGACGCTATAATTGCATAGAACCGGTCGAAGTGGCGGTGCTTGGTCCCAGGAATATGTCCAGCATTGGATCTATGAGATCAGTAAATTATCCTAGGCCAAGCAATCACAGGAGTCCATGAAAACGCACCAATCAATCTGTCTAGCCTTTTCCCACCTATGTTGGGGTCGGCTTCCAGTCTTATCAGTATTTTACTTGAAGCGACTGCCTCTCTAACCACCACAACCCAGTTACTGGGTAACATAATACCTCTTGGTAAGACTGTCAAAATACTGGGCTTCTCATTAAATCTGACTACCTGAAAATCTGGCTACCCGAAAAGTCAGTGGATATTAAAAAAAAAAAAAATGCCACATCCAATTTTTTTATGATTCTGTTTGAGGCATCACGTGCGTAAACAAATGTTTCTAAAAATACAGTCCCGAAATAAACAGAAGTCGTAACTTCTGTAAATGACAATTTGCTTTGTTTCCTGAAGAGAACAAGGGTTTTCATGTGGAAATGTTGTTTGTTTCTAAACATATCTATACTAATATTAATCTGACGAATTTATTTGTTTCAACGCGTTTATCTCTAGAACTACCGGTCGGATTTGAGAAATTCTTTTTGCATTTGATAGCCTAATTATTGAGGGAGGCTATTGGCTACTTAATATAACGATACGAACCTTCGAAATTCGAGCAAAAACAAAAAAAGTCAGAGAGAACGTTAAGTAAAAGCGCGCGCGGTCGACACGACGAACGGGTCGTGAAACAAGCGAGGCCGAATTTTTTTATATTTTCTTTTCACTGAATTTCATGACTTTAGAAAGTAGGTAAAAGGTTAATTAACTATTAGTTATGTTCCTACCTAAAAGTGAGTTGGTTAATTAGCAAATTATCTTGATAGGTAGGTAATTAGTACTTAGTTGAAATGTGTGCTTACGAAGTCGAGATCATGTCTTAGATTCTAAGGCATTATAACTTTACGGAAACTTGAAGGTAGGCATTAATTAATGGAAATTAAGTTCAATTCAAGGCTTTGTGCTCATAGTTGAAAACCAGCGTCCGGTACTAGATGTCTGGCATTTTTGGTACAGGGGCGAGGAACACATTTTTGCTAATTTTTCATCTAGTTTATTTTTATTGTGCCTTTTAATCTGTATATGATCGAAATGTAATATACTTCTTTCTTTCTTTTCTTTATCATAATAAAAAATACTGGCCTTCAAATAAACATTTTATTTAAAAAAAAAAACACTATCTTGTTGCGTCATAATTATTATTCAAATATGAAAAAAAAACTGTCATCAGACTGTGAAGAAAATAATTACAATAATTACTTACCAACAATAGACATTAGAATCTGATTGTGTTTGCTCCCAACCTTCTCTTCTTTTGCAGAACTAACTTTATACACTTTGTTCACCATTTTTAATTTTTATAAAAAAAAAAACACCACAACAAAAATAGTCTCACCAAAATCCTATTCAAATCCACGAAATAAAAATATTTTCACAAAAAAGTTTTTTTCTTATTTAAAAGCAGTCAATAATAAAAAAAAACTATTTAGTATTCGAATGTTATTTAAAAAACAATTAACGGTTGCAATTTTCGAAACTTAAATCGTTCTATTTTCAACCGCGGCGTGCGTTTCGCGTGGTTGCGTGACCACGATGTATGCGTTCGCGCACTGCCCGTGCTATCATTATCCCTAGCTTTTATAATGGCGTTACGAGATGAGGGTGAACATCGTTCATATCCGCAGTAAACAGAAGTTAGAGCTGTCATAGTTTATTTTTCCATTGTCGTTTAAGTTTAATAACATTCTGATAAGGTGTCAAAATACTGAAAAGTCCCTAATTTAGATGACAACATAGAGAAAAAAATCCCCGGTTTTCTCGGAAACGATCGAAAAATCTATTCGCTGTTGCACTCATATATTGCCGACAGAACATTGTTCTTTAAAAAAACGCGTCATCACTTAGCAGCCTCGGCTTATTTTTATTTTAAATTATTTTATTTTGGGATTGTTGTTTTCTTACTATTTGCTGTACTCCGCGTACGTCTTTTATCGTTCTAACATATAATTGTAAATTCAACATTAATGATGTAACTAATATTTTTATAAAAATATAATTTAAAAGAGTGTCCATGGAGTTTCTTGCCCGTTCTTCTCCATAGGTACCTACGCTTTGGAATGGGCAAATAGCTTCATATTTTCTGACTGACCGACTTCTTGATAATTCAAAAGTGCCTGTAAATGGTTTAATTTAAATAAATGCTTTGAGTTTTTGAGTTTTGTATCACCAAAATTCGGATATTCTGGAAAAAGTTATGCGTAGTTATTCATTCAGTCAGTCAATAAAAAAATATACACGGTTGAATTAAATTAGCTAACGAAACTCCGCATAGGATGGGATTAGATATACCTACGTCTGTGAACAAAAACAGATATTTGAACTGATATTTCAAAACAATTTATTCCGGTCGGATCCCGTGATCGGGGGGCCTAAAAAGGCCACTTTGGAGAATCGAAGAGACTGGGATTGGATTTGGATCGGATTGATTGGTACCTATTTTATCACAGACAAAAAAAAAAATAATTGAAAAATGCTTCACCAATGGAATTTGATACGATTTACTTAACGTTTAACTGTCCATTATGTTATCCTTTTATGATTCTGCCAAAGTGGCAATTTTAGGCCCCCTGATCCCCTGCTAGTTGAAAGAAAAGAAAAGAAAAGAAAGAAACAGTCATCACGTCTCGTCTGCGGAGTTTCGCTAGCTAATTTAATTTGGCCTTGTGTTACCCAGTAACTGGGTTGTGGAGGTCAGATAGGCAGTCGCTCCATGTAAAATACTGGTAATCAGCTGCATCCGGTTAGACTGGAAGCCGACCCCTGGGAAAAGGCTTGGCATATGATGAAACTAGCTGCACCCCGCGGTTTCACCCGCGTAAATGTCGATCCCGCAGGAACATCGGGATAAAAAGTAGCCTTTATGTTCATCCAGGGTGTCAGCTACATCCATACAAAATTTTATCAAAATTGGTTCAGCCGTTTGAGCGTGAAGAAGTAACAAACATATAAACACACACACACAAACTTTCGCCTTTATAATATTAGTGTGATGTGTGTGCAGACACACAGGCGTACTCACTCATCCCTCACTCTCACAGTTCGATGGGACGGCAATCCGACACGACCGAAGAGAGATCAGGCGCAGGACCAATGGCTTCACGTGCTTTTCAAGGCACAGGGGTAGCACACCGCTTCCAAACTCCGGGCTGTTACAAAGAAAGTCCAGTAACACTTTGTCCGACCTGGGAATCGAATCCAGGCTCAGCAGTTGCCCTTGTGACCACGAGACCAACGGAACCATCATGTCAGTCAGTCAGTTCCGAGAAATACTGGCGTGATCTTATGTTATGTTATGTAAAAAACGTTACGCATGTAATATTAGTCACAATAAGCCCTTGTTTTGAACTTGACCGATTATTTCAATGATTGGCTCAATTGATTGTTATTATTTTGACCTGTTAGAGGCTCGTCTATATGTTTTCCGCGCAAATCAATCAATCAGCGAGGTTGGACAATATTTCCGTGCGTAGGGAGCCGCGTGACGACTCCCGGTCAGCGTAGGCGCGGGCCTGCGGGCGGAGGGTAATGAGTAGCCCACCGTCCGATCAGGACCAGGCCCGTGCCGGACGGCGCATACGTGTTCCACGCGCGCCTCAAAGAGATGTCAGCATCGAGGAGGGGCCCCCCTTAGGGCCAAAGCCTGCCGGGTCAGCGGGATTGTCCGAAAGGGTTACCGCTGGCCCGGAACATAAAGGGCTAAGGAAGGAACACGGGTGGGTTTTAGTCAGTATGAGTCTGACACTGGGATTCCACTCCACCCAGAGCGGGACTCATTTGATGATTTCCCATCCGCAAAAAAAAAAAAGACAATATTTCCGTGGACAATGCTACAATGACGCAGTGCTTAAAATAGATAGGTTCGTAGGTGCCTAAACGAGAACGTTCTTAAATGATTTTCCTTCTTATTTTAATACGATTTACTCCCTGACATATCACCGCAACCTCCCAGTCGGAGAACTTGTTAAGTATATTTATTACCATCTCTAAGAATGCGCGATCCTATTTGTACAGGGTTATTGGAAAAACACCAACAACCTCTTAAGAGGTCATTGTACTCATTATTATGAATAACTTTTACTATGGGACCAAACCTGAAATCGCCAAAAAAAACTCAGCTGTTCCCTACATTTATGTTCGTACTAGCTTCTGCCCGCGACTTCGTCCGCGTGAAATTTCACCCTCCCCACATTCACCCTCTTAGGGGTGGAATTTCGAAAAACCCTTTCTTAGTGGATACCTACTCTTCACAAATAACACACCCTCCAAATTTCATGTCTCTAGGACCCGCGGTTCAGGCTGTGCGTTGATATATCAGTCAGTCAGTCAGTCAGGACTTTGAATTATATATATAGATACTTTTCCGGGATAAAAAGTACCCAGGGTGGTGCCCAGGATATTAAAGAATAATTATACCAAGTTTCATCGTAATCGAACCGGTAGTTTTTGCGTGATGCCTGAACAAACAGAATTTTCACTTCTAGAGATTTATTATAAGTATAGATAACTCGTTAAAATGTGGGGAACAGCAGATTTTTTACTGAGGAAAATTATTTTGAAAAATAATATCCATTTCGTTTAACCAAAAATATGTGAAACACAACATACTGAAACAGAATCATTATAACGTTATGAAATAAGTTATTAGATACGTACACTGAAAAAAATAATTTCTTACTAAGCGATTCCTTTATGACTTAGGTACTGACTTTATACAGTAAGAAGAAATGTTTGTAACACAGTAAAAGACAAAACAGTAACTTTTAATGATTCAACATACTATTTACTGAAAAAACAAAAAAAAAGGAAAACCACAATTACTGTAATGTAAGTAAATTTCAGCGGTTTGAACGATATCACCAAATTAATAAAACACTTAATTTTAACCACTTAAAACGGTTTTACGGGTTTTAGCTACTTAAAACGTTAAAGTTTACTATTTTGCCTCAAGCTTTAACTGTTTTCGGATCAGGGGGTCTACTCCGAAGTGGTTGATTGTCGTGTCGGCCGAATGTTCTTCGGTCATTTTCTGATTCGAATATTGTTGTTAAAATACGAATTAAAAAAAAAAAGGTAAAAAATGGGTAAGGGTTCTAAAAAGGTTCGGATTGGCACAGTTTGGTCGGGACCTATAGTCAATATAGGAACTGAAAGGTAGTAGAAAATGACCGAACATTCGGCCGATACAGTGGTTAACCGCTTCGGAGTAGACCCCCTGTATCTAAATATAATGTTTTGAACGTTAAGCTCATAATTATGGAACTGTGTAAAGTATCTAGTTCAGATTAATGTTTTTCATTTGTATTTACTGCTTATTTATTTCAGTTTATGTATATATTGTTTTTTAACATGTGCCACTTCGTTTAAATAATTATTAAAAAGGATAAAAATTTACGTATACACTGGATAAACTTCTTATACTAAAGCAACTTCTTTTCCTTCTTAGCGTGTCCTTAACGGACTCGGCCCACAATTCGGCTACATGTGTTTGGTGCCATCACCAGCGTCCGCCAGTTCCTGTAACGTGCAGCTGACAGGATACGCAGGGACATGATATGTCTCATCGTTTGTGGAACAGCACCACATTTACACTCCAAGGCGGACTCGTCTATGAATCTCCACCTGAACAGGTTTTCCTTGCTTCGGCCAACAAGGGTCCGGAGTCTGTTTGAAGACTTCCAGGTTACCCAAGGCAACTCATGTCCAGGTAGGAGATCTTCAGCGGGCTGATTGGCTAATCCTTTCACCACGATGGCAATCCAAAGTCCACTAAAAAAACTAACCAACTATTAAAAATATTCTTTTAACTTTCGTTGTCGACGAGGACGGCCCAGAAAGAGATGGGGAGAAGATCTGGACGCGTACCGCGAGGGCTGGTTCGAGGTGCCGCGGGAAGAGAGTTCCTGGAATGATTTGGGGGAGGACTTTGCCCAGCATTGAGTAGGTATAGGCAAAAAAAAATCTTTTGAAAATGGTTTTAGGTAATAAAGGGAGGTAGGTACAGTCACCAAAAGAGATAAGTAACCAGGGTCGTCGGATATAGTTGAAGTTTAGTAAGAAACCGATGGATATTTTCGAATGATAAATGAGCTATTTGTTTTCTATTAATTAAATTAAATTTTATTCGAAATCATTCATCGGTTTCTTACTAAACTTCAACAATACCGACAACACTAGTTTTTTTTTTTTCTCTTTATTTAATTTAGGGACTTTTATATACCGACCGACCCTACCCGACCCTACGTCCCTACGACCCTAGTTACTTATCTCCTTTGGTGACCGTAGGTACTTACACTAATATTTTGGCTTTCTCCAAAAATTGAGCTCAAGATTCTTAAGTTTCAACTTTTCTTTTTGCTCACACAATTCCTCACCACAATGTTGTTGTCATTTCATTGCACTATCCTTGTACAGTCAACAAAAGAGATAAGTATGCAGGATCGTTGGATATAGTTGAAGTTTTGTAAGAAACCGATGGATGTTGTCGACTGAAATTTAAATGGATAAATAAGCTATTGGTTTTACCCCTCTTTGAGGAGTGGCTAGAGAGGCGCCACGGCGCCCTCACCTACCGCCTGACGCAGGTCCTCACCGGACACGGAAGTTTCGGGAGGTTCCTGCACATCATCAGGCGGGAGGAAACGCCCGGGTGTCACCATTGCCAGGATCGCCCAGAGGACACGGTGGAGCACACGGTGGAGGTCTGCCCCGCTTGGGCGGAGCACCGCCGTGTCCTCGTAGAGGCGATCGGCAGCAGCGGCGACCTCTCGCGTCCGGCCCTGGTGCAAGCCATGGTCCGGGGCGAAAGGGAGTGGGAGGCAGTCACCTCCTTCTGCGAAGCAGTCCTGATAGCGAAGGAGGTGGCGGGACGGATGAGGGAGAGAGCCTCCCGTCCCAGCCGCCGCGGGAGACGCTCCGGGCGTCGGGAGCGACGGGACGACTCCCGGCCACCGTAGGCGCGGGCCTGCGGGCGGAGAGTAATGGGTAGCTCACCGTCCGATCAGGACCAGGCCCGTGCCGGACGGCGCGTACGTGTTCCACGCGCGCCTCAAAGAGATGTCAGCATCGAGGAGGGGCCCCATAGGGCCGAAGCCTGCCGGGTCAGCGGGATTGTCCGAAAGGGTTACCGCTGGCCCGGAACATAAAGGGCTAAGGAACACGGGTGGGTTTTAGTCAGTAAGAGTCTGACACTCCTTTCCGCTCCACCCAGAGCGGGAGGGGTCATTTGATGATTTCCCATCCGAAAAATAAAAAAAACTATTAGTTTTCTATTAAGTAATAAAATAAAATTTTATTCGAGAAAATCCATCGGTTTTTTAATAAACTTCAACTATGTCCGACGATCTTGCATACTTATCTCTTTTGTTGACTGTACATTACTCATAACAAATAAAACAAACACTTATTTACTTAAGACCTGCGGGAAAATCCATCGTTATCAGTGGCTGTAACTTGCTCTTGGGGTCGGCATACAAGTGATAAGGGAACACGGTCTAGCTAGGGGAATCTTTTTTGCTGTAATATACCTAGTTAGGGTTCCGTACCCAAAGGGGAAAACCGGGACCCTATTACTAAGACTCCACTGTCCGTCTGTCTGTCTGTCTGTCACCAGGCTGTATCTCATGAACCGTGATAGCTAGACAGTTGAAATTTTCACAGATGATGTATTTCAATAAAAACTCTCCTATGTCCTTCCCCGGGATGCAATCTATTTCTCTACCAAATTTTATCGAAATCCGTTCAGTGGTTCAAGCGTGAAAAGGTAACATACAGACAGACAGAGTTACTTTCGAATGTAGTATGGATTTTTCATTTACAAATGTCCGTGAATTTTGAGCTACAGTATTTTCCAAGTTAAAGTCCAAGTCATAATTTTATTATAACTCCCAGAAGTCAATGTAGCAAAAACAGTAATCTATTTCCTCATATTTTTTTAACAAAGAACTGCAGTAGGTTCTTAAAGTACGAACAAAGAGCCGAAGATGTTAACCAAGATAGTAAGGAAAACGACTGTGATCGGGGATTCCTGTGCGATGTTCGTATTCCGATCACGATTGTACGTGAATTGAATGAATGCTGACCTAGTGAGCGTGATGCGACAACGCGGTGAATGAGCCAATTTGAAGGAGATTTTGAGCAATACTATCACTATTTTCTATTATTATAAAGTCGCTTTTCGTGGCTGTCTGTGTGGCCGCGTTGTTCTAAGGTGCGCAATGTATTTTGATGCGGTTTTCAACAAAAAAAGGAGGTGTGTTTTTCAAAAATCAACTCCTACCAAGGTGGAAAAGGGTAATAAAGTTTAAGGGGTGGATTTTACTGCTTGCTTCCATTAGCACGAAAATGGGTACATAAGTTGTCTTTGAGTCTAATTATGAACTCATCCAAACGATTTTTCAAAATTCCACCCTTGTGGGGGTGAAAAGTGGGGATACAGTTTATTTGAAAAATCTGATTCCTTTGATCTATAAACTTAAATATTTGCCCGAACACTTATTTATCTAATTAAATGATAAATATCATAATCATACATTATCGAAATTTTTAGAGGGAAGTAAATGATAAATGATTTTTAATGATAAATGATTTTTATTTCTGTAAGTAGGTTTGTACAAACACTTTTACACGTCAATCATATTTTTTTTTAAACTAGATTAGGTCGGCGTTTCCTAACTGACTATTCTGAGAAGAAAGGCCGAAACAAACTCAGAAGTCACAGTCTCTTTTAAAGTCCAGACAAAATCTTGGTCAGATCGTGTGAAGACCATGTAGATTGGTGTCTGAAATGGTCTTTTGAGGAAAGAACCACACAGATTGAGCGGACCTGTCCAATCAGTGCACGCATTTGTCAAAAATCGTGCAGCTCAACTCAGAACTTGAGGAGCTCAACGATTCGACGAACAATACCAAAGACAGGACATTTGGGTACGAAATACACGCGGACGAAGTCGCGGGCAAAGTGCTAGTCGGTCTTTAAATGACGGAGTAATGCCCGAACATACATAAAAAAAAATATAAACATCCGAATTGAGAACGTCCGCCTTTTTAGGAGTCGGTTAAAAACGATTGGGATCGGGGATTCCTGTGCGATGTTCGTATTCCGATCACGACTGTACGTGAATTGAATGAATGCTGACCTAGTGAGCGTGATGCGACAACGCGGTGAATGAGCCAATTTGAAGGTGATTTTGAGCAATTCTATCACTATTTTCTATTATTATAAAGTCGCTTTTCGTGGCTGTCTGTGTGACCGCGTTGTTCTAAGCTGCGCAATGCATTTTGATGTGGTTTTAAACATCATTTAAGGCCTACGCAGACCGGGATGGCATGGCAAGGGATTTTGCCGTCAGTCAGCGCATACTAGCCGCTTAAATACCGCGGCATTCCAGCGGCTTCCCCGCTTCTCTACCACCACCGCCTCACCCCGCGGTATGTCACAACGAGCGCCGGAGTCCTTGGCATGCCGTTGCCTACCGCAGGACGCCACGGCATCCCGCCGCGGGAGCCCGTGGCGCGTCTTTCAATAATCCCTTTTGATGCCACGGCATCATTTTAAAGCATAGCAATTTATGTCGCATTTTTATATCGATACGTTTGAATGTCCATTAATAAAAAATTTAATCCCTTGCCATGCCGTCCCGGTCGAGAGTTTATTCCGGAAGGTTTACCTATGACAATACATAAATATTTTTTTATTTTTAGCCGTTAATGTTCCACTGCTGGGTAAAGACCTCCCTGCTGTCTTTCGACCTCAATCTGTCCAGAGCTGCCAAGGACCAATCTTTATTAAAGGACATCCCACCAACTTTTTTTTTTGTTTGAAGTGGGTTTGCTCGTGACTCTAGTCTAGGTCAGGGGTGACAGAGACAAAGTCGACGATGGAGTGAGCTTACCCAGAAGAAGCCTGTTCACTCTTACGTTGAAGAGATTCGGGACATAGACGCAGTTAAAGAGTCCCACTCTTTTCTTCATCTCCGTCTGGGCCTGCCGCGATAACCCACTGGGTTGTAAGTTTGGCCCAGTCTGACTTGCGGCAGTTATGTCCAGTCATTAATACTAATAATTAACATAAATAATGAAGAAATCTCTATGCTTTTTCAAGTCGTAAAATAAAACAGGATCAAATAAAAAGCTACAAAAATACGTATAAAGCTGAAATATATCGTCATTTTTTTTTTTTTAGTTTGGGAAATCATCAAATGACCCCCTCCCGCTCTGGATGGAGCGGAAGGGAGTGTCAGACTCTTACTGACTAAAACCCACCCGTTTTCCTTCCTTAGCCCTTTATGTTCCGGGCCAGCGGTAACCCTTTCGGACAATCCCGCTGACCCGGCAGTCCCCGGCCCCTCACCCATACTTTCGAGGAATCGGTTCAGGGGCCATATTTACGATAACCAGATGTGGCTGAAATAATGGTCTGTCAAATTTCTTTAATAGATTTTCAATTTATCGCTAAAGCATATGGTTCAAAGTTGATTGGGAAAATTTGTAGCTTGATATGCTGGCGTTTGTACACAACCTTTTCCTTATATATTTCAAAGGAAGCGTGGAAATTCTATGAATAATTGATTACATAATACATTTTTATTTTTAGGTCAACCGGTATGTGAGGAAAATAATTATGGTTTTTTATCGATACTTACACAGAATACTGAGATAGAAATCCCATTATGTGAAGTGCACGATTTTGTGGGTAAGTATTTGTTCCCATTGTTGGGGCACAAGCCTCCTCTCTGTGAAAGGGAGCGGTTTATAAAATTCACTACGCGAGACGTGTGGGTTGGTCAGCGGGATTGTCCGAAAGGGTTACCGCTGGCCCGGAACATAAAGGGCTAAGGAACGAACACGGGTGGGTTTTAGTCAGTAAGAGTCTGACACTCCCTTCCGCTCCACCCAGAGCGGGAGGGGTCATTTGATGATTTCCCATCCACAAAAAAAAAAGACTTGTGGGTTGGTCATGTCTTTTAATTATTTATTTTATTCCTAGTGAATAAAATGTTAAACACGTACATTTGTTTTAACAGGTAAGACCCAAGTTAACAAAAGTAGTCATTGCTAATTGTCCAGTCCCAAGTAACGGGTCTGGGTAAAAGCACAAGTTACACAGTGGACAACATAAGTACCAAGCGTCACTCTCTGGAATTCCGTCAAAGAGCAAGAAAATAATGTCCAAACGCCGAGAGACTGATGATGATGAAATCCGACCGATTTCGGCCAGGGCGATCACTTCAACTCCGCAGTAGCTGCCGTTCGTGCGCTCGCATGTGGCTTATGTAGCCAATCTTCTTCAAGAAAACCCTCACACAATGTGGGCACGTGAGCACACCATCTATGAAATTATAGTTAATTAATTAAATGCTGTCATCTATCACTCCCTTAAGGGTCTAAACAGACGGACTGCATTTGAACTGCATGCCAACTGCAACTTCGCAGTTTGGATGCAGTTGACATAGCTAGGTTTCGAAACATTATAAAGTCAACTGCATCCAAACTGCGATGTTGCCGTCCGTCTGTAGGAAGCTTTAAGCTTTGCACTCAGCTTCCAAACACCCTGTATAATACGCTCCCAGAAATTCACTCTAAGAACGTGTAGCGTTGCAACATAAAGCTGTTCTAATTCAAAACACGTGCAGTCATGTGTGCATCAATCGAACTCATTTTAATTGGCTCTCTCGGCACGTGTCACATTGGCTAACAGTTGACGATGTTTTAGCGTTAAATTAGTCACGAGATGAAAGGAAACATGCTAAAAACGTTTTTGAAAACTTTGTAATCTTTTTTGAAAGGTTGGCTCGTGGCTAAGTAATAACAGCCGCACGGGTCGATCGGTCAGGTTAAGCTATGCTTGCCGCGGTCAGTTAGTGAGTGGTGACCATCTTTAGATACCGAGACCCCTCCGTGCCTCGGAAAGCACGTTAAGCTGTTTGTCCTGACTGTCATTCGTGGAACTTTGACAGTCGTTACGTTAGTCAGAAGCCCGAAAGTCTGACAACCAGTCTTACCAAGGGGTATCGTATTACCCAGTTACTGGGTTGTGGAGGTCTGATAGGCAGTCGCTCCATGTAAAATACTGGTATTCAGCATAATAGCGCGGGCAGGCGATGCAACGCGACGAGGTGGGTCGGGAGAGCAAGAAATGTCACGCAGACGAAGTCACGGGCAGAAGCTAGTGAATAAATACAGTCACAGTAAATTAAGAGCCTCTGGGAGGACTTGAGAAACTTGATTAACTTAATATTTCGTCTTTAAATCAACACCAGGCTCAAAACGCAATAAGTTTACGCCACTGAATATCACACTGATTCCCCAAAGCGACGCAACGGCGAGAGGTGTATTTTACAAGTTATAATTGAAATAATTAAAATTAACACTTTCTAAAGGAAATAATTCTAAAACTGACGAAGGTTTTAAGCAACTGGGCTGTATTTCAAGATTATTTTTTAGATTTCTTTAGATAAGAAGCTATTAATTGCTTTGTTTTTGTAGAATGAGTTGAACAAATGAGTTGTAGAAATGAGTTTTGAACACCCTTTCGTTTTTGTGATTATTTTTGTTAATGACAACACCTACTGCTTTTTAAATGAACTTTAATCAAAGAGATTGGGATTGGATTGGATTGATTTTAGAACAGACCAAAAAAAACTGAAAATTCCTTCACCTATTTGGATTTGATACGATTATCTTAACAGTTAACTGTCCGTTATGATTCATAATGTCATCCTTTTATGATTTTGCCAAAGTGGCCTTTTTAGGCCTCCTGAGAGAAATTCTCAATCGAATAACTTGACAAATGAATGCCACGATCGGTTATATTCTAAACTGACACTCCTTTCACATTTATATTACCTCTGACAGCAACAACTCAATAGCAACCTTAGTTTAATGACAATAAAGATCTTTATGAATTTGATAAACTTGTCCATGGCAGCAATCACTGTGATGAGATTTCTGAATTTATTACTGGCAATCTATCCAATTCCGTCATAAAACGATTTTTTTTTATTTAATTTTTATTGATTATTAAGGACTTTTTTTTATACAATTGTATATGCCAGTCCCATCGGACCAAGCACCACCAAGGACCAAGGACCAAGGACCAAGGAGCCAAGCCACACGGTGTGGTGCGGCGCCGCACCGCACCGTGTGGCTTGGCTCTTACAAAGTATAGTTTGTATAGTCTCATTTCCTAACGAAATGTATGGCAAAAGTTTTTCGTGATTTCTGACTTTTCTAGTACTCAAATCTCAGTTGGTCCCATAAAGTTGTTTTATCCTATGAGAAGCAGAATCGATAAGCAAAAAAAAGTTTCTGTGTAAATTGCCCATTTTTTGCTGACTGCACATTTTCGAAATTCAAATAATAATAAAAGTTTATTTGGGAGGGGGGGGGGGGGCTGTGGCTAATAATAACAGCCGCACAGGTCGACCGATCAGGTTAAGCTACGCTTGCCGCGGTTGGTCTGTGGATGGGTGACCATCTTTACATACCGAGACCCCTCCGTGTTTCGGAAAGCACGTTAAGCCGTTGGTCCCGGCTGTCATTCGTAGATCTTTGACAGTCGTTACGGGTCGTCAGAAGCCAGCAGTTTCACTAGCAAAAAAGTTTTCTGGGACTTCTGAAACGACGTCACGGGGTGACAGAAGCCATGTGAGTGGATAGTAGCAATGGCTTTAATTTTGATAGTTCAACAACATTCATTGCGTTATTTGCGTTGCTGAGCAGACAATTTTTCGAACATATGAAGCGATGGATTAGCAATATACTTCAAAATGATTCAGATAGTGAAGTGTGTAACATAATTACCTATGTCGGGTACTGGGTTTAAATAACCACTCAAAAGTGACACTGTTTTTGAAAACTTGACCTCATTAGCACCTTATCACAGTTTACATACTTCTCGCTAAATGTACTCACTCGGGGAGGAACCGGCAACTGAATTCATAATGTTTCTGAGAACTCAAATAATTGCTGAATAATTCGTTATCAATTTTGTCACATTATGAGGCTCTCGTTAGTTAGGTCAAGGGGCCAAGGGTTTCATACAGAAAGTACCTAGTACTTTACAAACTAGCGCGTTACTCTCGTACTCACAAACGCGACTTCGGAGCTTAGGGCAGTGGCGTAACTAGAGGGTGGTATAGGGGCAAAATGCCACGGGCCCCCATCCAGAGGGGGCCCCGGCCCGAGAGGGCCATGAGCACCGGAGGATCCTGACATAAATTTATAAGCGAAAAGTTTTTTTGAAAATGTGCAAAAAAGGACATCATTCAGGTTTCGAACATTTTGTACCTTTTCCCCATTGTTTGTCTAATTTTTTGGACAGAACCTCATGGTCAGCAGTAGCGTTTGCGACCACTAGACCAACAAAGCAGTCAGGTGTAAAATGTTGTAGGGAAAAATAAATCTACGCGGAAGAAGTCGCGGAAAAGTGCTAGTAAAAAAAAAACTATAACGTTGGTTGAGCTTCTTTACATTGAGGGAGGGCCCCATCTCTTGAATTTGCCATGGGCCCCAAACGGTATAGTTACGCCACTGGCGTAGGGTCTTGTTTTCGATTCTAAGGTCAGGCAAAGTGTTATTGGGTTCTTCCCTTAGTAACAGCCCGGAGTTTGGAAGTTGGGGGTGTGATATTTTAAAATTCAGCGCCCTGGGTCTGTAAGCTTTGCCGTCCCATAAATTAACGGAAAAAAGCAAAAACTTTTAATGAGATATAAATTAAAATCCAGCAGTGTGTTTATGTTGTTTATTTATGTTCGTATTTATCTCGTCAAAATGTAGGAAATAGCAGATTTTTTTTTCGCGATTTCTGATCTGGTCGCATAGTAAAAATTGTTCATAATGATGAGTACAATTGACCTTGTGAAGGCCGCAGGAACCCGTTGGATGCGAGAAGCACAGAACCGGTCGAAGTGCAGGTGCTTGGGGGAGGCCTATGTCCAGCAGTGGACGTCTTTCGGCTGAAATGATGATGAGTACTATGACCTCTTAAGAGGTTGTTAATGTTTTACCAATAACCCTGTATATTCAGAATAGATAAACTGTTTATAAAAAGGTTTTTCGCTTAAACGGGTACGGTTTTTTTTTATTTCTTCATGCTTAGCAAGTCAAAAAGAAAGGCGCACAAGTTTAGCGCGAGGTGCGGCTGGCACCGCCCCTCGCAGGCTGCCGCCCCGGGCCATGGCCCTTTTGGCCCTAGGGTAAATACGCCACTGGATACCCCCGTGTCTCAAAGCACGTTAAGCCGTTGGTCCTGCGCCTGATCTCTCTCCGGTCGTGTCGCATTGCCGTCCCATCGAAAAATGAGAGTGAGGAAAGAGAGAGTGCACCTGTGTGTGCGTACACACTTGTGCACTATAATATTTCCCGCGCCGAAGGTTAGTCTTCGTTGAGATTGCGGCCAGGTGGCTGGAATACTGTCTGGAGGACTATTAGTACTTTTGGACACGTAGGTTCATTATGGCCTCGATCAATCTGCCTACCCTTTTCCCGACTATGTTAGGGTCGGCTACCATTCTAACCGAATGCATCTGGATACCAGTATTTTACATGGAGCGACTGCCTATCTGACCTCCACAAACCAGTTACTGGGTAATCTTAAGTTTAAGGATTAATATGTATGTCGCATCCGGTCATTCGTTTGACTATTCGGAACGCTAGCGCCGTCTGGTGGCGCTTGGCAGAGTATAGCCTGAGTTCGTGGGAGTCGACGACGAACAACATGTGATCAGAAACTGTCCCGCGTTCCGTATCTGGTTGTGTCGTGTACCTACAGTGTGTAATTTGCTAGTGTGATTAAATTGTTCGTGAAATTATAATCTTATTTGAACTGTAAACGGTTTTTCTATTACGCAATAACCAACACTACCCACAGTACGCCCAAAGTAGTTAAAATATGGCTGATAATAACGAGACACACTAAACCTTCTCCGTCATGTATATTGTTAAATGAAATAAGATGCGCTGAAGTGTTCTCTTCTCCCAGCTTTGGGTGAACAAGCAAGTTCCCAATGTTGGTGGGTTATAAAGTCTCCCCAGGGATTTGCCTCACTAGGCGTTGCACGGGGAGGTTCCGGAATTGGTCTTTTAAGAGGAACCGGGACCACTCCTAGGTGATCACCGGGGCGTTTTAGTGAGGTAAAAATCCCACACTCTCCAACCTTCCTCCCCGGAGGTCGGGTGCCTTTTGAATTCTTCTCCCAGAAAAAAAAAATGGTCCCTACTTATTGGTTCTGATTATATTAGTTAATATTATTTCCATATTAGAAGTATGGAAGAAAAACACATGTTGCTCCGACCCCAAATAAAGTAGAATAAAGGCAAGGAGAACGTTGTTGATGATGATATCCATTTTCGCTGAAATTATGTTATTTAGACCCTACTTAGGTACTTAACAATTTTACTAAAAGGATAAAAACAATGCGCACCAAAAATAATAGCCCTCAATTAGGTTGGTTTCAACTTAATTGGGGTCATTTTCTTTCATTTCGTAGTTTATGTATAACATATTTGGGTACCCTTTTATTTACTTATATTTATTTTAACAAGTAACAAAGGCTCATAACCATACCATAATCAGCCTATAATGTTCCCACTGCTGGGACACAGGCCTCCTCTCGGTGAGAGGAAGTGGGCCGTAATCCACCACGCGGGCCCAGTGCGGATTGGTAGATGTCACATGTCTTCGAATTTTTTGTTTTAGGACATGCCGGTTTCCTCACGATGTTTTCCTTCACCGTTTTGAGAGCAGTGGTGATGAAATAATTTACACAAAGTAAAGCGCCTGTCTGGGTTCGAACCTACGACCTACAACTCGTAAGTCGCGGCCGTTACCACTTGGCCACCACTGCTCTCGCCAACAAAGGCTCATAAAATTAGTAAATATATTTCTTAATAACTATTTTAGAAAGCTTTTAAATTGTAGCCTCTGATAATTCAGATTTGTCTCTAGGTAATCGGGAAAAATGTTCATTTATTATTTACTAGCTTCCACCCGCGGCTTCGCCCGCGAGGTATGTCGATAAAAACTATCCTACGTCCATCCCCGGAATGTAATCTATCTCTCTGCCAAATTTTATCGAAATCCGTTCAGTGGTTTAGGCGTGAAAAAGTAATATACAGACAGACAGAAAGACAGAGTTACTTTCGAATTTATAATATTAGTATTAGTATGGATTATGCAAATCGACAATGTTTTTTAGGAGATTGGGGAATCAATTGGGTAGGTATTCAGTAATGGCAATAAATGTCAAAGAAGCTGATTAAGAAATATCGAATAAGCTGGCAACAGATGTGACAAATTTGTTCACTTTGAAAAAGGAAATTAATCAAATAAGTCATATTGTCAAGGAGCTGAAATGGCGGAAATGAAGAAAATCGGTTTGAAAATTAATTGTCAAGTGTCAAACTTTTATGGCCGTCGAAGCATAACAAACAAATCCTCAGGCGTCCTCGAGTTCACTCGTGTGAGCTGATTCGCACTTTATGATTATGAAAATCATTGACTTTTGTAGGTAGGTATATTACTAGATCATCGCTGAAAATAAATTAATTTAATCTATGTTGTACAATTATAATATATTATAGGTATGTAATTTTACACTTTTTTTTTTTGCGGATAGGAAATCATCAAATGACCCCTCCCGCTCTGGGTGGAGCGGAGGGGAGTGTCAGACTCTTACTGACTAAAACCATGTTCCTTCTTTAGCCCTTTATGTTCCGGGCCAGCGGTAACCCTTTCGGACAATCCCGCTGACCCGGCAGGCTTCGGCCCTATGGCCCTCCTCGATGCTGACATCTCTTTGAGGCGCGCGTGGAACACGTACGCGCCGTCCGGCACGGGCCTGGTCCTGATCGGACGGTGAGCTACCCATTACTCTCCGTACTAACTTATAATATCATTGATATTGTATCAATTAGTCAGTTATTGTATTTAAGTAGGTACTAACAATCGTCATCATCATTTCAGCCGAAAGAATAGAATAGAATACTCTTTATTATGTACACCATATAAATTACAGACATAATTAGAGAAACTGTACAAAGAGTGACACAATGGGCGGTCTTATCCCTAAAAGCGATATTTTAAAGACAACATTTGGATGGATTAAAAAGGGAAAGGACAGACAAATACTGTAGGTAGTCAGTGGTGTACCTACCAATAACGAAAGGCGTCTACAGCTGGACATAGGCCTCCCCCTAAGCACCTCCACTTCGACCGGTTCTGTGCTTCTCGCATCCAACGGGTTCCTGCGGCCGTCACAAAGTCGTCGGACCACCTTGTGGGAGACCTACCAACAGTACGGTACGCCTGCCTACGTAGGGTGCTGGTCTGTGCGAGTCTAATTCAGCAGGGTAATTGCCCCACACTGTCAGTAGCAATGGCTTTCATTTTGACAGTCCAACAGCATTCATTGCGTTATTTACGTAGTTGAGCAGACAAAGTTTTCGAACATTTGAAGCAATGGATTAGATATAGTCCGACTTTTAATTAGCTGCAGTAAAATGACACTTCATAATAACTCATTTCGGACTGAGTTTAGAGATATGCATGTCAAATAAGTTTCGTTTGTTACACTATTCTGTGCTAGAAAAACAAGATTTGGATCAGGCCGCGAAAAAACCAAAAGACGCCAATTTCAGTCATTTAAATAACACATAAATTGTCATTTTACTGCAGCTAATTAAAAGTCCGACTATAGTTGAAATAGCTATTAGGTATTCTATCCGGATAGCAGGGTCAAGCTGAAGGATTTAGCTTTCCTTCAATGTGATTCAAATTGAGATTGATAATGTGTTGGGTATAGTGTGATTAGGGTGCAGGTCTTTATATAACCCCCCCCCCACCACCCCCTTACTAATAAACGTTGTAGGTATAGCGTCTGTAATAGTTACACAATGCTTTGTCTTCTTCTTTCGATAGTCAAATTACTGACGACTGAAAGAGACAACTCGGTGTGTAACTATTCATCTGATATAACGTTTATTAGTAGGGGGTTTATCTCTACATATTTACATGATAAGAGCCGTCTAGAGCCAATTATTATTTTATGCAAACAAATATATTTGATTGATTTGTTTTGACCAAATACTTTTATTTTCCTTATTCGTAGGCACGGGGGGTTTACCTACACGCAAGGGTTACGGAGATAACATCTTGATTATAATTACATATTCATTACATAAGCAATTGATGTTATTACCTTTATAAAGAAATGTCTGTGCGAATAGAAAACTGCTGGTCAAATACTGATGCGTAGAAAGATAGATAGTCTATAGTCGGACTATTCATTGTGTCATCATTGGTCCAGTGATAAGGAGATCGTGGCTAAATGATTACAGACGAACGGGTCGATCAAAGGTTAAGTCAGCATGCCGCGGTCAGTTTGTGGATGGGTGACCAAACATTACACATCGAGCCCGTGGCTAAATACCGCAGAACTGCTCAAGAGTTAGCTAGTGAAGTATCGTTTTATAATAAGAATATGTATGTTTAGGTTAAGGTATTTTGTTTGTACTGAAACATTTATCACTATTTTACAAAAACAGGCGCCTGAAAAAATCGTATTTAACTATAATCGAGTAGCTAAATAAATAAGCTTTCTATTAAGGTACATCACATTAGCGTTTAAAAATCTTTGGAATATTGTACCACTTTTGAGCTCTCCTTTGAATTTAGAGGGCTACTGTAGCGCTCCCTCTTAAGGGGCTTACAGGACCTAAACGCAAAAAATGCATGTTTTAGAAACAATAAAAGTATATGATCGACTACAGTAAACAAAATCAGAAAAATATATGATATTCTTCAGGATATATGCTAGGTTGATACTTGATAGTGTGCTGAAAGCATAATACAACTAATTTGATACGATAGACAAAATTCTTGTAGATACCTCTACAAACTTTCTTTTTACAATAAAAAGTATACTTTAATATACATACAATCATTCAGATTTTTTGTCAGATTATTCTACAAGCAACATACTAAAGAAAGTGTCTTAATTTTTTAGTCCAAACAATAGATTTTTCGTAAATATATAATTGCTTCATATTTTGCAATAAATTACCAGCGTTGTGTCATCGCGCTTCTCTTTCTTTTCTATGCAGTCCGACAGTGACCGCGCTGTAAGTCATGTAAATCCCTTAACATGTCAAGTTAAGGTGAAAGCCCTCGGAATTCAGAATTTCTTAGCCAACTTTTAAATATCTTATTATTTATTTATTAACTTAGAAGAATTGAAAATTTCTTCGAGCTACATCGAAGGAATGCTATTAGTAGAGTTTGATAACTTCAAATTATTCTCAACTAGCTGACCTGGCGAACTTCGTACCGCCCCGCGAGTCGCTCTGCCCCCACTTTTTAAATCTCTGATATCTTCTAAGATATTAATTTTAATGTTATGCTGTAAAGGGCCATTTTGATCTACATAAAATGCACAACGTATATAATGTATTTAATTGGATAAGGAATAATACTGTATTGTTTAAAATAGCTTAGTAAATAACTCATAATTTTTTTGTAATATGTAAAAGATAAAAATGGTTACTGTGGGTTATCCTTAGGAGATAAACTCATACCATTGTAGACTTTTATCGAGCTTTTTAAGATATACCTATCTCGGAAGGTCCTAGCCAGGCGTTTGCAATGTAAGCGCACAAAAATATGTTTGTTACGACATCACATTACAAATCTTTGAATTTCTCGGCTTTTCTCTACTATATTATGTATGTATTATACCTAAAAACTTTCCTCTTGAATCACTCTATCTATTGTTGAAAGCTGCATTAAAATCCGTTGCGAAGTTTAAAAGATCTAAGCTTACAGGAAGCGGGAGCGACTTTGTTTTATACTATGTAGAGAAGACTCGAAAGAAGCCGTGTACGGGTTGTTGCGTGTACATTCGTGTTCCTAGGAAGTCGCTTCTTGATCAGTGTGCAGTATTTCCTGGTTACGATCCACAGGAAAGTGATGACAGCAATTGTTAGCAAAAAATAACAAATTGCATATTGGTGAACGTCATGATCCGTGATAGTGGATGGTAGATCCGGCTCGAAGGACCATAAATGTACGGGTTGTAGTAGTTAACTCCGTAGACCGATTTGTCGTGAAGGTTGGTGAGTTCAGTTAGTATAGAGAAACACGTTCCACTGAGATGCACTAAGTAGTTAAGTTTATTTAAGTTAAGAGTAAGTAACAGTACTAGAGTGGAAGGCGATTATTTCTCTGTTGTTTATAGCTACCCAGTTACACGTTCACTATGTTTTAATTCATTAGTCATGTAATTTTATTACGCTAACTTATGACGCGCATCGTTGGCCTAAAGTAGGTTACAGAGTAAGCAGAAAAATGTACGGCGATGAGACCGTACAAGCCGGGTGATAATAAATCGTAACTTGTTATTTCGTTTACAACGGGAAGTCCAGTTATCTTGTTGGGTTCAACTACAGAAAATTTTATCTCCTAGTCATTGACGTTAAATCAATGTTTATTTAGATATTGTAATCAGGGAATTACCTGTTAACAAGGGTGCTGTCGGTCCCGGCTTACTAAATATAATTATGTAGGTCGTAAGGCGAGTTCAAATCCAGACGGGGACTTTACTTTTTTTTTATTTAATTTCATCTCCAATGCTCTCAAAACGTGGACGGAATACATCGTGAGGAAAGCATCGCTTTCCATCATTAGGCGAGATTGAGGTAAAGGTGAGGAGGTTGGGGTACCCATCAGGCAATAAATAATAATCCACTTTACTTAGTTCAGAACCCACAACCAAATGTTTAGTAAACAAGAACTTAAACCATTCACCATCTTAATTGCATTTCGAAACGTTAAACAATTAATTTGATTTATTTTTCGATTAATCAACAATAAAACGGGTTTAACTAGACAGGTAGGTACATTTAATTGGATAACTTTATTAAATGGGATTGTACTGGGAAGTCTGATTGATGTTGTAAAATTAGTTTTAAATGTTTCCAAAAGTTTGTCCATTACCCGAATAGTTCTCTTTTATTTTATTTAGTTATTGAAAATCTTTATTAACATTAACTTACTCGTACATATATCGTCTGCCAAACTGCAAAGATCTAATAGTAATATTTTTTTCATTTCTCATACTCGGAAAGTAATGTTTGTTTGATCCGAAAAGCGGGTGGAAGACGCTGCTACCTACCTTTTTTTTTGGGTTGAAATCATCGAATGACCCCTCCCGCTCTGGGCCGAGCGGAAGGGAGTATCAGACTCTTACTGACTAAAACCCACCAGTGTTCTTTCCTTAGCCCTTTATGTTCCGGGCCAGCGGTAACCTTTTCGGACAATCCCGCTGACCCGGCGGCGGCTTCGGCCCTAACGGGTCCCTTCGTTTGATGCTGACATCTCTTTGAGGCGCGCGTGGAACACGTACGCGCCGTCCGGCACGGGCCTGGTCCTGATCGGACGGTGAGCTACCCATTACTCTCCGTCCGCAGAACCGCGCCTACGCTGGCCGGGAGTCGTTCTATAGTTCGTTCCTACTCGGACTATAGCCGTCTAAATACCTCGTATGGGAATGGATTCCTTTCGACCCTTGTATAACAATCTACTATTCCCGTTTCTAAATTGAGAGTGAGTGAGGTCGGTTTCCATGCGAGACCAATCAATACGGTTGGCAGGTCGCTCAGAGGATTATCTTGATTGGACAAAGGATATGTATTTTTACGTTTTACGCTTACTTGAACTAATTCCGTTGTCGTTTCCGGGGAAAATAGCGAGGGATTATAGTGTGAACGATACATAAAAGGGGCAGATAAAATGTGAGTTAGTTTATCCTGTATTTTGCTTTAGGATTATTTTATTTCAACTCAATTGCTTGAAAAAATAAAGATTTATCTTGCACAAAGAAAACGCACATATGAAATAAATACCGGTCAAGTGCTAATCGGTCTCGCACACCGACGCGACGGTTCCGTACCATCATATGTTTTTAAATCTTCATCGGCGAGGCAATTCGTCAGAGAATTTTAACACTGTGCACTGCGGTGTAGAATATGGCAGTTTTATGTCAGCGCCATCTCTTGACCGATAGTGGAACTAATGTAACTTTTGTTGATGATTTCTGAAAAAGTGTGCTAGTTAGAGACTTCGTTTTATTTTTCCTGTAATCTTTAAATAAACTTCTATCATATAGAATTATTTCAGATTTTTCTCTTTGCAAACTTCGGAGATAAGGGGGGGGGGGGGAGAACGGTATTTTTTTTACATTTTTCATCAAAAGTCGAAAACTATGCGGCCTAAAAAAAAGAAAAAAAAAATTGAGAATGTGCAAACTGCGCTCTTTCATTATGATACCCATGCCGAGGGTTCCGTACAAATTTGTAGGTAGGTAGACGGTTTTCGGATTTTTTCCTTTACTAGTGCTCGATATCCGTGCTTGTGCTACATGACATTGCTTTTTGCCATATTTCATCCGTAGAGCCGAAAGCCTCGATCAACATCTATTCAGAAGACAGTACTCCTCGATACGGTTCGCATTGTGAGGAGGTTCCTGTCTCTGGAGCCCTAACCTCCGGTAGCTTGGACCCGGCTCTCGACACCGGCGGACAACAATTTATTTTTTATTTTTAAATGTTTTATATACTTATTTTTATATTTTAAGAAATATTTAAAAATGTAATAAAACAAGATACCAGAATAAATAAACGAAAAAATAATATAATATAATTAATTTATTCAGACAACCAATGATCCATTACATTACCTACATTTATATTGTTAGTATGCCTATGTTATTAAGTGTAGCGTAGACACGACACGCAATTTTAGGGTGATAAAGAAATTATAAGTTCGGTTAAACATCGTTATAAAATAGCCACGATAACACTAACCTGTGACATTGGTATCGAAAATGAATGCGTTTTGAACTTTCCATAACTTTCAGGTTGTTTAGAGATATTGGGTTTTTTTAATCATTATTTAATGTTTATTATTTTACCTGCTATCTCCATTCCTGCATAAATAGTGTCCATCAAAAGTTGTTTACATGTATATTATTTTTAATATAAAGAATAACATATTTTTTTATCTGAATGTCTATGAGGTAGGCTTTAAGCTAAAAAAATAAATAGAAGAAGAGAGCAGATCACGAGCAAAACAATGGTTCTGGAGGCCTAAAAAGGCCACTTTGGTAGAATCATTAAAGGATAACATTATGAATCATAATATGGCGAAGTCAGTCCGTTTTTCTCTTTTTCTCGCTGCACTACGCGTAGGTATAATGAAAGAGATTGAGATTGGATTCGGATTGGATTGATTGGTATTTTAGCACAGACAAAAAAAAAATAACTGAAAAATCCTTCGCCAAGTGGATTTGATACGATTCACTTAACAGTTAACTGTCCATTATGATTCATAATGCTATCCTTTTATGATTCTGCCAAAGTGGCCTTTTTAGGCCCCCTGTTCGTGATCTGAAGACCAATTCTCGAAATTAAAAACGTTCAAGATCTAGTCACAATCTCTCAGCGACAGTCAATGCCGAAAACTTGTCAAAAATGTAGGGATTTTAGAGGTATTTTTGGGTTGACCTTAAAGTTACGAGAATTGCCCCCCCCCCCCTCTGCTCTCGTCCTCTCACCACCACCATAGAACCGGGTAGTCTATGGAAAAATAGACAAAAAGACGGATTGTAGTCAGATTTCTAATGAAATCTGTAACAATGTGGAATACCATAAGATGATAGATATCATGGGGTATAAAAAACCTTCGTCGCCTATTTTCCCTAAACTCTAGAACAAGCCCCCTTTTTGAGGATGACTACAACTAACATATATCTGTATCATGGTAATACACTGCATACAAATAAAAAATACAGGTTAAAAAACTGTGTTTAAAAGAAAATTTTGAGTTTTAGACCCAGTTTGGCAACTACACCCGTTGCCCCTCGTGTATCCGCGCTTGTGTCTATGCAATCTACATAATGATCCTCAGTTAGCCTTATTATTCAAACTTGAACTGTGAACCACGAATCAAAGATCCTTTTCACAGTGAATGTCCATGTCGTTTTATTGCATAAAATGGTGAATGGAAGGCGTTGTGCTGTGTGGTCCCCAGCAGAGAACACGACCTATGATAACCTGTCTGCTTCGCAAATCAATATTTGCAAGTAAAAGTGTGTGCCGTGGTTTTATTATCTATCGCTATGGATAGATTATGATCTTATGCCATACTAGCTGCGCCCCGCGGCTTCAGAAGTATCGGGATAAAAAGTATTCTATGTCTTAATCAAGGTCATGGTCTACCCATGTACCAAATTTCATCCAAATCCGTTTAGCCGTTTTAGCGGGAAAGCGTAACCAACAAACACGGCACGGACGGCGCAGTTAGAGATTGATCACTGCTGCACTGCGTCTCGCGGGTTCGATTCCCGCACGGAACAGATATTTGTATGACCTACAAGTAGGTACATAGTTGTTCCGGGTCTGGCTGTTTGCGTATGTGAGTTTAAATGTTTGTAAACGCACCCACAATACAGGAGAAATTCTTCTAGCTTCAACTTTCTGCCTAACTGACAGACTATTTATTTTTGACAATTCAAAAGTGCCTCTACAAGGTTTAATTGAAATAAATGCTTTGAGTTTGATTCCTAGTGTGGAAGCAACGTTTGAAAAAAAAATCAAAATGAAATCTTTTCTCTTTACAATAATATTAGTTTAGACTAGCTTTTGACGGCGGCTTCATCCGCATGGAGGTCGGAAGTTATCCTATGGGAACGTCCTACCGTGATGAATTATTCCAATCTGTCACCCCGCTTTGTCCCTTTAGGGGACAGATCGAAAATAAAAGTTTGATCTGTCCCCCTGTTGGCAACGAGGGGACATGACAGTTCGAACTTTATTCATTCCATCTTTAACTTTTTATTCCTGTTTGTCCCCCATAGAATTTACTATATTACTTCTGGCCGGCATTAGAAAAAGGCAGAATTGTGTGAAAAAGGGAAAGGGAGGCCTTTGCCCTGCAGTGGGACATTACAGGCTAGTTAGATAGATCTATAGAATTCTTAGAAGTAATGCGACACATTATAAGCAACATTAGAATAAATCAAAGACTAGTGGTTAAAGTGGTTTGGGTTTATAATCATCTGTTTTTAAATAAATTACAAATATTTGTTAGCTTTTCTATCAATCAGCCCCAGACCCATAAATTACAGTAGAAAAAACCGGGCAAGAGCGAGTCGGACTCGCGTACCGAGGGTTCCGTAACATCATAATATGTTTTTAAATTTTCATCGGCGAGGCCTTTAGTCGTCAGAGAATTTTAACACTGTGCACTGTGGTATAGAATATTGCAGTTTTATGTCAGCGCCATCTCTTGACCGATAGTGGAACTAATGTACCTTTTGTTGATGATTTCTGAAAAAGTGTGCTTTAAAGAGACTTCGTTTTATTTTTCCTGTAATCTTTATATAAACTTCTATCACATACAATTATTTCAGATTATTGTCTTTGCAAACTTCGGAGATAAGGGGGGAACGGTATTTTTTTTAAATTTTTCATCAAAAGTAGAAAAATATGCGGCCTAAAAAAAAACAATGTTTAGGAATGTGCAAACTGCGCTCTTTCATATGATACCCCACATAGTAGCCCCATTTCGAATTTTTCAGATCTTTCAGTCCCTGTTGCAAAAATATACATATATTTTTATTTCTTTCTTATTTGCAAAATAGTTGGGCAATCATCATCATGTCATCTAAAACTATTCCAAATTTCAAGTTGATAGCTTTAGTAGTTCTTAAGATATCCACCTGTGACAGACAGACAGACAGACAGACTGAGTCTCACCATAAGGGTTCCGTTTTTACCACTTTGGTATGGAACCCTAAAATTATTGAATTATTATTAATGACTAAAGTCATGTAAAAGTTATCATATTATTAAATTCTGCTGCCACCACCACCGCCACTCCACTCCACTGCTGGGACACAGGCCTCCTCTCTGTGAGAGGGAGTGGGCCGTAATCCACCACGCGGGCCCAGTGCGGGTTGGTATCTACCAACCCGCACTGGGCCCGCGTGGAACCAAAAAATCCCAAAAATCAAAGAACCAAAAAATCGAAGACATGTGACATCTGTCACATGTCTTCGATTTTTTGGTTCTAGGCCATGCTGGTTTCCTCACGATGTTCTCCTTCAGCGTTTTGAGAGCAGTGGTGATGAAATAATTTACACAACCCACGTTTCGCCAGTTATTTTGAAGTCCGATGTAATAAGTGGGGAGCCGATTGACATCAACCAGGCACAAATCAAGACTGCCGACTGCTGCTGCTGACTGAAGGCTGGTATTGAGAAACTCCAGACAGAAAAACCCAAAAACATTTAGCTCGACCTGGGAATCAAACCCAAGACCTCGTAGCACTTGAAACTGCTAAACCAACGAGGCAATCAATTAATCAATCATAATAATCAAACCAAGACGAACCATATTATTGACAAGAACTAGTTAACTATGAAAAGGTCGTAAAAACCCATTTGTCTGAATGTCTTTGTGATCGCCTTTATGAAACCTACTGAATGAAATAAAAGTGTTTTGTGGCTGTTGTTTTGTGGCTGTTGTGTTTGTTGGCTGGGCGCGGTCATAAATGATTTATTTTCTGTAAGTAGGTTTGTAAATTTTCTCGCTGCTCCATTCCAGTAAAATCACTTTGTATAAGGCATACTGTCAATCGTTTTACGCGAGCAGTCTATGGGTAAATCAAGCTGGAAAAGACCTACTTAATCGAAGCTGAAAGAGCACAGAGGGCGCTCCTTAAAGTAACTTTTAAGAAACCCTACCGATTCTCTACTGATCTACTCTACCGCGAAACGAGAGTCCTCAGAGTCCGTCAGCTTTTCATTCTTTCTGCCTGCACAAAAACGCACAAAAATATTAAAAGGAGACCCGACTACGCATCTATCATAAGCAAAAGAACTTACAGAATCCCAACACCTGACAGCTCCTCATTGCTAGCAAGACGCTCCCCGGCCTACTCTCCCATTAATACGTACAATAAAGTCTGCAAACTCTGCAAAATTAAAAATACTACCTCATTCGGCTGCAAAAAAATTGTAAAGGAAATTTTACATAACACTGGCTATGATGACTCGGAACAATTAATATAAAGACCCTCACCTGACACCAAATTAAAGGAAGCACAATGGAACAAACACACACACTTACACACACACCACTCACACATCTCACATATACACACACCACGCAAATATCACACATATACACGCACCATACCATATCTGAAATCACCTCTCTAGTCACCACTCTGGAATTCGTACTCCGAGCCCCAAGATACAGACTAACTGTCTAGTTTGGGGCTCACTAATTAATACTCTTATTGTAACCTATCTATAGGTAATATTTTAAGCTACTCATGTCGTCTTAACTTGCTGTAATCCACCTACTTATTGTATTACCTGGATAATAAAAATTTTCTATTTCCATTTCTATACCCGCCGGGCGGCCTGCGCGTTCAATATAACAATATCTTTAGGATGCGGCTGCCTCCCATCCCTATTGCAGTGCGTCGCTAATGTTTGCAGAAGCTCGAAGGGATAGTTATCTTGCTATAATCCGGAAAAAGGTTGCTTCCTAAATAAGGCGAGTGAGAGACAGTAGCAATGGCATCCTCAGGATGATTGCTTCCCGCACAGACTGTCCGATCCACCATAAAAAGATGTGTATAATCGACTGGATAACACTGACATAATTATTTTATTTTATTGTAATATATTATGTATGTATGATTCCTAATTTTAATTGATTGATCGACATAGTACTAACTAATATTGACATTTATTATTTAATTTAATCTATACACCGTGTTCCGGATGATATGCATAAACTTCGACCAGATGTTCAGATCATGGAAATGAGCATTTTTCATTATAGACACATTAATGAATTCTTATTTTTTGTTAATTTTCATGAAATCAAAATCAAAATATTTTATTTCACATAAACCTATATGGGGCACTTATGAAACGTCAGAAGCTAGGTGCACGGTTCCAATTGGTCGAAACTCCACGGTTACTCTTTTTAAAAATAATTGGCTTTTACAATGTTTCCAAATTACAGTAGGTATGGGAGGACAGCGTAGGCCTGTCAACAAGTACCAGGTACTTGATAAAATAAAAAATGGTCTACAGATCCAAAGTCTACAAGGCCTACAAAGTTCTCAATAAGAATCTATCAAAAGTATAAATAAAAAATAAAAACCTACTAAAACCAAGTGATATGATTCCCATTACAACCACTAATAAAGAGATGAAAAATTTGAATTGTCTGTTTATAATGTCAAATAATAAAGAGATTATGTCAAAAAAGTATGTAAAAATCATAATAACATACAAACTAAATATCTTGACGTAAATCATCCAATATGCATGCCTCTTTATTGATGATCTTTCAACCAATGCTCTGTTAAACAAATGACATCAAACTTGGTGTTTTACAAAAACAATTCTATTTCCAGTAATTTGGAAGCGCAACCTTGGATATTTTGATTAAATAATTTTAAATTATGTTTTTTTTTTATTATTGGTCTTTGGTCTTTTATTGTTATTAATTATATTGCCAGAAGATACCTTTTCATTATTCTATTAAATTAATTAATTTCATTAAATTAAACTACAAATATCTTTGTAACGAAGCCTTTTCAAGTACTACTTTGTTAGATTTAATTTATAAAAGCTATAGAAGCGTTTGACAATGTTTATGGATAACGTGAAGAACACAGTGTATAATTATTATGTATCTTCATTTCTTTGTATTTGCTATTTATTTAATTATTTTATTTTGTTAGTTTTTATATTTGTACGCTGATTTTTTTTTACTATTATGCTTAATTTATGTATTTATTTATTAAACTTTATGCACAAGTAAAAACTGTACAAAGGCGGACTTAATGCCTTGGGCATTTTCTACCAGTCTACCTTAGGGTGATGCAGAGACAATACACAGTAGGTGCAATTACAGAAAACAGCTTAGAAAATAACTAGAATATACCTAACAATAAATACTTAGATACATACAAAAAAAAAAAAAAATTTTACTTTACGGATTTATTTATCTTTACGGATTGTATCTGAAATAAACGAGGGGCCCGTGGCAAAATAATAACAGCCGCATAGATCAATCGATCAGGTAAAGTTACGCTTGCCGTGGTTGGTCTGTGGATGGGTGACCATCTTTACATACCGTAACAGTCGTTACGGGTAGTCAGAAGCCCGAAAGTCTGACAACCAGTCTTACCAAGGGGTATCGTATTACCCAGTAACTGGGTTGTGGAGGTCAGATAGGCAGTCGATCCATGTAAAATACTGGTATTCAGCTGCATTCGGTTAGATGATCTGAAATAAACGTTTTTTATTATTATCATGCTTTACGGATTGTATCTGAAATAAACGTTTTTATTGTTATTATTAGCGGAGTTTGAGAGGCAAAGACCATGGTTAATATCTATTGATACCTAAAGATTCCAATACGCGGTGGAATCTAATGCTTTCAGACTCCGGTCTGATATATAATTGAATAATAAAAGGTATTCCTCGACAGAAATAACGCATTTATCGGAAATGCGGGTGGTCTTTTCTCCATAGAAACGCTCTCGCCTATTTTCTTTCTGGTCACTTCCTAATGCTTTCGCTGGGGAGAAGAAGTGGCGCAACAAACTCCCCAGCAACACAGCTGTCTGTTCAGTTAGAAAATACTTGAATGTATACAATACAAGCTAAGCAAAGTAATTAACATTACAGGACACAGAACATTAAATTAAATTATTTGCCATATGTTAGCTAGCCACGCCAATATACCAACAAATACAATAAAATCTATACGTCCTTAAAGCAAAAAAAAAATAAAAAAAAACAAAATTAAAAATGTAAACAAAAAAATTAGGTAGGTACTACCTAAATAAAAGCTTCCGGTGGTATAAAACTTACATATTTATGCAATGCTGGGTTCTGTTCACAAAGCTGTCACTTGAAGTCACAAATGTTAAACTAGGACTATCGAAGTAAAATAAGTATATAAGTGGTGGTGGCGAGATACCACTTACCACTCTTAACTCGCCACCACAACCAACACTAATAAAAAAGTTTATCGTAGGTAATGCCCGAACAGCTGCCACGTCTAAAAGCGGAGAGTTTTTCAACGAATAAAAATACCTATTTTTTTTTTTTTTTTTTTTGCTAGCCTATGCTGTCCCACTGCTGGGCAAAGGCCTCCCCCAAATCCTTCCAGGAACTCTTTTCCCGCGCCACCTCGAACCAGCCCTCGCGGTACGCGTCCAGGTCATCTCGCCATCTCTTTCTGGGCCGGCCTCGGCGGCGCCGTCCATCTTCAGGCACCCATTGTGTGGAGATTTTTGCCCAGCGGTCATCGTGCATACGGCTAATGTGACCCGCCCAATCCCATTTGAGCCTGGCAGCCTTCTTTCCTACATCCAGTATGCCCGTTTTGGAACGCAGCGTGGTGTTCCGAATTTTGTCCTGTCTTTTAACACCCAGAATGCTGCGTTCCATCGCTCTTTGGCAAACTCCAAGGCGGAACTTTTGCGACTCGGTGAGCGACCAGGTCTGAGCACCGTAGGTTAGGACGGGCAGGATACACATGTCGATGAGTTTGCGCTTCAGGGAGATCGGTAGATCACCCTTCATTAGCATCTTCATGGACCAGTAGCTTTTCCAGGCGTTCTCGATCCGGCGGTCGATCTCCCTTTCCTGCCTGTTTTCGAAAGAAACTAACTGGCCCAAGTAGATATACTCATCGACATAAATTATTTCCTGCCCATCTACCTCGACCCTACGCTTAGTGCTGTTGGTCATTACTTGGGTCTTAGACCGATTCATCGCAAGCCCCACCCTGAAGCTAGCCGTGCTCAGCTCTTGGAGCATGGTCTGGAGTTCTAGAGCTGTGGGGGCAAAAAGGACGATATCGTCGGCAAATCGGAGGTTTGTTAGCCTCTTCTTGCCGACGTCGATGCCTTTGGTCTTCCATGAGGCTGCCAGTGACTTAAATATCTCCTCAAGTGTGCTCGTAAACAATTTGGGAGAGAGCGGATCACCTTGTTTAACGCCTTTTTGAATTTGAAACGACGGTCCAGCAGTATTTAGTTTTATGTTTGCCGTGCTATTATTGTAAATGGTTTTTAAAAGGTCTATGTATTGTCTTTCAAGTTCTTGGTGTTCTAGGGATGTGAATATTTCTAAGTGTTTAATACTATCAAAGGCCTTCGTATAATCTACGAAGGCAAGATATAACGGTTTATTGAATTCTGTGTATTTTTCTATGGTCTGGTTTAGTGTTTGAAGGTGATCGGTTGTTGAAAAACTTGGGCGAAATCCGGCTTGTTCTGGTGGCTGGTGTTTATCCAGTTTCCAGTCTATGCGGTTGTGTATCACTTTAATGAAAGTCTTATAAATATGAGATGTCAGACTAATTGGGCGGTAGTTGCCGATATCGCTTTTGTCGCCTTTTTTGTGCAGAAGGACTATGTTTGAATGGCACATTGACTTAGGTACATTTCCTGATGTTAATATTGTGTTAAATAGGTTAGTAAGGTGGGGCAATAATGTGTTAGAGCCAATTTTTAATGTTTCGGTAGTGATTCCATCTTCTCCAGGACTTCTGTTGTAGCGCATGGTTGTGAGTGCTCTGTGTACTTCATAACCGCTTATTGAGGGAATGGAATCTGGGAGACTGTATTCTGTGCTGATCGGGGGTGGTGAATGATCTGAATATAATGACGTATAGAATTTGGTCGCTATTTCCATGATTTTATCTCTATTATAGTGTTTTATTCCGTCGTTGTCTTTTAAGCTATTGATCCAAGTTTTTCCCTTCGTCACTCCATGTTTCAAAACCCTTAAAGATGAGTGTTTTTCTAAAGCTGTTTTTACTAGATGTGTATTAATATTTCTCAGATCTCTCCTAATACTTCTTTTGACTTCTCTATCTATTATTCTGTATTCTGTTGTCCCTATTTCTTCCTTTGTTCGTTTTTCAATCAGATCCACACTATGAGCTGTTAATTTGTTTTTATTTCTAGGTGTGTTCATTATGTTTTTACTGCTTTTGATGATTCCCTTAACTATTGAATTATATTGGTCTTCTGCGTCTGCTTCATCAACTTTTAGTTCCTTAAAATAATTTGATAGTTCGAGGTTAAAATGTTCTAAGTTATTGATAAGCGTCTCTTTAGAAAGGCGCTTAGTTTGTTTTGTAAACAATTTGGCTCGGTGGAGTTTGAAATCAAATCGAACTTTTGCACGGATTGGTCTGTGATCGGAGCTGTATTTAATTCTATTGATAGCACTGACATTCTTGATAATTTGTTTGTCTGATGATAAAACGTAGTCAATTTCGTTTCGCGTGGAACCGTTGGGTGCGACCCACGTCCATCGCCGTTGAGGTTTCTTTAAAAATAAGCTGTTGGCTATGTGCATGCTCTGTCCAAAGGCAAACTGCTTTAGACGAACACCCCGTTCGTTGCGGTCCCCTAAGCCAAAGTGACCGAGATTATCTTCATCGTCCAGTTCTTGCCTCCTTCCTACCTTAGCGTTAAAATCCCCAATTACCATGTTCCAGGTGCCCTTATTTTCATCACATGCTCGGTTGACAAGATCATAGAAATCTTCTACGTCTTCATCGGTATGTGCAGATGTTGGTGCATAAACTTGTACAAGAGTAAGCGTTTTGTTCGGTGTTAGTTGAAATTTGAGCACCGCGACACGTTCAGAATAGCCCACGAATTCGATGATATTATCCTTCCACTTCTTTGCTACCATGAACCCCACTCCGTGTTGTCCACTGGTTTCACCGAAGTGGAAGAATACTGCGTCGTCTCTTTCCTCTGTGTGTTCGCCTTGTCTTCTTACTTCTGAAAGGCCTACAATGTCCCAGTTGATATCTTTTAGAGCGTTTTCAAGCTCAATTAATCGCTCGTCCTTCATTAGCGTCCGGATATTGTAGGTGAGAATGTGAAGTGTATCGGTGTCCGTTATATAGTTTGCAGAGGTTGTTTGACGGTTAGACGATCTCACCCGGAGATTCTTAGCTCCCCTGACTCCAGGGCTGCGCCCGCGCCCGTCCACGCCAGCACAATCTCTGGAGTCGCCGGGCACTTGGGGCCTGTCTCTTATTCTTCTATCCATTTGGGGGGGATTGGACCGTAACCCACCACGCTGGTCCAGTGCGTGTTGGCGGGTCGCCATAGCCTCGTTTGTTTGCTAGCAGGGTGCACCACGGGCAGGTGAGGTTGGCTTGAGTCCCGAAAGATGTTAGTTGGAACCCTATACATGTACCAAAATAAGTTAAACTTTACTGTGTCCCTTCAATATAAACATTTCGCTCACAAAACAACTCAAAGCTAATATTGTCCAAATATATATATTCTGAGTAGTGTATTCTCTTGTTTTGCAATCAAATACATTCTACTTAAAATCTGTTGAAATAGAAATATTGTTTATCGTTAAAAGGTTTTTGTTGTGTTCGTAATTCATCAAATAGTTTCGACATAAAGAAAAATAGAGCACTGGTGGCCCAGTGGTAACGGCCGCGACTACGAGTTGTAGGTCGTAGGTTCAAACCCAGACAGGCGCTTTACTTTGTGTAAATTATTTCATCACCACTGCTCTCAAAACGGTGAAGGAAAACATCGTGAGGAAACCGGCATGTCCTAGAACCAAAAATTCGAAGACATGTGGCATCTGCCAACCCGCACTGGGCCCGCGTGGTGGATTAAGGCCCGCTCCCTCTCACCGAGAGGAGGCCCAGCAGTGGGAACATTATAGGCTGATTATGTAAAGAAAAATAAATAAATAATAACGTTTATGTTCGCTTATTTCGACAAAGAACGCAAAGGACAACAATGTTTTATCAACAATAGTGTGTGAAGGGTAACCGACATAGCCCGAAGAATTGCCAAACTTAAGTGGCAGTGGGTAGGTCACATTGTGGCCACAGAATAGATGGCCGATGGGGCCGAAAGTTCGAGGGAAACATGTAATTTTCCGGGCGCAATCTCTGACAGCATAAATAAATAAGTACTATGAAGATCCAGCGGGATCTCCACAGTTATTATTAAAAGAGTTGATAAGTTTGAACTCTATTATATTGGTTTAGATCAATGATATTATAAGTGTAAAAAGGTGGTTTAGATAATCTTATTGCAACATGGACAATATAAAAATTACTTCTATCTTAAGAAACCATCTATTATTCTCTGACGTATCCGTTACCAGTGTGACGCAACTGTCTAATAAAAAAAGAAACTATGAAACGTGCACTAATCATAGATAAAATACTAAAAATTTAGTGCACGTTTCATACAAGCGACGTGTTTCAACTTTTTCTATGGGAGTTCCGTCTCTTATATATGTTTAGGTATGTACATGTTTACTTACTCTATGTCCGTTACTAAACTTAGTAATAAAAACCAACAACAAATATTACCTGCCAGTGTTACGTTAAGGTTAAAACCTTTACAGTACTATTTTTACAAGAACCACGCTCAGATAAATTGGACAAGTGCCTAAAACCTTCTCCCGATTCAATTCATATTTATAAATCAGAAAGTTATGATAAAAGGAATACAATTCAGTTAGAAACTTTGGAATGCTTAGCGCCTGAGAAAATAGATAATGCAAAAACGATGTAACCGCTACTTCCTATAAATATTTTCGTAGGTGTTGAGTGGGAAATAATTATGTTATGATAAGTTATTTATTTTGCAATAAAAATGAGGTTACAAGTAGGTACCGTACTTTTGTAGCGGTATCTACAACGCAACAAGAGAACGTCACGCAAAATCTTGCATCTCGCAAGCAGAGATTACCGCGCAACTGGCACAGATACAACGGCCCGACACGAATTATCGGGCGGTTGCCTGCCAGATACAACACCCGTCTGGTCGGAGGATCCTCCCTTTTCTATGGAGGTTGAGTGAACTTTACACCCTGTTCCTCATACCTCCATACCTTCATAGCATAGCATAATCAGCCTATAATATTCCCACTGCTGGGACACAGGCCTCTTCTCTTCGAGAGGGAGCCGGCTGTAATCGACCCAGTGCAGGTTGGTAGACGTCACATGTCTTCGAATTTTTTGGTTCTCTAGGACATGCCGGTTTCCTCACGAAGTTTTCCTTCACCGTGTTGAGAGCAGTGATGATGAAACCATTTACACAAAGTAAAGCCCCTGGCCGAGTTCGAACCCACGATCGGGCTTGTAAGTCGGGACCGTCGCTCCGTACCACTGGTAAGGAGCATTAATTGCCCGATGAAATGCCTTTCATTTTGACAGATCAACAACTTACATTGCGTTATTTACGTTGTTGAATTTTTCAAACATTTGAAGCGATGGATTAGCTATTGAAAGTGTGTCATGCAATTCGGCTGCTTGACTTTGTTTTAAATCGCCAACCAGCACTGGACACTGAACTTGCCCAGTGGTATAGAAAGTTCATTTATTTTATACAAGTCGCAGACTCAGTCCACGCGTGACTGCCTAAAAAAACACAATCCTCATCAAAATGAAAATCACTTTTGACACCATTTTATGAATTAAAAGCACATTTAACATAAATTAAACATTCTTGTGTTTAAGAGTGTCACGTAATAAAATAATTTTCAGGTAAGTTTTCCTAAGAAATATACCTCCTTTCATCAAAATTATTAAACAATACAGAGGGCCTAAAAAGGCTACTTTGGCAGAATCATAAAAGAATAAGACAATGGACAGTTAACTGTTAAGTTAATCGTATCAAATCCCATTGGTGAAAAATTTCGCAGTTATTTTTTTTGTCTGTGCTAAAATACCAATCAATCCAATCCAAATCCAATCCCAATCTCTTTGATTGAACCTACGTAATGCAGCAAAAAAAAAGAAAAACACGGACTGTCTCCGCCACATTATAATTCATAATTTTTGCTTGTATAAAGCCCTAGTTCGCTCACAATTAGAGTATGCAGTTTCAGTATGGAACCCCTTCTACAAAAAATATGCTGAAATGGTAGAAAATGTTCAGTACAAATTTTTACGTGCCATGCACTACAGGTGCCATAAATCCTACCTACCTTATTCTCAGTTACTCAGCAAGTACAAGCTCCTACCCCTTAGCTCTCGAAGAAAATACCTTGAAGCCGTTATCATATATAAAATTGTCAGAAATAAATTCAATTGTATAAATTTAAACAACATGATTTGTTACGCTGTACCTAGAACCTTTCACAGACGACAGGTACGCGCAGGTACTCTTTTTGCAGTGAACTCTTGCCGGACTATTCTGGTTGGTATGGTTGACTCTTATAATAATACTTTTGAAAATATTGACATCTTTAATAATTGTTCAATGAGTAGATTCAAAAGCCTCACCCGCTCTACTTTATTAAATAAAACCCATGTGTGTACCCTCTCTGATAATCTTCAACCTCACTAATGTCTTACTTAATTATAAGTATATCTTAACATTTCTGTCTAAATTTAAACTTTATTTTTACTTATTATACAACCAATCAATGCACGTACTGCTACTAATACTTCTAGCGATTACACTTTTTTTTTTCTTCTACACTATTTTGTCTACCTGTGGACAGCGTTGTGGGTTATATTATTACTAAAATTGTTTTTGTTAAATTAGTTGTAAGTTCTTATAATGTAACTGTTTGCTGTTCCTTTAAATAAAAAAAAAAAAAAAAAAATAATGTTATCCTTTTATGATTCTCCAAAGTGGCCTTTTTAGGCCCCCAGGGCTTTTGTTTTAAACTTAAAAGTGAGGTAAGTAACTACTCCGTAGCTCACAGGTGAAATTCGTACTTAAATCTCAATCCCCTTTGTCTGCTCACGTAAATAAAACAAAGAATGATGTTGAACCGTCAAAAGAAAGCCTGCCTCTTAAAATAATTCAACCTGTGAGCTGCGGAGTAGTTACTTACCTACATACAAATCGCTTTTTAGTATAAAACAAAAGCACTGTTTACTAATTAATGACATTGATGAAAGGAGGTATTTCTTAGGAAAATTTGGGAATTTTGGGCTGGTATCCCCGCCGGCTGGGCCGCCGCCGGCATAGTGTGTAGGAAGAAAGCCACGTTCTTAGTAATTACCTAATTAATATTTCTTACTAATTCCAATTATATCTTTTATTTATATCGTTACACGTGTTCCATTTGACTTCGTACTTCTATTTTCTATGTATGGGCATAACAATGCCCCTCGCGCGGGAAATGTTTATGTGAGTGGATAAACTACACGATCATGTTTAGCAACGCCTAGTTAGGTAATGCCTAATCTAAGCAGATCCATAAGCAACCACACCTGTTTCACTAACCGTTTCTCAGTAGGCAACTCGTAAGCTTGGAAATCTACATATAGAGGTATGAGGAACAGGGTGTAAAGTTCACTCAACCTCCATAGAAAAGGGAGGATTACTAACTGTAGCAATAGAATAGAATAGAATTTTTCTTTATTAAAGTAACCAAAACTCAAACAAGATTGTTAGTAAAACTTACGACTACTTATGTTAGTAAGCACAGACACTAAACAAAAAAATGGTTGCCTGTAAAGTCGGTTTTACGGGCGAAGATTTTACGTGACAACGTCTTTTTCTCGGTAGAATATTTATTGATATGAATATAATTAAATTGCACAATAGGAACAAGGAATTGAATGAAAATAAGAATTCAAGCATGCGCCGATTCAATGCGCCTAATTCTCTAGTGCTGCGCGCGCGGCAGACCGATCATAGTTGAGTGGGAGAGAGACGCAAGGCATTCGGCGGGCCTCTCTCTCGTTCGGTGACTCATCGTAACGTTACCGAGCGTTACACTTTTTCATAAGTGACTCCCAGCCGCAACCTAATTTAAGACGTTGTCACGTCAAAACACAAGAGATAACGGTTGGTCACCGTTGCGACACCCCATGAGAGATGGCACACAACAGTGACCCACGTAAACACAGTCAAGGCGACTCGCAACCATGTTGGGCCGCCCCACACCCTGCACAACTGGGAAGTGCACGTTTTACGCATTGTTGCGTAAAAGCAATTTACATGCGCATCTGAAAAAAAAACAAAAAGCATCTGGGTTTCCTTTTGACAGTTCGACAACATAATATTTTTTGCAGACAAATTTTTACACATAATAATAAATATCCTTCAAAATCATTCAGATTGTGATTGATAATAATGTGTTACCTGTAGCCAATTTCAACTACTATTTTTATTTAAAAAATTATCAAAATGCTGTCTAAACGGAAATCATACCAAGTGTTATTTTATTCATACTAAATTATTAATCCGAAAGTGTGTCTGTCTGTTGCCTCTTCACGCTTAAACCGCTGAACCGATTTAGATGTTTGGTATAGAGATGGTTCCCGGGAATTTGCGCATGGCTCCGAAAATTTTTAATAAGCTACCAAATGACATAAAAGATTTAAACTTGACTCAATTTAAACGCAGCCTAAATACATTTTTATTAGACAAATGCTACTATACCATTGACGAATTTCTTGCTGACAAAATTTCTTGTGCATGATCCTGTATTTATGATTTATGATGTACCTAATATTCCTATCAGACTTTTAATTTTATTAGAATTGTATCATACTCATATAATGTTTTAATTAATTTCTAATATTGTTAAATTAATAGTGTATGGCCCTAAAGGGTAGATTTTTGAGATTCTATAAAATATCTGTAAGACCTGTTATATCACCAAAAATCGCACTAATAAATACTTTGACTTTACTTTGACTTTGACTTTGAAAGGACATAGGATAGTTTTATCCCGATATTCCCACGGGATCGACACTTATTATGCGGGTGAAAGCGTGGGGCTAGTCTTTTATATTTAAATTATATTTCAGTTTTCCCTTAATTTGTTTTGTATCTATTTGTTTGTACATTTAGTCTTGTAGTCTCGATGGGGATAACTAGCATAAATTTAGCCAATTTCAACATTTTAGTTATTTTGTCTAAAATTATGATAATGTTGTACCTATGTAATGGTGCCCAAGACGCAGGCTGTGCCTAGTTTGGGACCAACGATACCTTCATATTGTAATTTTGATTAATGAAATAAACGATTTTTACTTTTTTTACCCCATTAAATAGATTGTGGTGCTGTTCCACAAACGATGGGACACTTAATATTGCGTCTTGCGTGTCCTGTCAGCTGCACGTTACAGGAACTGGTGGTCTCTGGTGATGGCGCCAAACAAGTAGCCGAATTCTGGGCCGAGTCCATTTAGATTGCTATCGACACGCTAAGAAGAAGATTGATACTCGTATTTCATGCAATAGTCATTCAGTAGTCAGTATTGTCTGGCAGTCATTCGTTAGTGACAAAGACTACAATAGTATACGTTAGTGATAAAGTGAGCTTCATAGTGTCAGTTCCTAGCATCAGGTGGACTGACCTCACTTCAACTAAGTTTTTACGTTGAGATGACTGGAACAAGAAGACATTTTGCGATGATACTTACCAAAATAAATTGGAATGAGAATTTTTCATTTTTTCGACGCTAATTTAAACATTAATTCCTTACCTTATCACGACATCTGAAGGCTAATTCTCGTAATTAAAAGCCGGCCAAGTGCGTGTCGGGCCACGCACAGTGTAGGGTTCCGTAGTAGCCCGTTATCACAATATAATACGATTCTGTTGTTCTTTATTCTGATTATAACTATATGGTTATAATCTAAGATATAATAACAATATATGACAAGGGCCAAGGGTGTCCCGAGTAAAACAAAACTTTAACAACGTAACCACGGAGGTCATACCTTGCAAGAAAATCTCTACAAAAGTGACGTCACGGCACAACGCCATCTGTTATCGAATAGCGATACTAAACACAACAAAATATTGATTTTCGATGATAACTACATATATAACGGACAATTTTCGCAGCCCAGATGAGTAGGCGTGCAGACACCAATCTACATGATCCTCAAATATTATGTCCGGATTTTTATATACACATTGACATTGATGAATTTTATACTTACAATGACATAAAAATATACTTTGAAAAGTATTTTTTTTAAATTTAATTATTGTGAATGTGAGGACTATGTGGGTCATTTCTTTTTTCCTTCATAATTAGTTTTAATCATGATCTGACAGTTTGAGTAATTTACGCGGCCTACCGAAATGTTTTTTCTTTGGTATTGTTCGTCGAATCGTTGAGCTCCTCAAGTTCTCAGTTGAGCTGCACGATTTTTAACAAATGCGTGCACTGACTGGACAGGTCCACTCAATCTGTGTGGTTCTTTCTTTAAAAATCCATCTCAGACACCAATCTACATGGTCATCACATGATCTGACCAAGATTTTAAAAGAGAGTGTCAGTTTAAAAAAAATGTGATTGACGTGTAAAAGTGTTTGTACAGACGCCAAGCACATCAAGCTACCCGAAACTGTAAAATTTTCCCAATTAACTTTGAACTTTATGCTTTAGCGATAAAGTTGAAAATCTATTACATAAATTTGACAGATTGTAGTAGCTTGATGTGCTGCCGTCTGTACAAACCTACTTACAGAAAATAAATCGTTTATCATTATCATTAAATAGATGCAATAGAAGCGGAGCAAGGTTATTTTTATTAGAAAATAAGACGAGATTTATGTAAAATATTCCTGTCGCATGTCGATCTAATTAATAACGAAACGCTGTTTGTTGGTACACGCGTCACTTGAGAACAGCTGGACCGTTGAATTAGATTTTTATGAAAGAAAAATTTGAAAAGTTCCCGGAAAATTCACAAATTCCTCCTTTTTTAGAGTACCGTACCGTTCCGTACCCAAACGGGACCCTATTACCTACTAAGACTCCACTGTCCGTCTGTCTGTCTGTCACCAGGCTGTATCTCATGAACCGTGATAGCTCGACAGTTGAAATTTTCACAGATGATGTATTTCTGTTGCCGCTATAACAACAAATACTAGAAACAGAATAAAATAAATATTTAAGGGGGGCTCCCATACAACAAACGTGTTTTTTCGGCGTTTTTGCCTTGTGGTTCGGAACCCTTCGTGTGTGAGTCCGATTCGCATTTAGCCAGTTTTTTCTTTTAGATTTTGTTTGAACTGAAGACTATATTAAAATGTTGACAGGATAACGTCTGTTGGGTCAGCTAATCTATACCACAGTATAAAGATCATACAGTATTTCGACTTCATACAAACGGACGAAACGCGAGCTATACCTACGCGCCTCGACCTCGGAATGCGCTCGGTATGCAGACAGTCGCGACTGTGCCGCAGTGACGAACGGACGGTGTGTTGTTTTTTTTAACAATAACCGCGCGATTTTTTCACAAAAAATAAATTTAAGTACATATTTAATATGATGCATCCAGAGATAACTTTTTTTTAGATTACCTGGAAACTCTGAAAGGTAAGACTATAAAATAATTTTACTTACTAGTAGGTAGGTAGGTACATAATGTGTGTCTTTTTAATGTATAAGTATTTCCTTTTATCTCCCGACAAAAAAGATGTCTGGATTAATAAATAAAGTGAATAGAGTAAAGGAAAGTGATAAACACGAGTGAAATAGGTAGTTATAGGCGGTTCATGAATCATTATACGGTAGGTACGCTTGTGTTAAAACATGTGTAAACGGGGCATGTGTGTTTTGTTTTGTTAGTTTGTGTAATTCAAAGTAAAGACGTGGTTTTTATTATTAATATTTATGTACACACAGTAAAATACAATAACAAAACTAAATGGAAACACAAAGTAGGCAAATGTAATTAAAATGCTGGAGGCGGGCAGCCCTATCGCATGTTTACGTACCGCGCGGCTGTAGGCATTTATTTCAAGGTTACGGCCGAGTTACAATACTGTATGATCTTTATACTGTGTCAATACTAAAAATAAAGCAGCGGGGCAATTGCTTATCACATTATCAATCGGAATCTCCCACCGAATTATCGAAAAATTAACTGAAAGGTGAAGGTGAACGTTAATTCCAATGTATTTTTTTGATGTATGTCTTGTAAACGTGGAATGAAAAAATAAAGCTGGTCAACGGACTCGCGCACCGAGGGTTCCGTACAAAATTTTAGGTATGTAAGTAAAAATATACGGTTTTCGGAATTTGTTCTTTATTTGTGCTACATGACATTGCTTCTTGCCAAATTTCATGTTTCTACGTCTACAGGAAGTACTTTTTTTTTGCGGATGAGAAATCATCAAATGACCCCTCCCGCTCTGGGTGGAGCGGAAGGGAGTGTCAGACTCTTACTGACTAAAACCCACCCATGTTCCTTCCTTAGCCATTTATGTTCCGGACCAGCGGTAACCCTTTCGGACAACACACAGACGGACACGAACAGGAAGTACCTACCTTATATGAACATAAACGCCCGTATCTTTTGATTGCGTTGACTTAGAAGTTTGATTTTTTTATTGCCTCAAGGGGTTGCAGCCCTGAGTATTTGATATTAATTCCTTGATAACTCCACGCGTTCCTGAGAAAAACGGTCTTGACAGACGGACAACGAAGTGATCTTATAAGGGTTCCGTTTTTCTTTTTGTGGTACGGAACCCTAAAAACAAAATGCGTCTGATATCGGCATTAGCATCAAAAAACAATCAAATATAAACAATTGTATTCCTTTGCAATGTTCTTTTGCTATTTTTTCTGGCATTGAAGGCTCAAAATAGACTTTCGTGAGATGTTCCACGAAAGTCTTAGGTTAAGCGCAGACCTGTATCAGGACGGTCCTAAGTCGGACAGTCATAGCTCTTTGTAAAGTAGTCGTTGAGCGCCTTAATTTCTAAGTTGAGTTACACATTACTGACAGATTCGTGCACTGACTGGACAGGATACACTCAAATTGGTATTGTTCGTCGAATCGTTGAGCTCCTCAAGTTCTGAGTTCAGCTGCACGATTTTTGACAAATGCGTGCACTGATTGGACAGGTCCACTCAATCTGTGTGGTTCTTTCCTCAAAAGACCATTTCAGACACTAATCTAAATGGTCCTCAAAGATTATGTCCGGATTTTTTATATACACATTAACATTGATGAATCTTATATATATGTACAATGACATGAATATTTACTTTGTAAAGTATTTTTTTATTTAATTATTGTGAATGTGAGGACTATGTGGGTCATTTCTTTTTTTCTGTTTTCCATCTTAGTTAGTTTTAATCATGATCTGGCAGTTTTAATTAATTTACGCGGCCTACCCAAATGTCCTTTCTTTGGTATTGTTCGTCGAATCGTTGAGCTCCTCAAGTTCTGAGTAGAGCTGCACGATTTTTGACAAATGCGTACACTGATTGGACAGGTCCGCTCAATCTGTGTGATTCTTTATTTATTTATTTATTCTTTCCTCAAAAGACCATTTCAGACACCAATCTACATGGTCTTCACACGATCTGACCAAGATTTTGTCTGGACTTTAAAAGAGACTGTGACCTCTGAGTTTGTTTCGGCCTTTCTTCTCAGAATAGTCAGATAGAACACGCCGACCTCATCTAGTTTAAAAAAATATGATTGACGTGTAAAAGTGTTTGTACAACCCTATTTACAGAAAATAAATCATTTATAATTTATCAAATCTGTGTGGTTCAAATTATTATCATAGAAACTATTCTACACTGTCCTCATTTATGATTTGATCAAGATAATGTCTGGAGCTTAAACAAAATATCGTTTTTGTTATTGGAAGGTACTTTTCAAATATAGCCCCTCACCTGCCTAGCCTTTTCCCAACTATGTTAGGGTCGGCTTCTAGTCTTACCTAATGCAGCTGAATGCCAGTATTTTACATGGAGCGACTGTCTATCTGACCTCCACAACCCAGTTACTGGGTAATACGATACGCTTTGGTAAGTCTCGTTGCGTGATTTATTCCGGTCTGATCCCCTGAACCCCCCTCCACCCCCCTCCTCGATCCCCTGCAAGTTCGTCTTCTGTTTTGGTCTCTGTCTTATCCACATAACACGTTATCAATCGGAATCGGTTTCATTTTGGCAGTAGAACAACACACACACACACACCCCCTCACAAACATTCACCTTTATAATATTAGTGTGATGAATTTGCAATTTGCTTCAAAATTACTTCTTAACGCTCAAACGACTGCACCAATTTTGATAAAATTTTGTATGGAGGTAGCTGACACCTCCATACTTTTTATCCCGATATTCCCACAGGGTCGACATTTACGCGGGTGAAACCGCGGGGCGCAGCTAGTTATATATAAGAACGTTCACTGTCTGCCTGTCTGTCTGTCTGTCTGGCTGATCTCAGTATCAATCTATCAAAAATGCCTCTAATCCATACTAATATAATAAATTCTAAAGTAACTCTGTCTGTCTGTATTTTACCTTTTCACGCCTAAACCACTGAACGGATTGCGATAAAACTTGGCAGAGAGATAGATTGCATCCCGGGGGAAGGACATAGGATAGTTTTTATCGATATACCTCGCGGGCGAAGCCGCGGGCGGAAGCTAGTTTCCCTATATTTTTGACAAGTTTTTGACATTGATTATTGTCGCTGTGATGAGATTGCAACTAGATTTCGAACTTTTAATTTAATTACGGGAATTGGCCTCCAGCTTATAAGGTGTAATTTCTCAAGGAAGGAGGCTTCATTTATAATTAGCCGAACCTTTATCACTAGGTTTGGTTCGATATTCCGTCTGACCCCATAGCATGTCACCCACAATTATTATTATCTGGGTCCACTTCCCATCACCCACAATTATTATTATCTGGATCTTCATAACCTTCTAACGAAGCTACACGGATCATATTCGAAGGTTAGACTCTTTATAAGGCCTGTCGTCCACGACGCTACTCAATAGTAACGGGTTACAAACTTTTATTTTTACTAAAAAAAAAAACAAACTCAAAGCATTTATTATACGGGTCGGGTCGGCTAGTCAGAAAGATGAAGCTAGTTTCCCATTCCAAAGCGTAGTACGTATAAAAAAAAAAAACCATCCATCCATCGGTTTCTTAGTAAACTTCAACTGTATCCGACGATCCTGCATACTTATCTCTTTTGTTGACTGTACCTATGGAAAAAACGGGCAAAAAACTCCACGGACACTAAATGCTAATGCTATTACTGAATGGGTCGGCTCTTGGCCACAACACCCCTGTAGGAAAGCGATAGATGAGGTCTATGGTGGAACGAGCGGGCTAAAATCACCAAATAGTAACCAGAATGTTAGTACTTACACTAGTATTGCAATGGCGATACGTCCGTACACGACGCAACCAATGTCAAACTGGGCAATAAAGCCACGCTTTCCCAGAAGAAAGATGGCCGCCACATAACGGCTGCAGTGTCGACCGTCACGAAAATGATGGCACTGGAGCTTGATTTTTACTTTACTCTCTATAATTAACAAGTTTAGGTACTACATTATCAAATAAATAGTTACTTATTTAAAAATCCAAAATCCGATACCCATAAGTCCCATAACATCTGCGGAGCTTCACTAGCTGTCAGATTTCACACTACAACGCGCCACGCGACGGGCTGCGGGAAGCGGAGGCAAATGCTCCGCGCGGAAACGTGTTTTTATTGAATTTGTATGTAGAATTTGTATGTGTAGTGGCGCGTGTACCTTGCACAGGAGTGAGGCGCGTGGTAATGTGAGATTCGCCTTAGGGATCTGCTTACGTTTGGCCCTACCTAACTACACGTTGTTTAATTTAATGTTAGTGAAAATGGGGATAGGTAGTCTTATGCTGTGTTTATTGCTAATGGGACATCCTCACTACTATCTTCACGACCGCAAGCAATTTGTAACATATAAAAACGCCAATTCTGAGCACTACTCGGTTACTTCTGGCATAGGTCAGGGCACTAACCTCGGGCCCGTTCTTTTTCTAATAGTAGTTAACAATCTTCCTACTTATGTAAAACACTCCACAGTCTTAATGTATGCTGATGATGTCAAAGTTGCTCTGCCAGTAGCTAACTCCCGTGATACGGCCGCACTTCCACTTGACATCGACAACATTCACACTTGGAGCACTATCAACAACCTCAACCTAAACATTAGTAAATGCGTGGTCAGACCTACTCAAAAGCTACACAACATCGACACTATGAACAATGAGACCCTGAAACGCGTCTTAACCGATGACCGTCTTACGTGATCTGGGTGCTCACTTCAATCCACATCTTACATTTAACCAGCACGGTAATACAGATGCAGGTCTGTATTATGTGCTGGTTACAAATCCCGCAAAAACTTAGGTTTTGTCTTGCGTCAGGTCAAAAGTTTCAATAATCGTCAAGCCATAACCATACTGTATACAACTCCTTCATTCGTAGTTTGCTAGAGACTAACAGCGCAATCTGGAACCCTCATGAAAAAGTGTATACACTGGTCATCGAAAAGATTCAGAAGTCTTTGGTCCGCTACCTGTACTTAAAACTTTATGGCTGTTACCCGTACATGTAACCAACACCATTTGTGCTAGCTATGGTGGGGTACCAAAGTGGAGAAATGTTAGTTTGGTAAAATATTTCAGGCTCCTAATTCGTGGTACCCATTTCAATTCTTCCTTACTTCAGGACATCTTCTTTAACATCCCACTAGCCATTAGGCACACACTTCACTCTCGACTAAGCCAAACTTGTGGTGGAAAATCCTCGTGGATGTCCGCCGCCCTGGGGTGGGCGGCGGGGTCTGTCAGACTCTTACTGGCTAAAAACCACCCCGGTGTTCCATCTCACACCTACGCCGGGGATCGCGGAAACGTACGATCCTTCCGCAACCCCCGACTGGTGCCGGCCCACCACTGCGGGCCTCATCGGGTCGGGGGGGGAGTGAGGTGTTTGACTCCCCCCGCGACGTCTAAGAGGGGCGCACGTGAAACACTACGCGCCGCCACCTCGGGTCCTGCCAACCTTGACAACCCTAGCGCGACCGCCGAGCGTAGGTATGAAAAGTGAAGTACACACAACATGTGAATTGACTTCTGTACCTTTCTATTTTGTGCCACGACCATGTAAAATAATACCGATCTAAAAGTATTCACAGTAGACAAAACAATAAACAAGGGTTTCACTTACTTTTTGTTTTTTTTTTCGCCAATTAAAAAAAAAAAATTATATTAGAAACCTCAATATCATTTTTGAAGACCTATCCATAGATACCCCACACGTATGGGTTTGATGAAAAAAAAATTGAGTTTCAGTTCTAAGTATGGGAAACCCCCAAAATGTGTTGTTTTTTTTCTATTTTTGTGTGAAAATCTTAATGCGGTTCACAGAATAGGTACATCTACTTACCAAGTTTCAACAGTATAGTTCTTATAGTTTCGGAAAAAAGTGGCTGTGACATACGGACGGACAGACAGACATGACGAATCCATAAGGGTTCCGTTTTTTGCCATTTGGCTACGGAACCCTAAAAAAGTCAAATTAACGATGAAACTCCCCGTCTATTATACTACAGTTGTTGTTGAGTTGAACCCAAATACGTCATAGAGGGACGCACAGTGTGTCAAATTATGATTGATTGGATCCATTGAGTTCTGATTTCATTTACCCTATGGCCTTGAGGGGTTAGTCGTTAGTCAATCAATTTGGATCCTTCATAACGACTAATTCACGAACTCATCCTTCCTTCGAGCCGGATCATTGAATCATCAAGGCTTTTTTATAAAAGAAGTGGACTGTATTAAAATAGGTGCAAGACGATAAATAACAATGATCAACGTATACAAATTGACCGGTTTTTTTCATTTTGACCTCACTTTTGGCTTCAGCACCAATGATTTCAAAAGTAAGGGTAAGTTCGAAGTTCGCGTGCACCACTGTCAACTGAGTCGCGTTGGCCCTAAAACCGTCATTTTAGGGCCAGCGCGTTGGTGCCATTTAGTCGCGCCGTTAGCCCGGTCCTTACGCTAGTAATATATATGTCAATGTTCAGCACCCTCGAAAACCATGAAAGCTATCTTTCTCTCTCTGTCAGAGAGTCGCATGGTGACTATTTCTACAAGTTACTCCTACTTTTTTCTCCATATTTTTTCACTGGTTTAATTTCAATAACCATCAATTCCCATCAGAAGTGTAGCGTGACTTGGCGGGGCCCCGTATAAAAAAATTGTTTGGGGGCCCATAAGAAGGGTAAATAATTCTCACAAAAGAAAAAAAAAATGTTTGCATACAATTATAAGAAATATTTATTCATCATAATTATCTATCTGTCACTTTTTCCAAAATTTTTACAAACAATTCAAATAAAATATAAGTACCTACACTCTCCTTGCCTTTTTTTCGGCAAACTGATTTATTAAATCATTTAGAGCTGATGATGCTTTAGTTTTTCTAAAGTTTCTGCCTCTATGGACAATAGTAACAGGTCTGACAGGCGTTTCTGTCCCATCGAAGTTCATAGGTAATTTTTTATCAGTTTTAATTTTGAAAAACTTCTTTCAGCAGTTGCGGTTGTAACTGGAAGGGTCAAGAATAAAAAGCATGCTGTTATTACCTCCGGAAAACTTTGGATTTTATCAGCAATAATTCAATGAGTTCCGTAATGGAATAATTTTTTTCAATTTCAGATTTTAAGCATGTTTTTAGAGCCTTTAATAAAAAAAAAATTGGGAAATTTTTATTAATTTTTTCTTACGCACGTTGGGGGCCCCCGTGGCCCGGGGGCCTCGTATAATTGATACGGCAGGTACGGCGGTAGCTACGCCCCTGAATTTCTGATATTTCACATCTGCGGGGCGTCCTGTCATCCTGTGATAGACAATAATTTTTCTTTTTTTCATAGTAACTGTAATTTGACTTGAAATGAACTTATTCAGCTCACGCTGTGCCTACCTATGTCTAGTAGATAATACGTATCATTAGTCTATTGCTTCTTAAAGAACGACAAATTTATGGGTCGTCCTTGGGACTAAGGACCCAATGATGATTGATTTCGCTTACTAAAAATAACGTTGTATAAACAACGTTATTTTTAGTAAGCGAAACCTGAATATAGTTTGTTCAGAATAAGTAACCGAATCGATTCCAATCATTTTTACCCCATGTTATATTTTGTCCCAAACATATGTAGGTTAAAAGTTGGACACCGAGCGACACTAAGTAGGTTATCCAATCTCCGCGCCGAACGGTTAGGTATCTAGGTACATTATCAATGTGCGCAAGACGGCGCGGCGTGGGTGAGCATGTTTTTGTACGGACAAATATAATTTTGTGATTTTTCATGATACAGTTTTGAAATTTTGTACATAGATTCATTACATAAAAATAGACACTATACTAATAGACACTAGACACGTGTTTCGGGTTTCGCATATACTAAAAATAATGTTGTAGATTTGCCTTTCCAAACCTTGAGAGATTCCAATTTTCTCAAATAATCCCGCGTCTTCGTTCGAGTGCAATTTCTTGTTCCCTCCCCTCATCGCATCGCGTCGTCTGCCCGCGCTATTACTTTGTTCTGGCGTTTTTTAGGGTTCCATGCCCAAAGGGTGAAAACGGGACATAATTACCTACTGTCCTGTCTTTGGTATTGTTCGTCGAATCGTTGAGCTCCTCAAGTTCTGAGTTGAGCTGCACGATTTTTGACAAATGCGTGCACTGATTGGACAGGTCCGCTCAATCTGTGTGGTTCTTTCCTCAAAAGACCATTTCAGACACCGATCTACATGGTCTTCACACGATCTGACCAAGATTTAGTCTGGACTTTAAAAGAGACTATGACTTCTGAGTTTGTTTCGGCCTTTCTTCTCAGAATAGTCAGTTAGGAAACGCCGACCTCATCTAGTTTAAAAAAAAATATGATTGACGTGTAAAAGTGTATGTACAAACCTACTTACAGAAATAAAATCACTTATCACTTACTAAGACTCTGCTGTCCGTCTGTCTGTTTGTCTGTCATCATCACCGATTTTAATGAAACTTCATACGGAACATTTTCGAAAAATAATGTTACAGCCAAATTAGACCGATTTTAAATTTTCCATAGAAACAGAGATTTCCAGTTATCTTTTTTTAAATAAGACATTTCGAAAATGTTCTTTACTAACTTTTTAGGCCCTGCTCCTGCTCTGATCTTGCCGCTCGCTGACGCGAACCCATAAGATTTTCTCTTACCAAAAATCGCTCAACGCTCCCAAAGAAGGTTTTACTTTTAAAATATTAAGTTGCACTGGCCACATTCACTACTTTTATTTATCGTCTATATTGTTCCGACTGCTGAGACACAGGCCTCCTTTCTTCGAGACCGTGACTTCTCTCTGCGGGACCAGTGCGGGTTGGTAGATGTCACATGTTTTCGTATTTTTGATTCTAGAACAAGCCAATGATTTCAAAAGTAAGGATACGCCCGTCTGAACATTTTACATAGAAGTTCTTCGTTCGAAGTTCGCGCGCACCACTGTCAACTGAGTCGCGTTGGCCCTAAAACCGTCATTTTAGGGCCAGCGCGTTGGTGCCATTTAGTCGCGCCGTTAGCCCGGTCCTTACGCTAGTAATATATATGTCAATGGAACAAGCCGGCTTCCTCACAATGTTTTCCTTCACCGTTTTGAGAGCAGTGGTGTTGAAATTGCTACAAAGTAAAGCGCTTACATCAATTTATCAGACTATCCTTGCATTGTATAGACTCAATTTCCTTTGTATTGTATAATTGCATGGCACAGATGTGAGTTCTATATACTCTATGGCTACCATTTTACCGGATAATAATATTTCTTTCATTGACTTGAATGTTGGCGGCTGATAGCATGTCACTCATATGTCTCGCTGATGTGGCGTGTGTTGGATCATTTAGCTCCCTTCAAAATGGTTGAGCTGAGTTCGTGAACGGACGCCGTCAATTGGGGCTGGTCTTCACTTAACTGCCTTATTATGGCTTATTTTTAATTATTTTATTTTTTGGATTGTTGTTTTGTTACTATTTGTTATACTAACGTCTTTTTTATTTTTATAACATCGTTCTCACATTATATAATTGTAAATTCAAAATTAATGATGTAAGTAACTAATATTTTTGTAAAATATAATTTAATAAAAAGAGTGTCCATGGAGTTTCTTGCCCGTTCTTCTCCATAGGTACTTACGACGCTTTGGAATGGGCAACTAGCTTCATATTTTCTGACTGACCGACTTCTTGACAATTCAAAAGTGCCTGTTATTGGTTTAATTGAAATAAATTCTTTGAGTTTGAGTTTATTCCAGTCAAATTAAGTTGACTGTCGCTGATCGAATTAAAAAGTTAAAAAATCAAAGAAGTATGATAATCGAGGTAAGTAATTCTCAAACAGACTTTTTTTAATATTCGCCGAAACCAATGAAGCCCGTAAATTGTAGTAGCATCTGCGAACCAAGAAGTATGATTACTACCAAAACCTTTTTTGTGAAATGAAAAGGAAATTATTTTTGATTGAAAGGCGATTTCAATCTAAAATGTTTATTTCAAAGGCGCCATAGACAATTTTCAAATAGAAAAGTTTGTATTTGGTACCTACCTAATTTTTTATTCCGTGTATCAAATGATTTTATTTTTACTTAAAAAAGCTTATTTAGTACTAATGGTTATTAGTTAGAAACTGTAATCATATATTTGTATGTTTTATTATAAGTACCTTACTTGTTTATAGAGTTTAGATCAAAATATTAATATTTAATTTGTTCGAATGTAATAATAAGGAAATAGTGGACTAGCAGACATGAAGTCATGAACAATTTTTTTTTTATTGTGTTGGGTATCAAATGAAAGGGCTTAATTAGCAAATTTAAAAAATTGTAACGCTAGATGTCGCTAACCAGCCGGCTGACAAGCCCGCCACGCCTAGCCGCTACGTCACTTCCCCACTACGTGCGCCTTGCCCTACCAAATTCCGAGCCAGGGGGGGTGAAGTAGCCGCCAGCCAGCCAGACATCTATAAAAGCCCGAAGCGATGATTTTGTAGACACACTAAATAACTATAATTGTAAGGGAAAACTCTGCCCGAATAAAAAGTTTATCAATACCTGTTTATTTTACCATCTGCCTTTATACTCAGAAGTGGTATCGAAGAAAAATCTACGATGAAACGACGCTCTGCTACAGATAAACGTCGACGGTCTCCTAGTCGGGAGAACGAAAATTCTGCATCGGTAAGCCAGATGTCTGAAGATTCCAACGAAGAAGGTCGATGCACACCACCTGCAAGGAAAATATTGAAAACTCTGCTAGCACAAGAAGTAGAAAAAGCATTCAACGATCTGGAACACGAAGCGCCTACCCTCATTCGTCGGAAAGAACACCGTGCCGCATCGCTAATTCCAGAATTTGACCCTGAAAACGAAGAATGCACAGTTACAGCCTGGATAAAAAAAATTGAACAGCTAGGTCAAATCCACGGCTGGGATGATAAAACTAAGTCATTTCACCTTCAAGACAAGTTGAGAGGACAGGCAAGAAAATGGTACAATCGACTCGATGAGTACGACTACTCTTGGGAGCAATGGAAACAAATGCTTCTTCGTGCGTTCCCGAAACATCGAGACTACGCTTATGTTCTCGAAGAAATGCTTAACAGAAAAAAAACTACCCTCTGAAAGCATGACAAAATACTACCAAGAAAAAGTTGCTTTGTGCTTCAGAAGCAAATTGTCAGACATTGCTACGGTGTCCTGCATCATACGAGGCTTGCCTCTAGCGTTGCAATCAAATGCTAGAGCATTCCAGTGTGAACGACCTGACGAGTTGTATGAAAATTTCTTGTCGGCACTCGATGACTACAAAGTTCCTGTAACGGATACAAGAGGAGGCTACAAGGAGATGTCGCGCCCCACAGAAAAGAAGCCTTCCGCGAACCCTGACACTGATCCATGTCCGCGCTGCAAGAAAATTGGACATTTAGTACGCAACTGTCCATTGCCTGACCAACGCAGCTGCTACAAATGTGGAGTTCAAGGTCACATTGCACCACGTTGCCCGTCAAACCCCAAAAATGGACCCGCCCCGGGAGCAGATAGCGTGAAAGAAATAAAGATGCTTCAAAACTACAACGATGTTTACAAAAAGACTGCAAAGATCAACGGTGCTTTCGTGAAATCGTACATCGACACGGGCAGTCAAGTAAATGTGCTTACGAGCGAAGTAGCTACTCTTCTGGGTCTCGAAGCCAAACCTGTCTCCGTTACCTTGAAGGGATTTTCTGGCGGTTGCATCAAGAGTAACGGCGAAGTCGAGTTTGAACTTGAAATTGATAGCCTGCTTATGACCTGTAACGCATACCTAACTGACATCGAAATGAGCGGCGTAAATCTTTTGATCGGGCAACCGGTTATAAACAGTGGAGGCGTGTCATTAGTTGTACATGAAGGCAAATCTACACTTCAGAAGGAGCTCAATTTCCTTTCCAATCTGGATGCTACTGAAGCTATAAGCAGATTTCGTGTCGTCACTTCTGCAAATGAATGCCTACCACCAGGCATCTCCATTATCAAGGTTCATATTATTGGCAATGCTGCCAGTAACCACGTAGTAACACCTGCGAGACACTTCGAGTTCCAAGAAGTATCCTTCTCTCTACCAGCAACGCTTCTACGCGGAAATGAAGGCTACCTCAAGGTCGTCAACAGCGGAGCCAAGGACATCACATGGAAGGAAGGAACCGTCCTACTTCGTGCGGAAAGCTGCCAGGAACCATGCATAAATAACCAGGTCAGTCAACATGCCAATATTTGCAAAATGCCATTAGCCAAATGTGTTTTACAATTGAGTGCCTCTTGTGTTGATAATTATGCCATTGGTGGGGTAGACGCAGACAAAATTAGGGTAGGCCCGATAAGCAAATCCGATCATAATCAATTAATCAATTTATTATCTCGGTATAGTAATTGTTTTGCAAGCTGTACTAATGAGTTGGGATGTACGGATTTAGTGCAAATGCGCATTAGATTATCCAATAACGAACCAGTACACCGTAGGCCTTATAGATTAGCACATCACGAACAAGAGATTGTTAGAAATAAAATTAATGAGCTATTAGAAGCGGGCATTATAAAAGAATCAGAATCAGATTATGCGTCTCCCATTGTTTTGGTTAAGAAGAAGAACGGAGATAGTCGTCTATGTGTCGATTACCGAGCACTAAATGCGTTAACTATCCGCGATAGATATCCATTACCTAATATCGATGAGCAAATTTCTAAGTTATCTGGCAAGAACTACTTCACCAGTCTTGATTTGGCCCAAGGGTACCATCAACTTAGCATTCATCCTGAAGATACACACAAAACGGCCTTTGTCACACCGCAAGGGCATTACGAATATAATAGGGTTCCATTCGGTCTCGCTAACGCTCCCTCAGTGTTTATGCGTTTAATAAACAAGGTCGTAGATAGTTTACAAAATTCCGAAGTAAATCATTTGGATAAAAATAATTCCAATAATCTCATCAAACGGTCGTCAGAGGTATTAGCATTCCTTGACGATCTCTTGCTACCGTCAGTCGATGTAGAAACAGGTTTAGACTTATTGGATAAAGTTCTTGAAAAATTGCAAACGGAGAATTTAAAATTAAATATGAGCAAATGTTCATTTTTACAAAATAAAATTTCTTATTTAGGTTATGAAATATCATGTGAAGGCATTCAACCGGGTGAATATAAGTTGGTAGCTGTGTCTCAATTTCCGGTTCCGAGTAACGTACACGAAGTGCGTCAGTTTATTGGTCTATGCAGCTATTTTAGGAAGTTCATCCATAACTTTGCAATAATAGCTCGTCCGCTTACCGAACTAACAAAAAAAAATACGATGTGGGTATGGGGCGAGTCGCAAAAATCTAGTTTTGAGAATTTAAAAAATAAATTATGTGATAAGCCGGTGTTAGCGATATACGATCCTAGTTTGCCAACAGAAATTCACACGGATGCATGCAAGTTAGGTATTGCAGGCATTCTTTTACAAAAACAGATTGACGGTAGTTTGCGTCCTGTCTTGTATTTTAGTCGCGTTACCAGTCGGGAAGAAAGTATTTATCATAGTTATGAGCTCGAGACTCTTGCAGTGGTGGAATCGTTACGAAGGTTTCGTATATATGTGATAGGTAGAAATGTCCGTGTAATTACGGACTGTACTGCAGTACGCGATACAATGACTAAACGTGATCTTATTCCACGCATTGCTCGCTGGTGGCTTTTAATTCAAGACTATGATATTACTATTGACTATAGACCGGGTGAGCGTATGAAGCATATAGACGCATTAAGTAGGAATCCGATAGATGCCGTTAATGTGTACCGTTTAGAAGTAAATGATTGGTTTAGTACAGTGCAATGTCAAGATGAAAAGTCGAAACGTATTATTGATTTAATGCAAAGTGGGTGCACAGATAGTGATATAGTGAATAATTATGTAATCGTTGATGGTAGGCTTTATCGTAAAACTCTTTACGGAACCCGATTAGTTGTGCCAAATTTCGCGCGATGGAAAATATTACAAATGCATCACGACGATATTGGCCATGTAGGATTAAAACGGTGCTCAGAACTTATAAAAAATGATTTCTGGTTTCCAAAAATGTCCCGATTCATACGGAAATACGTGACGTCATGTTTACATTGTGCGTACGGTAAAGGAGAATACGGTAGGAAAGAAGGCAAATTGCATCCAATTCCTAAACCTACTGAACCAATGAAAATGGTACATATCGATCATTTGGGCCCTTTTAGCAAAACTAAAAAAGGGTACCAGTACATGTTAGTATTGACAGATGCTTTCTCTAAATTCGTTGTTTCTGAGCCTACGCGTACTGTCAATTCTGTGGAGACAATCAGAGTTTTAAAACGCATATTTAGTTTATTCGGTTTCCCAGATCACGTAGTTTCCGATCATGGTAAGGCCTTTACGAGTAGATATTTCAAGAAGTTTGTTACGGAAAAGCAGTTTAAACACACGTTAACAGCTATTGCGTGTCCTAGGTCTAATGGGCAGGTAGAACGCACTAATCGCACAATTCTCGATGCATTGAGAGCCACGGAACCTAGTGACGCTGCTCATAATTGGGACAATAGTTTACCAAATGTAATATGGGGTATTAATAATACTGTTAATGATACAACAGGGTATAAGCCATACGATTTAATGTTTGCTCGTGTAGGTAGGTCAGTATGTGATGTCTCCATCCCTGATCGGATTCCTGAGCCAGTGCAGTCTAGACGTGATAGGGCTACTAATCGGATTAAAATAGCTAGCAAGAAAATGAAACGTAACTTTGATAAAAGGCGTAAAAATAGTACGATTTACAAAAAAGGTGATTACGTACTTTGGCGCCAGGCGCCGACTACTAGCGGCAATAAGGTTAATTCGAAGTTAGATGATCTGTATTCTGGCCCATATGTGATAATTAAGGAGTTGGGTAATGATCGATATAAACTAAGAAGTATAAAAGGTCTTAGGGGATACAAGAAGTTTACAGGCCTAGTATCCGCTGATTCCTTACGACCATATCGTAGCGTTGCTTCTATGTCCGATAGCGCCAGTAGTGTGGATGAACAATTGGAAACCGAGGATCTCGTGGATCTTCTTGAGAGCTAGATCAAAGTTCATTTCCCCATAATTTATCTTGTTTTTTGAGCTGACTTGTAATCATAGTTTTTTTTTGTTTCCATTGCGGGAGCAATTGTTACAGGATGGCCGAGTGTAACGCTAGATGTCGCTAACCAGCCGGCTGACAAGCCCGCCACGCCTAGCCGCTACGTCACTTCCCCACTACGTGCGCCTTGCCCTACCAAATTCCGAGCCAGGGGGGGTGAAGTAGCCGCCAGCCAGCCAGACATCTATAAAAGCCCGAAGCGATGATTTTGTAGACACACTAAATAACTATAATTGTAAGGGAAAACTCTGCCCGAATAAAAAGTTTATCAATACCTGTTTATTTTACCATCTGCCTTTATAAAATATAGATATTTTGTCAGCTGTTGCTCACGGCTTTGATTAGGAATAATTTCTATAAAACACTCCTCAGATGATCTAGGTACCTACTTATATGTAAAACAATAAAACCTAAACAAAAAAAAATTAAAGCGGCTCTGCAAATTCTTAAACACGAAATTACAACGGATGAAAAGGATGAAACAAGAAAGCACCTTCCCGTGGTCGCATGTCGCTGTACTAACATACTTACAAGCTATGGTAGCATGCGACCACGGGAAGGTATTCTTGTTTCATCCTTTTCAGTAGTCTTTAGTTTTTAAACTTATTTTTCGTTCCAAACCTCTCGTCATATGGGATCTCTGGCCATGTTCGCCCTGCAAACGTTATCAGATCGTCACTCCATCTTCGCAGAGGTGTACCTCGACGCGATGTCCACCTTCAGGCGTCCAGTGACTGACGATCTTTGCCCGTCTCTCTCCCTCTCAGCAAAGGTACCTAACATCACACTAATTTTCTAAAGGCGAAAGTTTGTGAGTGTGTCTGTGTGTTTATATGTTTGTTACTTCTTCACGCTCAAACGGCTGGACCAATTTTGATAAAATTTGGTATGGAGGTAGCTGATACCCTGGATTAACATATAGGCTACTTTTTATCCCGATATTCACACGGGGTCGACATTAACGCGGGTGAAACCGCGGGGCGCAGCTAGTACAAAATAAAAATAATAAACAATCTATTATTTAATTGAATCTCATCTGAAGTCATGGCCATAATACTCATATATCCTTATCTATCAGCTAACAGACGTCCACTACTGGACGTAGACCTTACCAAAAATTGCCAGAATTTTAAATTAGTCAACAAAAAGGTTCCGAAAGCCTTTTTAGGGTTCCGTACCCAAAGGGTAAAAACGGGATCCTATTACTCTAAGACTTCGCTGTCTGTCCGTCCGTCCGTCTGTCTGTCACCAGGCTGTATCTCAAGAACCGCGATAGCTAGACAGTTGAAATTTTCACAAATTATGTATTTCTGTTGCCGCTACAACAACAAATACTAAAAACAAAATAAAATAAATATTTAAGAAGGGCTCCCATACAACAAACGTGTTTTATTGGCGTTTTTGCTTTGTGGTACGGAACCCTTCGTGTGCGAGTCCGACTCGCACTTGGCCAGTTTTTTATAAAATAATGCCAAAATCACAATGACGCGGACGGCGTGAATGAAAACGAAGCTAATTTACCTGCTAGCACGTGTTTCTACTCTGACTGAACATGAACAACCAGTACCTACCTATGTATGTACGTCCAAAATAATATGTAGGATTTTTATGTTCAAAACAATGACAATATAAACACTTATCCTTCAGACTACCGATATCATAAATAGCACAAAGCAGTAGCCCTCAAAACGCCTTAAGTTTTCAATTGCTCCCGTGTATTGAGAGCTTAACGCTCTGCGCTCTCGGCAGTCCGATAACGCCGGCTGAATGAAACGGTTGCTTGGGCGCGATAAAAAAATAGTCGAGCGGGAAAATTCGAAAGAAGAATAAATAAGCTGTTGATTTGAAAGTGACAATTAAAAAAAAATACTATTGATCGATTATTTTGTGTGTGAATTTAATTGTTGTGAAGTGGTTTGTTTCTGAATTTTTAAGTTCGGTAAGTGTTCATTATTGTTTTTTTTATTTAAGTACCTAGGTACCTAACTAATTTCATTAAAAAATTCTTTCAATTTATAAACAAACGGTTGATATTATCGTAAAACAATTCTTCTCGTAACTTTACTGAAAACTTCTTCAGTTGAAAACTTTTACTTGTATTTTTAGCTTACTTTTTTAATCACACTACAACTAAAGATAGAATACCAAGAAACCAAGTTACCAAGAAATAAATAAGGATTTCCATAAATTTTTCTTCAGACTTTTTTCTTTTGTTTTTTTTTTATTCTGTACAACGCGGGGCTGCATTAAAATCTTTTCTCTAAAAAGGTTGGCGAGTCGACTGAAAACTTTTCTTAAACATGGCTTAAATTAGCATTTTATTATTTCAAGTTTAGAGTAACTCTAGGCTATATTAACTCAATCTGTCACTTAATTTGAATTTGTTTGAGAATGGAAGTTAAGACATTTCAGCATTAAAATATTGAGTGCACTTGTATCAATTTTTAGTGGCAGTGTTGTCCGTTATTCTAGGACTTCAAAGACAAAAATGAATGAATAAATTATTTATATTATGTCGCTTTACTGTGTATTTTGCTGTACAGACATTAATAATTATTTAATGAAATATTGGTAATTAAATATATTTTTGCAATGTCCGTGACGATTATATTTTGTCTGTCAAACTATGTCTGAAAATAATAAGCTAATTTAAAATATAAGTAGGTAATTTTGATTGACCAGCCTTATTGGTCTAGACATCACGAGCGCGTCTGCCGAGCGCAGGGTAAGGAGTTCGTTTCGAAAAAATGGTGTAATTGTTAGTAGGAAAATCACACCTTTTTTTTTTTGTTTGTTTTCGTCGGGAATCCTTCAAAAGGCACCTGGACTTTGGGGAAAAAGACCAGGCAGTTTGGGATTCTTACCTCACTAAAACCACCCCGGTGATCACCATCAGCACATGGAGGGGGGCCCGTTACCTCTTAATAGAACCATCCGGAACCCCCTTATTACAACGCCTGTTAGGGCACGTCTCTGGGGATACTATAAAGGGATCTCCCCTGAGCCTCACTATGCACGGCAGGGGTGTACTTCACACCTGCCTATGCATTCTAACAGTAAAAGCAAAATGTTTCTAATCCATTCATATTTTTTCTATAGCAATGAAAAATCAAGTTTTATTTTTAGCCCGAAACTATTAATATACCAATGCAGTGTAAACTTTCGTCTAGTCAAACGGAAATCATTTTCATCGAACGAAAAAACATTTCGATCAATCTTTCAATCAAACCTTTTCATCAATCATTAAGTTATCAATAAAATTGAAGTTTGTTTAAAAAAGCATAAGCATCATCATCATCTGCCTAGCCTTTTCCCAACTATGTTGGGGTCGGCTTCCAGTGTAACCGGATGCAGCTGAATACCAGTATTTTCAATGGAGCGACTGCCTATCTAACCTCCACAACCCAGTAACTGGGGATACCCCTTGGTAAGACTGGTTCTCAGACTTTCGGGCTTCTGACTACCCGTAACGACTGTCAAAGATCCACGAATGACAGCCGCATAAGCCTATTCAGCCTATAATATTCCCACTGCTGGGACACAGGCCTCCTCTTGGTGAGAGGGAGTGGGCCGTAATCCACCACGCGGGCCCAGTGCGGGTTGGTGGATGTCACATGCGTTCGAATTATTAGTTCTAGGACATGCCGGTTTCCTCGTGATCTTTTCTTTCACCGTTTTGAAAGCAGTGGTGATGAAATAATCTACAACAAATTACTACCCGCAAGAGTTGACTTAAGACCTCAAAGCTGCAGCAGGATTGTCTGAAAGGGTTACCGCTGGCCCGGAACATAAAGGGCTAAGGAAGGAACACGGGTGGGTTTTAGTCAGTAAGAGTCTGACACTCCCTTCCGCTCCACCCAGAGCGGGAGGGGTCACTTGATGATTTCCCACACTCAAAAAAAAAAGACCTGCATAGATATTCACAACCGTACGACAGGTTGTCGAATCGAAAACGGCACGTTTTGAATTATTAATTTGCCCTTGCCTCTGACAGTAAAAAGCTGCAGAAGAATGGGGGTCATCTATCTGATTTAAACTGACAAAATTTTCGGGTCTTAGATTTGTGAGCAGTCTTTAGAGGGACTCTTTTGATAACATTGATTGATGATCGATTCGGCACAGAAGCGTATCGAAGGACGTTTTCCACATTGGGCACCCTCTTAAATGGCACCTGAGTGATTGCACTCAGGGTGCCCAATGTGGAACATGTCTATCGAACGGTTGTAAATAACTATGCTGATCGGCCCCTCCCCACCCCCAGGCTGTTACTCGTACCGCTCTCGCCATCGGCGGTTAGTAGCGCGCGCATACGCTACCCAAACGAAGTTTCAAGTGAACTCTTGCTTGTTATAAAGTGTTTACTTGGGTTCGAACCTACGACCCGTAAGTCACGGCTGATTCTACTGGGCTACCTGCACCTGTTAGAAATGTTGTTGTACCTATTTCCGTTAACCTCTCATGATATAAGACGAATCACACTGCAGAATGCTCCAGCGAGACATCGATCGGGTAGCGTGGAGTGAAGAGAATAAATTATTCTTCAATGTGACGAAATGTAGCGTTATGTCCTTCACGCGGGCCGTGGTGCCCAGACGCCATGATTATTGCATGGGCGGTCACGTCATACCGCGGTTGGGGGTTATGCGAGATTTCGGGGTTACTTTTTCTGGGGATCTTTCATTTCGTGTTCATGTAGTGCAGGTGTGCAAGAAAGCGTTTAAAAATCTTGGTTTTAAACGCTTTAATCACTAATATGGCAGCAGTAACAAAGTGTGAAAGCACTTTACAATGCGTTGGTGCGAAGCAATTTGGAAACTAGTGCTATCATAGAAAGAAAGAAAGAAAGAAAATACGTTTATTTGCGGTAAACATGACGCAATAAAGAAAATAAACAAAAAAAAATAAGAAAGGGTTGGGGGAAACATGCGTCACATCCACGCAAAACGGCTATCGCTCAGCATTATGCTGCGACCCTATGCAAGACAGAGCCCCAGCGCTGGTTTCATCTGGAATCTTTACGAAGCGAAGTATTCTCAGATGCTGGAAAAGATGCAGAACAAGTTTACCCGATACCTGTACTTGAGGCAGTTTGGTGTCTACCCTTTCTACCCGCTTATGTATCCAACTCTCTTTGTTATAGGGATGGTTGGGTATTATAAGTTGGAGGTAAGGCGCAACCTCGCTCTTGTAACATATGTTTTTAAGGTTTTTCGTGGGATACTGAATAATCCTCAAATATTGGAATCGTTGATTGCTCGTTCCAGACAGGAGGTTACGGTTGGGAGCGAGGGAGGAACTTTTTAAAGTTCCGGCAACCCGTACAAATTTATTGAAGTTTCTGATCCGTGCAGTAAGAACTCTGAATAGTGCCTCTCGGCGTTTGGACATATTTTCTTACTCTTTGGCGGAATTCCAGAGGGTGACACTTGATGTGTTGTCCACTGTGTAACTCGTGCTTTTATCCAGACCCGTTCCTGGTGCTGGACAATTAGCAATCCATTACTACTTTTGTTAGCTTGGTTACCTGTTAAAACAATTGTATGTGTGTAATGAATAAATAAATAAATAAGAGATGAAAGCTCATTCGGGGAACTTCTTTCTACCCGCAATTTTTCTACCTCCGAATAGCGTTGCAGTACTTGCAGTGTTCCGATTTGAACTTTATGACACTATAGTAACTCTATAGATAAACTGATTTCACCGAAACAGAATTCACCGATTTACATAACATTCTTTGGCATTATCTACTAAGGGCGAATTTCACTAATGAGACTGAACGCTATCTAGATCTAAAACGCGTTCAAGCGCTGTCACGTGCCTAATTATTGTGGAATATTGAAACTGACAGGCATTGAACGTGGAGCAATTTGCGTAAGCCTTTTGATGTCTCTTCACATAAGTACCTAATATTGTTTGACGTAGCTATTGAAACATTTTCAAGTGTACGAAATGCGATATTTCAAAATTGACAAAATTGTTTCGCGGGGTCGGGTTAGATATTATGTTTTGTCGATGCCGAAGATGCTCGCAATCGCGGCGCTATCTCGATGTCAATAGTCGCTGTTTATACATGGATGGCGGTGCGGTGGTCGGTTCAGTCGCACCTGAATGCTCAGTTGCTCAATCCTGTATTTGTGGTGTACTCTACCTACTTCAGAGGCCTTAGTGTGAGTTGTCACTAGGAGAAACATAATTTCCCATACAAAATTCTAACGCGCTCGCAATCGAACATGAGTCGAAAAAACTCACAATAAGGCCACAGAAGAACAAGTTGAATCGATTTGTTCAATCACAAGGTGTCCATCTATGCTTGCCGTCGATGAACAAAAGGTCAAGGTAGCAGGCAGCCCGCGATGTATCGCAGTGCGGTATCCTTCGGCATGTGCGTGCCTGTCTATTAGTATAAATAAATGATTTATTTTCTGTAAGTAGTTTTGTACAAACATTTTTACACGTCAATCATATTTTTTTAAACTAGATGAGGTCGGCGTTTCCTATCTGACTATTCTGAGAAGAAAGGCAGAAACAAACTCAGAGGTAACAGTCTCTTTTAAAGTCCAGACAAAATCTTCGTCAGATCATGTGAAGACCATGTAGATTGGTGTCTGAAATGGTCTTTTGAGGAAAGAACCACACAGATTGAGCGGACCTGTCCAGTCAGTGCACTGCATGCATTGCATATGCATTTGTTTTACATGAAGGTGACATCGATATAGCGAACTAAACTGCGATCACGAGATATCTTCGGCATGTAATTACCATAAGGAAAAAAAAAAAGGCCGGTGCTCCGTCGAAAAATGACAAAAATATAGGTTTCGTGCCCTTTGCAAAATGTTATTGCGAAACCAAGGCTAAGGTGGTCTGTTTATTAACCAAACAATTCTCAAGGGTGTCCCCGCGTCTCATTCTTTTCTCGACAGTTATTTTATATTGAATGTAACCATTTTGCTACTCGATAAGAAACGAAGGAAAAATGATTTATTTGAACTCGGAGACACTTCGATTTTAGTAATCTCGGAAATGGAATTCAAGATCAAAATTTTTAATAATATCCTGCAAATATTTTTATGATACCGATGATGATAAAGCAGAAACTCTAAACATTTGGACTTTCGTTTATTATTTTCTATTTATAAAATGGACTTATAAACAAGAGAATCGTGAAAAAAATCGTAAATAATATTACGTTATTCTAATAGATCAGATACCTATTAGATTCAAATGGGCGTACCGGCCATTTTGTTTTGGTCATTCGGATTCATTCGGTTTCTGAAGTTTGTCGTGATTGAAGTGTGTTCATGCATGAGTTTTTGTTTGTTGTTAAGTTTTATGTTGTTGTATTTTTACGTTTTTTATTTTGTTGTTGCGTAAAATCGTGTTTACGCGTAATAAAATAATAATAATAATAAGTAGTCGACGAACGTACTTTGGATGCTCGGTTATGGCCGTTGATCAAAAAGGATATTCTATCACTACCTAAAAAGTGACATCGCACTGCTATGTCTGTGTCTCAAAAACAATATTGGTATTTAGGTTATTGATCTTTTAATTTCATTCGTTTACAACGAGACCTTATAATAGGCTATCAAATGTTTAATTTTGAGACGCCGCCCGCCGCCTCTTCAGCGTAATTTCAAAAGCACGAAATTTAATAACATTCAATAACTAGGGAAATGTTGAATACCCCTGAAACGTCACTTTCTGGAATTCTATTTCCAAGATTAGTGGTGTGTAAGAAATATAGTCATTCTACTCTCGGTAACCTACCTACATCGTCTTTCTTTACATAGTTATGATTATTTAACAAAGATAAAGAAAAAAAAAACTGGCCAAGTGCGAGTCGGACTCGCACACGAAGGGTTCCGTACCACAAACGCCGAAAAAAACACGTTTGTTGTATGGGAGCCCCCCTTAAATATTAATTTTATTTTGTTTTTAGTGTTTGTTGTTATAGCGGCAACAGAAATACATCATCTGTGAAAATTTCAACTGTCTAGCTACCTCGGTTCTTGAGATACAGCCTGGCGACAGACAGACGGCAAAAACGCCGAAAAAAAACACGTTTTTTTGTATGGGAGCCCCCCTTAAATATTTATTTTATTTTGTTTTTAGTAGGTATTTGTTGTTATAGCGGCAACAGAAATACATCATCTGTGAAAATTTCAACTGTCTAGCTACCGCGGTTCTTGAGATACAGCCTGGTGACAGACAGACGGACGGACGGACGGACGGACGGACGGACAGCGAAGTCTTAGTAATAGGGTTCCGTTTTTACCCTTTGGGTACGGAACCCTAAAAAGAGAGAAAGTACGCTTATTTGCGGTACCTACTTAAACATGACGCAGAGAAGGACACAATCACAGAAAAAAAACAAGGTGGTGGAAAATGCGCAGAAAAATTAAATGAACCAAAATATTGTAAAAACCTTTTTTTTTTCAGTTTTCTGTGGAGTTTCTTGGCTATTCTCCGTACCTGCAGGAAAGGGCAACTAGATTAAATTCTTCTATTTTTTTTTGTAAATCGGTATTAAGAATTTTAAGAAGTGCATTTTATTAATGGTCTGCTTGTAATAAACGATTTGACGCACGAATCAATCAATCCGCCTAGCCTTTTCCCAACTATGTTGGGGTCGGCTTCCAGTCTAACCGGATGCAGCTGAATACCTATGCTCAACCTAGTAACTGCGTAATACGATACCCCTTGGTAAGACTGGTTGTCAGACTTTCGGGCTTCTGACTACCCGTAACGACTGTCAAAGATCCACGAAGGCCAGCCAGGACCAATTGCTTAACGTGCTTTCCGAGGCACGGAGGGGTCTCGGTATGCAAAAATAGTCACCCATCCACAGACTAACCGCGGCAAGCGTGGCGTGACCAGTGCGGCTGTTATCGGGCCCTCTTTGACGTACGAATAAGTACAGAAATAACAGTAGGTTCAAAATACGTTGGTAGGCACAATCGAACGTGGATCCACGCGAGACAAAATGGCTTTTTAATTGTTTCTTTAATTACGGCAATCAACCGCTTAAACGCTCAAACAGGCGCGACACGCGAGGCGAATCGAAGAAGAAAAAAAAAATCGTATGTCATATAAATATGTTTTTTTCTTCTAAATAAAATTGAAGTGTTTATTTATAATGTCAAAAAGAGCTTTTTACTAAATGCATACGGAAGTATATGCGGTACTTACAAAAACACATTTTTAGGGTTCCGTAGTAGGTACCTACAAGGAACCCTTATAGTTTCGTCATGTCCGTCCGTCTGTCCGAGGTTTTGCTAAGAGACCGTTAGTGCTATAAAGCTGTAATTTTGTAGGAGTGTGTATATCAATTACGCCGAGAAAGTGGTAGAATAAAATTTTGGAAAATATTTTTTTTTAGGATAGCTCCCCTACATGTGCAGTGGGGATGAATATTTTTTTCGTCGTCTACCCCATCGTGTGGGATATCGTTGAATAGGTCTTCTAAAATGACTTGGGGGTCGCTAAAATTATGTTTCGATTTAATGCTCCGTTTACGAAATATTAAACTTTAAAGTGCAAATTTTTGTTCCAGTAGGGCGTCCCCCCCTCTAAAAGCTAAACAGCTGACTTGAAAAATCTGGAAAAATTCACGATGATAGTGCATTTCATGAACTTTAAAAAAAACTATAGGAATTAAGATAACTTTATTAGTTTAGCAGTAATAGTCGTTGAACTTGGGTGTTCGATAATTTTGTACAAAATACAAAATCCTGAGCATTAATCCTTTAAAGTGACTAAGATGAAGCAGTTACTTGTTTATAACGGGCAAAGACTTGCATTGAAGAACAAAATATGAAAAAAAAAACTAAAAAAACCTCAATAAATTATCAAACTTTCACAATACTGCCGCTAGATGGCACTGACGAAGAAGAGCTGAGATAGAAGTCACAAACGAACTTGCACACGTCTGATCGACATCCCCGCACGTCTTAGCAATGATAAAATTCAAGTTTAAAGTCGGTTTTTGTTATTATAACCATTAACTTCTAATATCTCTACCATTATTTATATTCAGAATAAAGAACAACAGAATCAAAAAAATGGCCGGTTTTTTTTTATATTTTTGTCTGTTTGTCTGTTTGTTCCGGCTTATCTCCTAAATGGCTATTATTTATTTGAGTTAATTTTATTTTGACGGGACTTTCACCGGCAGATAGCTGATGTTATAAGGAGTAAATACTATACAACCCTGAACACATTAGGAGAGACCACTTTACTAAATGAACTTTTAACAAACAAAAACAATTTTAAATTTTTTGGTTGTCTGTTTGTACCGGCTAATCTCCGAAACGTCTTGACCGATTTTGACAGGACTTTCACTGGCAGATAGCTGATGTTATAAGGAGTAACTTTTATTTTAGAAATAAAGAAAATCGAAAGGTATTAATGTCACGCGAACGAAGTCGCTGACATTGGCGCCGATTCTGTTGTGTCACAAACTAAACTAAATTTAAGTTCAGGCATCTTTTTCTTTCTATTTCATTAAGAAAAGGACAAAAGATAAATATTAGTTTAGTCCTGTCAAATTAGTCAGCGCCTGACGTAAATTGACGTATTTTTAATAGCCATTTTTTTAATCTCGTCTAAATTGTCTATGGAGTATCATAATTTGACAGGACTAAACTAATATTTATCTTCTGTCCTTTTCATAATGAAATAGAAAGAAAAAGATGCATAACTTAAATTTAGTTTAGTTTGTGAACAACAGAATCGGCGCCAGTAGCTTGTAAACTAATTATTTTACTGCAATGATCAAAATCAAAAGTCATTTATTAAACTTAGGCTGATTTAACAGCACGTTTCGTACGAAATTACTTAACACAGTTCCCCAAAACGCCCGCCCTTCACCAATTCCTAGTGCTTTCGCTGGAAAGAAGATGTGGCTCAACAAACTCCCCAGCAGTACACCTGTCTGTGCGGTTAGAAAAACTTGCTTCTACACAATAGTAGATCAGAGACAGTTTGCAGTCTATTTCTGCTGGTAATTCTTATCTAATCATATAATAGATATTATTCTTAATAAACTGTTGAACTTAACAAATTTCTGGAAACTTTTTATCAAGCTCTTTGCAGGCAGAAGAAGTTTTATTGAAACAAACTGAATAAGGAGATAAAGGATTAATATTAAACTAGAGAACTTGTTTATCTATAAAAAGAAAGAGAAACAAACATCTCTGTCTGTTGAGTTAGCTACTCAACAGAACAGGGGGCCTAAAAAGGCCACTTTGGCAGAATCATAAAAGGATAACATAATGGATAGTTAACCGTTAAGTTAATCGTATCAAATCCCATTGGTGAAGCATTTTTCAGTATTTTTTTTTTGTCTGTGCTAAAATACCAATCAATCCGATCCAAATCCAATCCCAATCTCTTTGATTATACCTACATATGCAGCGAAAAAAATAAAAACACGGACTGTCTTCGCCATCTTACGATTCATAATGTTATCCTTTTATGATTCTCCAAAGTGGCCTTTTTTAGGCACCCTGATGTTTATCTTTTTTTTTTTTCTTTTTTTTTTTTTTTTTTTTTAATTAGCCTGCGCTGTCCCACTCCTGGGCAAAGGCCTCCCTCCACTCCTTCCATCTCTCGCGAGCCCGCGCGTCCTCCTTCCAGTCTTGGTGGAACCGATCCAGCTCGTCCCGCCATCTCCTACGTAGTTCTGCGCTATTTGGGCCCACAGTTTGTCCGGCATGCGGCAGACATGTCCTGCCCAGTCCCATTTAAGTTGAGCAGCCTTTTGAGCCACGTCAGCTATCTTTGTTTTGGAGCGCAGTATTGTGTTTCGAACATGATCCGTTAACTTAACACCTAGTATACTGCGCTCCATTGCTCGTTGGCAGACCTTGAGTTTGGACTTCTGGATGTTAGTCAAAGACCAAGTTTGTGCACCATAGGTTAAAACGGGAAGAATACACTTCTTTCTTTACGACAAATTAATTTAGGTGAAGCAAGAGCGTAGGTATTTAATTATGGCTAAGGCCTGTCTTGTCTTTACCGAAATCGATCGTCGCGCGATTACGCGATCGTCTATTGGTGTATATGAATATGACGTAGGTACTCGCGCGATCAATCAAGTCGCGTTAGCATTTCATATCTATATACATATAATAAAACAGTAGAAAAACTGTGTCTGTACATTGAAAATATAAAAAAAAAAAAATGGGGGTGGGTTTAGAAACAGTAATAGGGTACGAATCCGAAAAAAAAATTCTGTCTGTTTGTCTGTTTGTCTGTTTGTTTGTACACGCTAATCTTCGGAACTACTGGAAGGATTTGAATGATTTTTGTTTTGTTGTATAGGTATTATGTCTGGGCAACATATAGGCTATAATTTATCTTGGAAACTTGAACACCTGATGCAGAACCGCAACAGACCAGCTAAACTATAAGAGATACAAAAATGGTACCATAGCAAAAATGGTTCCACGTGATGAGCATTTTCTGCCGAGAGAATAAATTTGAAGATCTGGAACACCTGATGTGGAACTCCAAGAGCCCAGCTACACCATAACATATATAGGAATGACGTCTTAGCAAAAGTTGTTCGGTCTGATGGGCATTTCCTGTTGACTTATAAAAAAACTGGCCAACACGAAGGGTTCCGTACCACAATGCAAAAACGCCGAAAAAAACACGTTTGTTGTATGGGAGCCCCCCTTAAATATTTATTTTATTTTGTTTTTAGTATTTGTTGTTATAGCGGCAACAGAAATACATCATCTGTGAAAATTTCAACTGTCTAGCTACCGCGGTTCTTGAGATACAGCCTGACGACAGACGGCAAAAACGCCGAAAAAAACACGTTTGTTGTACGGGAGCCCCCCTTAAATATTTATTTTATTTTGTTTTTAGTATTTGTTGTTATAGCGGCAACAGAAATACACCATCTGTGAAAATTTCAACTGTCTAGCTACCGCGGTTCTTGAGATACAGCCTGGCGACAGAAAGACGGCAAAAACGCCGAAAAAAACACGTTTTTTTGTACGGGAGCCCCCCTTAAATATTTATTTTATTTTGTTTTTAGTAATTTTTGTTATAGCGGCAACAGAAATACACCATCTGTGAAAATTTCAACTGTCTAGCTACCGCGGTTCTTGAGATACAGCCTGGCGACAGACAGACGGCAAAAACGCCGAAAAAAACACGTTTTTTTGTATGGGAGCCCCATTAAATATTTATTTTATTTTGTTTTTAGTATTTGTTGTTATAGCGGCAACAGAAATACATCATCTGTGAAAATTTCAACTGTCTAGCTACCGCGGTTCTTGAGATACAGCCTGGTGACAGACAGACGGCAAAAACGCCGAAAAAAACACGTTTGTTGTATGGAAGCCCCCCTTAAATATTTATTTTATTTTATTTTTAGTATTTGTTGTTATAGCGGCAACAGAAATACATCATCTGTGAAAATTTCAACTGTCTAGCTACCGCGGTTCTTGAGATACAGCCTGGCGACAGACAGACGGCAAAAACGCCGAAAAAAAACACGTTTTTTTGTACGGGAGCCCCCCTTAAATATTTATTTTATTTTGTTTTTAGTATTTGTTGTTATAGCGGCAACAGAAATACACCATCTGTGAAAATTTCAACTGTCTAGCTACCGCGGTTCTTGAGATACAGCCTGGTGACAGACAGACGGACGGACGGACAGCGAAGTCTTAGTAATTGTAGTGTAATGAAACATAAGTCTGGATGACAACTGCTTTAATCATAAAAACATAGACAATCCACAACACCTTCCCCTTAAATAAGATAAAATAATAATAAAGAACAAACTTAAAATCCATTAATTCCACATAACAGATAAACTAAAAATAATGAACAAACTTAAAATAAATCAATCAACTTAGTTGTAGGTACATTATAAAACTCTTAGGTATACACAAATTGTTTCTAAGTCTTGCTACGAGTATGAGGTGGCGAGTAAGATGACGATACATTTATTTTAGTACTTGGCACATAATCATCATCCTTATCATCCCCCGAAAAATACTCATCATCAATATCAGACAAAATATTTTCTGCAGGATCCTTTACAGACCTTATCAAATGTCGACGATTACGGCGATATATACCTTTTTTGTTTTTAACAATATAAGAACGTGGAGTTGACGCTTTTCCCATTATTTTGCCACGACTTCTTTTATTTGTATTTCCTAATCCTAACATTATAACTTCGTCACCCACATTCAATTCTGGTAGCAGTTTACAATGCTGATCATAGAAACTTTTAGTTTTTATTTGTTTTTCCAACATTTTTTTATGTTGTAAGTTATTACAATTATTTTGTTTTAATAAATCTGGATGGACTGGTAGTCTACAATTTAAACGCCGGCCCATCATTAACTGTGCAGGTGAATTCAAATTTTCCCGCGGTGTATTCCTGTAACTTAGCAAATTTAAATAAAAATCAGATTTTCTGTCTACTGATTTTTTCAATATATTTTTAATGGTTTGAACTGCTCTTTCACTCTTGCCATTAGATTGAGCATAATATGGAGATGAAGTGACGTGTTTAAAACCCCATTCCAAAGAAAAATTAATAAAGTTACGACATGAATATTGTGGACCATTATCACTGATAACTGTATCCGGTATACCATACCGTGCAAAATTTTCTTTCATAATACATATTATTGAGTTTGACGTAGTGTCTTTCAAATATGCGACCTCAATAAAACCAGAATAATAATCAATTAATATTAAATAACTTTGCTTTCCATACTCAAATATATCTGTTCCAATTTTATTCCATGGCAATTCTGGTATAGCTACCGGAATCATAGGTTCCCTACACGGTTTGTTTGCTGTTTCCTGACATATTTTACATCTTCTCACATAATCCTCAATATCTCTTGTTATACCAGGCCAAAATATCACTTCACGAGCACGTCTCTTACAACGATCAATCCCTAAATGCCCTTCGTGAATAAGCTTTAACATGTCCCTTTGCATAGAATGCGGTATCAAAACCTGTTTGTCTTTAAATACGACACCATCTACACAGTACAGCTCATCTCTTATCGACCAATAGTATCTTAAATCATTGTGTAAGTTAAACTTATCTGGCCACCCTTGATTAATATATTTTAGCAACAATTTTAAACACTCATCCTTACTAGTTTCTCGCTTGACGAGGCTAAACTTATTTTGCGACATGGGTATATTATTGACTATCATTTTAATTTGGCATAGTATAGCTCTGCTAATTTTATCGTCATACAAATCCGGAAGAGGTGCCCGCGACAATGTATCAGGTATGTACATATATTTCCCAGGCTTATAAGTGACCACCAACTCATAAGCTTGAACCTTTAACATCATTCGCTGCAAGCGAGCTGGGACAGAGTCTAAAGATTTTCTAAAAATGCTCTCCAGTGGTTTATGATCCGATTCGACGACCACATTATTTTTTCCATAAATATACTGATGAAACTTTTCACAAGCGAATACTATTGCTAACATTTCCTTTTCTATTTGTGCGTATCTTTGTTGTGTGTCAGTGAGCGTGCGTGACGCGTACTCTACTGGACGCCCCTCCTGCATGAGCACAGCGCCCAGTGCCACACTGCTTGCGTCCACTGATAACACCACCGGACTACTAACATCGTACAAAGATAGTACTGGTGCATCACATAACAATTCTTTTAATTTATTAAATGCGTCCTTATGACCAGCTTCCCAACACCAAATCATATCTTTCTTTAATAATCTAGTTAATTGAAAAGTATGGTCTGAGTAATTAGGTATAAATTTAGAAAGATAATTTACAGCCCCTAAAAACCTTTCTAAGCTTTTCCGATCCGTTGGTTCCGGCATATTATTTATCGCTCTTACTTTCTCAGAATCGACTTTCATTCCATCTTTATTAAAAATATGACCCAAATAAGTCACTTCCTCAACACATATTCGACATTTATCTTTGTTGAACTTCAAATTAATTTCTCGTGCCCTTTTTAACAACTCTTTCAAACGCAGATCGTGTTCGTCTTTAGTTCTACCCCAGCAAATGATATCGTCAATAAACGAATCTACCCCCTCTAGGCCTTCAAGTAATTGTTTGATTTTCGCATGAAACACTTCCGGTGCACAATTAAGACCAAATGGCAATCGTAAATATTGATATCGCCCAAACGGTGTACTGAATGTACATAAGTCTGCACTTGCATCATCCAGTTTTATCGACCAAAACCCTGAAAATGCGTCTAAAACTGAAAAATAGTTAGCACCGTGAAACTTAGTAGCCAATTCATTTATTGTTGGCAATTGAAAATGTGCACGCTGTATTGCCTTATTAAGCGGCCTCGGGTCTAGACATATACGCAACTGCCCATTTTTCTTAGCAACAATCACTAATGAATTCACCCATGGAGTTGGATGACTCACTTTTCTAATAACACCTAACTCTATCATTCTATTTAACTCATCTTGTAACTTATCGCGAACTCCTAATGGTACCTTACGGGTTGCACAAATCACCGGCATCACAGTTTTGTCTACAACAATGTGATATTCACCTGGCAAACAGCCTAACCCATCAAACAAATCTCGATAATCTGTAAGATTTATATTATGAATTCTTTTAACTAATCCTAAAGCTAGACAAGTTTGCAACCCCAGCACACTCTGACAATCACTAACCGCAATTGCAAATTTTAATTCATACAAAACACCCTTATACCACCATTTTAATTTGCAAATGCCTTTTATAGGAATAATATCTCCACTATAAGATTGCAATCTAACACCTTGTTTGTCACCAATTAGCTTACTGTCATAGCCTAACAATAAAAATCGCTTATACGATAAAACATTAATATCAGCTCCCGTATCTAATTTAAATTTTTCAGAACCGCACTCCCCTTGAAGTGTTTCAAACCAACCCTCGGATGAAGTAATCTCCGAGACATTGCACAAAACTGATATAAAAAATGACTCACAATTATTATCTTCTTCATTGCCTTGTGCTTCAGTTAAGCCTACATCATAAATTTTTTTAGCTCCTTTTTTTAACGTGCACATTCTAGCAAAATGTCCATAATTTTCGCACACATAGCACTGCACTGAAATAGCCGGACATAGATTGGGTTCATTGCATTGGCCTCCGCACCTGAGACAATTTCCGGTCTCGCTAGAATGATCAAATCTTCGCGCTGTGTTGGAACCAGCAGCAACATTGGCCACACCGCGCCCCTGTCGACGTCCGCTGCCGCGCCAGCCGCCACGCCCACCGCGACCGCCTACACCGCGCACGCCAACTGCATCAACCTGCACCAATCCTGAGGTACCAGCACCACGCTTCTCCAATAAACGTTGATTATCTATGGAAATTTGATCAACCTGGACGATTTTAATGGCTTTTTCCAAAGTCAGGTCCTCTGCTCTCAACAATCGATCTCTCGCTCCAGTACTCTGGATCCCACATACAATACGGTCGCGAATCAATTCCTCTTCCAAACTTTTGAAATTACAATTTTTGCTCAATAATCGTAAAGCAGTAACATACTGATCAATCGATTCTCCGACTTCCTGACCCCTTGTAAAAAAAGTGTACCTTGCTAATGTTATATTCTGTTTGACTCCAAAATATTCATCAAATTTCGTAAGCAATAAGTTCACATCATCTTTATCGCTCTCCTTGTCAAAAGAAAATGTCTCAAAGACTTCAAATCCTTCAGGTCCGATTAAATTTATCATTAAGCTGGCTTGAATACCCGTTTCTTCCTTTTGCACCCCCGATGCTTTTAAAAATAACATGAATTGCGACCTCCATCGCCGCCATGCGTCAGCCCGGCTGACGGAGCTGCCCTCCAAACACAATTCTGTTGGTGGTCGCGCGTGTTCCATAGCGCTCTTGAACCGTCCCCGACGATTTTACAGACCACAACGTGCCTTTATAACCGACTTAAACCATTTAAATCAAATAAATTTTCACCGCTGTCACCATGTAGTGTAATGAAACATAAGTCTGGATGACAACTGCTTTAATCATAAAAACATAGACAATCCACAACAGTAATAGGGTTCCGTTTTTACCCTTTGGGTACGGAACCCTAAAAATCGAAGATCAGAAACATCTGATGTGGAAATCAAAACTATCACTAATTTCACCTCCACGCGGTGAAGGCGGTAACAGTTTAGGACTGATTTTCGATGACGATGGTATATCATTGAAAATTTGACTCTACTGGCCAAAACTCCCTTTTTTTTTTAACGTGAACTACCACGGCGAGATAGTACAGTTATGTGGGACTCTAACCCACTAAAACCCCACGGTGTCCTCCTCTGCCGCTTACAGCGGGAATATGGGCACGCGTTAGCACTCATCCGTGAACCCGCCGCGGCTGTCCGTCACCGGACCCTCCTCTGGGGAGTACCTACTCCCCATCACCGGCGCACCAGAACACATAGCACGCCGTGACGACCCCAGGGACCAAACCAGCACATGGGCACCAGACGACCCCGTGTCTGGGCACCCTTGGTAGGGGAGCAGTCACTTAGATTTTAATTGATCAGGTATCTTCTTCACAATAAAACTATAACCATGCCTAGAAAAAGGTCAAATCTTTTCCAATGTTCCAAAGGAGCTAAAAGATTGCGGATCATAAGATCCCAAGAATCTACCGAAGAGCGTCAGGAGAGACTTGATGCTGTTCGAGAACATCAGGCTGCAACTCGCTCCGTGGAAACCCCTTCGGATCGCGACGCGCGCAGTTAGAAAGTGAGAAAGAAAGAATTGCTGGAGTACGGCATGAAGAGACAGATTAAGAAGAGCTCAACGAACGTTTGAATTCTGATCGACTTCGACATTCTCTGAACAGAATGTCGATATCATCTGAAGAATCGGATGTGTCTCAAGATATAGCCATAGGGCATGGCGACCTTCCTTGGGTTGATAAGGAACGGAGTGCATTTACGTATACTCCTATGATTGACTACGCCACATATTCCGCCATCGGAGGTATGGTTCAAAATTGTACTTTTTGTGAAGCTGTTAAATGGCAAAAAGAAACAAACGGTATGTGTTGCTCAGGTGGGAAAGTACATTTTAAAATATTACAAAATCCTCCAGAAATATTAAGATCACTGCTAATCGGTGACCATCCACAGTCAAAACATTTCTTGGATAACATACGTTCGTACAATAATGCCTTTCAAATGACATCTTTTGGTGCAGAACAGATTTCAGAAGGCCTATTTATGCCAACATTCAAAGTGCAAGGCCAAGTTTACCACCTTATTGGTTCATTATTGCCTGAAAATGACGTCTCGAATCGTCTCGCGCATCCCGTTGTTTTTCAGTCCCTGGGCTCTTAGAATTCGACATCAGACGTTTCAGATCTCCGATTTTGACGACCCCGTTGTCGCTGGCATAAGCAACAGGATCCGCGTACGAAGTCGCGGGCAGAAGCTAGTAGACAAATAAATACCTACAATTGAAGTGTCTGTTCGTTATGTCAAAATAATAGCTTTTTAATGCAATGCTTATGAATGATTATGAAAGTATTGTGGTACTTATAACAATTTTTTTTATATTTTTTGTCTGTCTGTCTGTTTGTTCTGGCTTATCTCTGAAATGGCTATTATTTATTTGTTTAATTTTTATTTTGACGCAAGTTTCACCGGCGGATAGTTATAAGCAGTAAATACTAGATATATAACCATCACTTTACTAAAGGAACATTTAAAGTAACGCATGGACTATCCAAATCTATCCAATTTGTCGTTTGAATGCAACAAAATAATGATTGATACAGGTGGACAAGGTGGGTGTTCCGGGGAGGTTCCATTGACGTACCTACTTACTTATCTAGATAATTAAGTGTTTTTCTATCTATTTTTATCGGAAAACTCTAACGACTTATCTTCTTTACATAGTATAAAACAAAGTCGCTCTAAAAAAATCAAATTCTTCAATTAAATGAGAAGAAATTTAAAACATGCATTAAACCCACACTATGTAGACAATCATATTACAAGTTGGATGATTATATCGTACTTAGATAAAAATGCTTATCTTAATGATGGTCCTGCTCCACAGACACTTGGACTCACTAGTTAAAATTTCAATATTTGGAAGAGGTGCTTCCCTTTTTCTTTTTAACTTTTTTATTTTATTCAATCAAGTTTTAAGTGAATACTTCAATATTAGAATTTATTACCTACCAAACAGGAAGAGATACTTCCTGTTTGGTAGGTAATAAATTCTATTTACCTTTTAAATAAATTGCAAACTATAGTTTTGTATAATATAGAAGCATTTTTTTTTAAATTTTGTAAATGAAAGAACCATGTTTCCGTTTATTATGTTTTTTTTTTTTATGTTGACTTGAAAGAGCATGGCAGTTGAGAACGTGTCATGCTCACTTAAATGTCTCACCGATAGTGGCGCGTGTGTTGGATCATTCGGTTCCCTACAAAATGGTTGAGCTGGATGGTGCTGATCCACGCGTCATGTTCGTGAACGGGCGCCGTCGGTTGAGACTGGTCATCTCTTAACTGCCAGGGCTTATTTATATTTTGAATTGTTTCTTCATTTGTGTCTTTTTTTTTTTTACATTGTTCTCACTTATATTAGCAACATGAATAATGTACCCAGGATTTTGTAATATGTTGATTTAAAAGAGTGTCCATGGAGTTTCTTGCCCGTTCTTCTCCATAGAGATCTACATTTTGGAATGGGCAATTAGCTTCAATTTTCTGACTAACTGACAGACTATTTAATTTTGACAATTCAAAAGTGCCTGTACAAGGTTTAATTGAAATAGGTATATGCTTTGAGTTTGAGTTTGCTTCTGACGCTCCGGGCGTCTCGGGAGCCGCGTGACGACTCCCGGCCACCGTAGGCACTGCGCAACGGATTTTAATGCAGTTTTCAGCAATAGATAGAGTGATTCAAGAGGAAGGTTTATATTTTTATAATGCATATTAGAGTAGCGAAAAAAAACATATTTTTGTGCGCTTACCATGCAAACGCCGCGCTGGCTAACTAAACCTTACCGAGATAGATCAAATTAATTTATTTTATTTATTTATTTGATTTACACGGCTTAACAAACCAATTACATAAATCAAAGTATATATTATAATAAGTACTAACATAAAACATAAACTAATTACAACAATTAAATTTATAAAAAAAAAAAAAATGTCCTGTAGTTTGGCAGAAGATTTGTGAAATACATCTATGTAACTTTTGTTGAAAAAAAAAAAAACTATTATTCTCAGAAAAATGTAGGCACATAACCATTAAATTGGCAAATTTATTAGTGAACAGCACCCGTATTGCGTAACACACTATTACTCTCAATTTGAATAATTTTGAAGCATATTGCTAATCCATTGCTCCATATGTTCGAAAAATGTGTCTGCTCAACTACGTAAATAACGCAATGAATGTTGTTGAACTTTCAAAATGAAACCCATGGCTGGGTAGATTTTCATTTTATGATTTATTTTGACAATTTTTGTGAGAAATTTTATTATTTTTTATTAGCTTGGTGGACAAATCAACGACGACTGAGGGGCCGCGCGGGGTAAGGCCCCCGGAATGCGTTCGGATACTTGAACTTAGTTCTTTTGATCGACAAAATTTATCAAACAAAAATCGCCGAAGTTATTGATGAAATCTTTGTGACAAAATTTTAAATGGTTAAATAATAACATAAGGGGTAAATTCCGATGTAACTAATATAGTAATTGTTCAGTATACACTATAATTTTTACATATGGGGTGAAATTAAACAAAATTTAGGCAAGAACTTTGAGTATTCATGAGATCAATAAATGTAGTGTAGAAAATAACGGCGAGGTAAATGATTTCCAGGATAGTTTTTTGTAAGTTTAAATATTTTATCATACTTATATTATGATTTTATTTATTACTAGTTACAAAAAAAAATACAAATTATAAACTGAAGTAAATTTTACGCAATGCTTAATGGATATTTAAGCCTTATTGTGGAAGAACAGCAAAAAATGCTATTTTGAAAATCTACCCGGCTACTGGTAGTGTGTTACGCAATTACCCTGTAGATCGCAGTCCGGGTTGGCTTCCACGACCTTTAGTGCGGTCAACACGCGCGGTACGGGAGACGCAGCACGGGCCACAGTCCGACACGAAGGCACGGCTAGCAGTCGATGTTTTCTGCCACAGAGATAATTATTCAGTGTGTAAAGTCGAATCAGCTCATTATGGATGTTAGGAGCATCCGTCATACAATTGTGTATCTTGCAGAACAGCTTCCGCCAGTAGGCAATTTGACGCAGTAAGCTCGAGACTGTATAATGCAGTCAATAAAACCCTCAACATTTACAGCTTAACTAAACACGAGGTTAAACATAAACTAAGTAATTGGTTGCAAACTTTAGATTATGATCAAACTGAGATGCTTTTATGTATAAAAAAGTAAAACATAATTCTCTTGTTGATGTGATGGTATAAATTTCTTTCTTTCTTTTTATTATTTTTTATTTTTATTTGTATTTTTAGATAATATAGATGCTATAATTAATTTCTCATTGTATATTTCAAAATTTTAATTTAATTTATTTACTTTAAAGTGTTGGAAATTAATTTCTAGGCTACAAGGTTGTGCCTATGTAAGCCCTTCATCTTAAGAACCACTAACTCCCAAAATACAAGTTTGACTTAGTTTGCTGTAGGTACAACCATCAAATACCTTATTTAAATTGTACCTTATTTAATAGATGTTTTTGTTGTACTCTGAGAGCGAAATAAATTATTATTATTATTATCACGCAGTTTCGGTAAGTAAGAAACACATTTTTCAGTAGTAGTTTTATTTGTGTATAATACACACGAGATGAGACGTGGACATTTTACGAAAGAGATTTTCAGAGATATGGACATTTTGCGCCTGAGCCAATTATTATCGCATTAGGTAATTTTATATTTCCTGGGCATATTCACGGGCAATTAATTATCATGTTTATCCGCGACTGCTTGGCCCAATTTTGATAAATGATCTGAAATCGTTGAAATTAATATAGGTATGTTTTTGTGTCAAGTGCAAAATCAACAACCGGCTCAAGGGTTGTTTGGCTTCAATTAATCCACATTATACGTAATCATTGAGAGCAGTGGTGGCCAAGTGGTAACGGCTGCGACTTACGAGTTGTAGGTCGTAGGTTCGAACCCAGACAGGCGCTTTACTTTGTGTAAATTATTTCATCACCACTGCTCTCAAAACGGTGAAGGAAAACATCGTGAGGAAACCGGCATGTCCTAGAACCAAAAAATCGAAGACATGTGACATCTGCCAATCCGCACTGGGCCCGCGTGGTGGATTACGGCCCAGTCCCGCTCACCAAGAGGAGGCCTGTGTCCCAGCAGTGGGAACATTATAGGCTGATTATGGATACGTAATCATTTATTTTGTTCACCAAGCACCGGGGTAAAAGCGTAACACACTAACAGTAACAATGGCTTTAATTTTGACAGTTTAACAACATTCATTGCGTTACTTACGTTGTTGAGCAGACAATTTTTTCGAACATATGAAGCAATGGATCAGCAATATCCTTTAAAATGATTCAGATTGTAATGGAAAGTGCGTTACGCAATTAAAATAGATGAATGACGTTGGGCAAACGTCATCTAGAACTGTTTGAAATTTCAAATTGATAGCATTAGTAGTTCTTGAGATATCTAGCTGTGACAGACAGACAAACTGATTCTCACCATAAGGGTTCCGTTTTACCACTTTGGTACGGAACCCTAAAAGGAGATCCTTTTTGCTATCTAACGTGCATTCGCAGAAACATTATGTCTCGAAGAAAGGTGTTTTTCGATACTGATATTTATAAAATGTTTTCTTTTGGACAGGTCTGCGAAACGTTTATGTGTTTAAATTTTGTTCATGACAGGTTCATCGGAAAAGACCTCACTGAAACAATGTGGTAGTCTATGTGGGAGTCCTTTTTAAAGCTGGGCTGCTGTTTTGATAGAAAACCTATTGTTGGTTAAAATATATATCCCGACCCGTCGTACTCAGCTCGTCTTTTGTTATAACACGAAATTATTTTGAGTACGTATTGTATGGATCATAATGTTGGACGAGAGAAAGGATGAATAACAGGGCGTCCCACGGCTATGCCACATGGAGGGAAAGTACCTTGAATATTGTAGATGGAACATTTTAATGAAAGAAGACATTATTTTAATTAAATAAAAAAATTTAAACTGCATTCATAGATTTTTAAATAACTACATGGTTGAACAGGGAATCGAACCCGCTACACGAGAAAAAAAAATCCACTGTAGCTTTATCATACCGATCGAAAGACAGAAATAAAATAAAAGGAAGTGTCAGAAATAAAAGGAAGACCATGCTTTTTAACATTTTTAATACAATATTAATCAGTTTATCAAATGCTCAAAATGAGTGGACATACTAATCCATCCTCCATCCGTCTGAGTACTGGTCTTTTCTTTGATGTATCGAAAGCCTTCGATCTGGTTCCACATGACATATTGCTAGTTAAATTAGGGACTATCGGGAACAAGGGACCTACACTTCAGTGGATATCGTATTATTTAAGTAATGGATAACAACGCTTCATTATCCGAAATGTTGTGACGTCTCCCACACTGAACTGCTTCAAGAATCGACTGGACAGACTAAATATCTCCAAGCTATACTATACACACGCATCAAGCTAATTAGCTGATCCGTGTATATCGTGTGTCTAACCAAATAATAATAACCATTATCAATAAATTTACCAAAAATGAAGATATGACTCACAACTCAGTACTCATCGGAGTTTAAACATAATACATATTATATGGCATTCCACAAGGAAGCGGGCTAGGCCCAATATTATTTATTTTTTTAACCCCCGACGCAAAAACGACGGGGTGTTATAGGTTTGACGTGTCTGTGTGTGTCTGTCTGTGGCATCGTAGCTCCCGAACGGATGAACCGATTTCGATTTTGTTTTTTTTTTGTTTGAAAACTGAATTATACATAAATGACATCTATAATAGTGACATCTCATAAAAAGAACATACCATCACAGAAGATGAGTTTGACATTAAATAATACATATAATCATTATCATTACCTACTTTTTGAAATAATAATTATGGTTTTCACATATAGGTATTCGTTGGTACCATTTCGCGTCAAAAGATGTCGTTACGTGTAGATATGTATTACGTAATGAAAACTTTTTCTTGAAAACTATAAATTCTTATATCGATCTATTTATACATAGATTGAAGTGATTGTGTTGAAACAAAAACTAGATATAACTCACTAACACACAATAAATAAAAACACACATAAATTACCGGTTGTAATGTTAATTTTCATTAGGTTTAATTCGGGGTGAGAGCCTGGTGATCCGTCACACAGGGTATCCTAGTATGGACGCCAGTCTCTCACAAAGGATCATATTTTATGCATCTTTGTCAAAACGCTAAATTCTTATCTCTGTTTATAACTATGTGAACCTTTGTGAAGAGAGAAAATAAAGATTATTATTATTATATTATTATTATTAATAATTGTGTATAAAAGTTAATTATTTTGATTGCGTACTTTTTACGTGATACTTGAACAACTCCCAAACCCAAAAAAAAAATTTAAATCGCATCTATTGGTTATTTAAAATCACCCCAACAATTTCTTTTTTTTTAATATTTTCAATTTACAGGAACGTCTCGTCTACTTTATTATAATGTATAAAAGATAAAGTTGAAAACTTGCGCCTAATCGAAATAGGAGGTATAGTAAACTGTTACATAATCATTATAAATTTTCATTTCCCAAATCTAAATTATTGAAAAAGATCGTGAAATTATCTAAACAAATAAAAAAATTAAAGTATCAATTTTAGCGCGCACAGAGTTCACAACATGAAGCAAGTTGGCAACGCGTTTACTACTACGCGGTATTTACCTAATTTTGGCCGTTCCTACGAAAAAAAGGGCGCGCGACGACGACGCGCGACGTTGCCAAATCGCTTGCCTACACGCACGTATGCGCATCCCTATCCCTAATGACATGCTCTAAATTTTCTTTAAAATAAGTTGAGTTAGATATTTTAATTTGGCGCAGATATAGAATAGATTCGAGGAATATAGAATACATTAGATTAGAGGGGCCCGTGGCAAAATAATAACAGCCGCACAGATCAAACGATCAGGTTAAGCTACGCTTGCCGTGGTTGGTCGGTGGTTTGGTGACCATCTTTAGATACCGTGACCCCCCCGTGTCTCGGAAAGCACGTTAAGCCGTTGGTCCCGGCTGTCAATCGTGGATCTTTGACAGTCGTTACGGGTAGTCAGAAGCCCGAAAGTCTGACAACCAGTCTTACCAAGGGGTATCGTATTACCCAGTAACTGGGTTGTGGAGGTCAGATAGGCAGTCGCTCCATGTAAAATACTGGTATTCAGCTGCATCCGGTTAGACTGAAAGCCAACCCCAACATAGTTGGGAAAAGGCTAGTCAGATGATGATGAGATACCTAAAGAATAGATCAAAAGTAGGTACAATTCTCGTGAACGTCGCATTTCCACTTTTTAGGGTTCCGTAGCCAAATGGCAAAAACGGAACCCTTATAGATTCGTCATGTCTGTCTGTCCGTCCGTATGTCACAGCCACTTTTTTCCGAAACTATAAGACCTACACTGTTGAATTGAAACTTGGCAAGTAGATGTATTCTGTGAACCGCATTAAGATTTTGACAAAAAAAATTAGAAAAAAACAATAAATTATGGGGGTTCCCCATACTTAGAGCTGAAACTCAATTTTTTTTATCAATCCCATACGTGTGGGGTATCTATGGATAGGTCTTCAAAAATTATATTGAGGTTTCTTATATCATTTTTTTCTAAACTGAATAGTTTGCGCGAGAGACACTTCCAAAGTGGTAAAATGTGTCCCCCCCCCCTGTAACTTCTAAAATAATAGAATGATAAAACTAAAAAAAATATATGATGTACTATAACAGTCAGAAGTCGACTAGCAATCTCACAAAACTATGGCATAAGAATATTAGTTGTACTTATGACCTTCTTCTATAAGAACGTTTGACAACACTACACATTGGCAACTTGTTGGCCGCTTATGATTGTTATTACAAATTTCAATAAGTTAAGTGAGCGTTACGGTGGCCAAAGTAGTTAGCATTGTGCCTCGCATGGCGAACGTTCGGGTTCGAGTCTCACATCAAACATGAAAAATATTTTTTAAGTATTACAATCATGTGAATAAAAATGCCGAGTTGCTAACAAATATTTTAAATATTCCACAACTAAACGAATATTCTTTCGTTTTACAATTATAATCTTAGCGTCGTTATTAAAATATGAGGGTAGATTTGAAACAAAGTGATAAGTTCACTTTGTAAATCTACCCTCATATTTTAACTACTTTACTAGTTTACCTAAATTATTCCACTATTCGCTATTGTTGGTTGGTGAACATAGTTACGAGCGTTTGTGTTATCTTGTTGTTTCTATTTTAGTATTCTTCTCAATTCAATATGCAGGCTAATATTAGTATTGAAGCCAAGGCAAATATTGTAGCCCTATAATAACATAAATAAGTGTAAAGGATTTCTTTTGTATAAAAAACATTACAATGTTACCATATCAAAATTTGTTTCATTTATTATCATATTATAATAATAAATTACCTTTATTGTAATATCTATTTGTTCAAAGTAATTTACTAAAATAAATTACTAAAACATACAAATAATAATAATTATATAAAACATAAAAAAAAACTGGCCCAACTAGGATTCGAACCTACACCTATCCCGTTCACATTAGCGAGTGCAGCCTCGTTACCGATCTAGCTAATGTTAACTTATATTCACTTGTTGAAATTTTGCATTACTATGAAAAAAATAATCAGACTGCGATAAAGAAACAAGTTACTGATATTGTCATCCTTGTCTGGCATTGACCACATCTATGACTACTCGTAGCGCGAATGCGCGATGCTACACGACATGTTAGTTTGTTAGCGTTGGAACATCACTCACACGGATAAAAATGCGTATGTGTGTATAGGCGCCGCAGCCCGTATAGCGCAGGCGATAATGATCATTGCGGTGTAAGTGGACTTCTGGCCGTGACTGTACATTATCATGTAAACTTCCACCGAAAATTGGTTTGAACGAGATCTAGTAAGTAGCTCGCCGGTGAAAATTTAAAAACATATGATGGTACGGAACCCTCGGTGCGCGAGTCCGACTCGCTCTTGCCCGGTTTTTAAGATTAATGATACCGCCGACAGTTTCCCTTCCAGCATGAAATTACTAGAAGAGTCTGTTCCCGCTATTAATGTTTGTCGTGGTAAAACCACTCAGTAAGACGACCTGACGATGAAATAATGGATCGTTAGAATGAAAAAATGCGTACTTATTCCAAAATTTCGGATGAACAATTTATTCACTTCTGGCCGTCTAACTTATGCTCTGGAGTACAAAAAAAATTGTCTAGAAAATTTCTGAAACACAGTAACTTCTGTTCCGAAACGTATGCTTAGGCTAAGTTCAAATTGAAATTATTTATTAGTTACAACTTGTAGAAGAACAATAGACGGTGACCCCCCAAACTAGGCATTTGTCTGTATCTTGGGAGTCAGTGTTGCGACATTTTCAAAGTGGTACATAGTGCATAGTGATTATTGCAAGACAGGATAAGAGAAATTAAAATTTAACTAATCGATTTTAGATTAGTTAAATTTTAATTTCTCTTATCCTTTTAAAATAAAATAAAAAATAATCTTAGAATATATACTCGTATTGCCATCAGCGTGAGATCAAATTATGTTATGTATTATGTTCTGTTACGGCTCACAGACTCAGATCAGGACATATTCCATGTAACAAATTTGTTTTCTTGATGAAAAAAAATACCTCTCCCAATTGTGAGGTGTGTGGAGTTGTGGAGGACATGCATCACTTGTTGATGGAATGTGTTCGCTTTGAGGCTGATAGGAGTAAGTTGTTCGGGGCTTTGAAGTTGAACAAGAACGACATAGGTACATTCCACCAAATACTGTCTAAGCCGAACTCAGAAGATGCGAGAAAGTTGTTCGACTTTATGGCCCTGATACATTAATATCATTAGTTTGATGTGTATCTTGTATTAGGTTACGATGGGACTGACATACGCTGTGCGTTATAAAAGTCCCTAAAATTTAAAGAATAAAAAAAAAAAAAAAAACTTTATTAAGTATTTCAAAACACAGTACCGGGAATCGTTGAAAAACCTACGCAAAAAACGTAAGTTTTATAACGCGCAAATATAAAATTTTCGTAATGAATATTTGTTATAATTTTTATTTATTTTCCAATGCACAAAATATCATTAATGGATTTTCCGGTAATTTACTATTCTCAATTATTATCCTGCTTCATTAATTCAGTCAGCCATTTTTAATTCTAAGAAAAAACTATTTCAATTATCAAAATTATTTTTTCACTTCTCATGCTCTAAAAGTTCGTCTTTATTTTGTGTGTAGGCGACATAAAGTCGCTTTTTATGCTCTAGTGCTTAAAGTATCTTATTTTTTTTCTAAGACTAAGATAATCAGGCCCAACAGAATAAACGTCGCAAATTAAAGTCTTTTACTTCTGTTTCTTTGATTTATATCACTTCCGTATTTTCTATCGTTAATTTAATAGAACCAGGTAAAATAGGTGTCATGTATTAATAAAAAATGCAAAGAAACGTTTTTATGACTTGGCCGTATCGAATGACCATGAAACATCTCGGCGTAAAATGGCTTCTTTTATGCAGTAGTTGTACAATCTACTATTAATTGCATCTACTTTCTAATAGTTTGACTGATACAACTTTTTACTGATAAAACAGATACTGGGATAACTTTCCAGACCACATCATAGAATACTCGTACATGGTTTCATTTAATGGTGATTGATTAATCAGCGATACTTTGAATAAATTAATAACAGAGTTTCAATTTCAGAGATGTGGCTTCACTGTTTTAATTTAATGAAGCCTCTTCGAAGTTCAATTAGTTTAGAAGGTACAACAAGTGTTTATGACAGTTATAAATTAAAGTATGTTGTTGGGATAAATTTTTGGCATAATAAACAACCTTAGGGCCATTATTTAGTCAGACCTGCACCCTAATTTGAGAAAAACATTTTCAAGCATATTTTTAATCGCTCCATAATGTCGACCGTAGGTTCAATTAAGGTAAGGGACAAAATACCCAAAATGAGTTGAGTATATAGTTTTGTTCAGAATTTTGCGCTCTTTCGAATGGTGTATATGAAAAAATTCTAGCTTAAAAAAAATGTCCCTTACCCTACTGATTTTTGGATTCGAATTTCGAATCAGCCCCATAATAACAATGTATCTGAAAAACTATGCAATATAGCAACTTGAAATGGTGTAATTACCGCCGCCAATCCACTTCAAATAAGGTAAGGGTCTTCCCAATCAACGAATTATTCTTCACACATTTTTTCAACAAGACCTTTACACTATTTTTTCATTGGATTGGATCCAACGTAGAGATCAATTTAATGTAAGGGACATTACTAACAAAACACGTTGGTGTAAGGGACGTCTATTTTCTTAAATAGCTAACTTATTTAAATAAATGTTACACAGGTAGATAGAGCACTAAAATACAAGATTATGTGTGAAATCAGATCCGAAAAAGGTTAATAAAAAAAAAAGTTATAGGCGATTTAGTCCGAAAAAAAACTTTGTCGGCCTCTCCTGAAAAATCGTATTATGTCCCTTACCTCAATTGAACCTACAGTCGACGAATTATGTTCGAAAAATGTATCTGCCTAACAACGCAAATAACGCAATGAATGTTGTTGAACTGTCAAAATGAAACCTATTGCTACTAATAGTGTTACGCAATTACCCTGCTGGGCCCCAATTGTGCATTATTCTTTTATAAATTACCGATATCACCGTACCTTTTCGCACTGGAATCATGATGGCAATAATACTTCGTAAAGGCTCCTATAAACAGGCGCGACACGCGATATAATCGCACGCGACACGAAGGCACCGCAAGTCGCGCAACAAGCGGTACCTTTGTGTGATTTTATCGCGTGTCGCGCCTGTTTGAAGGAGCCTTAATACGGCCCCAGTACTTTTTTTATAGGAGTTAATAAATACAATTGCAATGAAAAACTGTTTTGTACCTATTTGAAGAATACTTCTTTAACTTTGGAATTAATCAATTCGTAAATAAATTGTTAATCAAATACTTTTTGGATTTGACCGTTTAAAAAATCACTACCCACATAAATTAGCAAGACCAACTCGAAAAATCGTGAACGAAATTTATACGGACAAAATAAATTTAAATTTAAACCTTTTTTGCGTAAAAAAGATTTTAAATATTCATTAAGAGTGCACATACAACCAATTATCTTCATAAAATGGCACTATTAGCACGCTATCCATGTGTGATCTGTGCTATTCTCACACATCCTGTCTTTTAGACTAAACGAATATGTATGTTAGTTTTATGCAAAATCATTTATTTGCATAAATAAGGCTGTACCTACCATATTTATAAAGTTTATAAGATAAACAATCGATCTCTTAGGTCAGTCAGGTATGCAGGGGCGCGTTTTGCCTGCGGCGGGATTTTATCGCACACTGGATTTTCAACGTAAGTAGGTACTGCTTAGCGCCGATAGTTGAAAATCCAACAGTACCTATGTTTTTTTGACGCGCTGGAATGCGCTCTGTTCGATTCTCAACCTTCGGCTCAACACCGAGAGTTAAAAATCGAGTGCGCGATAAAACCCTGCCGCGATGTTTACGTCCTAGTGAACGCGGGCTTATTATGCCTTTAACCCTTTGAACGCCATTGTCACATATACGTGACAAGCAAGCGCGTGCCCTGTACGCCAGTCGTGTGTCGCCTATCCTTTTACGAGCGACATAAATATGTGACAAAAAATGCGGTGCAAAGTGCACCGCGAAATAAACAAATACTTATATATACTAATATAATACTTAATTACTTTTTTGTGTTTTTAAATGTATACCTTAATTATTTAAAATTGTGGCTTGGCGTGGAGGGCGCGCGCGTGCCTTTATGCTCTGGCGTTCAAAAGGTTAATGTCGGCATGCAAATTTTACGTATTTAATTATTATTTCTTTTATGGAGTTGATGTAGATATAATTCCCCGAATTATACGTGACCACCCGTAGATCTATTAGAATCAGAATCAGAATCAGAATGCTTTATTTGTAAACATAGGTCAAATTACAATAGTGTGCGAGATGTTACAGTTAGGTAGATCCTCTATGTTTTGCCCAGAGGCGTACAAATATATTAAATTGACATTGTCGAATTTTTTATATATAATCATGAAGTGGTAGACTTGGTGTAAAATTATGTAAACTTTCACATTAGTAATAAAATCAATATTAATAGCATGCATAACAATACAAATTGAAAATAGAATTAATTTCGATAAATGTCAAATATATTAAGTTAAATGTCATAATAATGCTAATGTCAAATAAAATTCAAAATCGTCAAGCAAATATACATTTTAAGATTGACCCAATGTTAATTATCTGGAGGAGAAAGTATAGATCTGTCATCGAAATAGTCCTTTATTGAGTAGTAGCATTTATCTATTAGGATTTTCATAAGTACTCTCTTGAATTTGTCGAGATTTAGTGACTTCATCGTTTCAGGCAGCTTGTTATATATTAGATCTACAAGTGTGACTTTCACTAGTTTAAATTAACCTTTTGACCGCCACACGTCAAAAAATCAAAAACGTGCCCTCGGCGTCAAAGTCTGTCATGTAGTCGAACCGTGGCATGCTGGGCACATTTTGGTTTGTCATCTATACATGACTGTGGCGGTCAAAAGGTTAAATAATAATCTCATTCGACAGTTAAATTAGACGATGATGTTCGGTTTATTCATTCGTATGTACGAAGCCCTGAAAAGGATTTGCGCAGAGGGAATACGGCTTAAAATATTGAATTGTTAATGGCTATCGTTTAGTCAACGGGATTTTCCCAAGGATTAACACAACGATCGGTTCTGCGCTGCCCGCATCCAACGGTATTAATGGCTCGCTTGGTAACTATGAATACAAGGCATTAATTTGTTATTAAGCTTAATGGAAACCTCACTCAAAGCATAATTATTTTCAACTCTCAGTGCTTGGCCAGACTGGAAACGCGGGCGCGGGGCGGGCGCGGCGTGGCGTACTCAAACATAAAGGTCCGTCCACACTGTGTAACATAACATGTTATCAAACATGTTTCTATAGAGAAGTTAGCAATGTTAAATAATTTGAACGCGTTATATAACATAAGTTTATGTGTTATATAACGTAATCTAGACGCACCCTTAGAACTTCATTTGAGCATCCATAGAGGGTACGCGGGAGCGGTGAGCGGCGCGGGCGGCCCGCACGGGGACCGGGGTTCTCAAACTAGTCCGAGCTTTTTTTCTAGTAAAAATAAGTCTTCTTCATCCATATTATGTTTTGACAAACACTTCCCCGCCCCGCGCTGCCAGTCTGGCCAAGCACTCAGACTGGTTTATACCAAGTATTTTTTTTTTAACTAGGTAGACGTGCTGATGTATTTCAATGCTATCTATTTTAAATTGGTTTCGTGAATAATTAAAATATTCTGCGTTTGCAATATAGCCCAGGTACGCACGAGCGCGTTTTTTCCGCGGCGATGTTTTTTCGCTCACTAGGGATTTTTAACGCACTCCTTAGCGCTGAGTTTTTGACACGCTGGAATGCGCTCTGCTGGATTCTCAATGCTCGACTTAACAGCGAGAGTTGAAAATCCAATGAGCGATAAAATCCTGCCGCTATATCTTTACGTCCGTGCACACGTGGGTTTATTTCCAAACATGTAAACAAATATGTGTTTTTGGAGAAATAACAAATAAAAGGATCGTAGCTGGTAGCGTTCTGTAGTTCCTGCTTACCCCCTTGGGAAGAAGGCGTGATTTTAGGTATGTAACTTTACTATCCACACAAATGTCAAGAATATAAAGTTGATTATAGTTTAACCAGAAACATAACATCAATTTGGAAACAATGATTTGAATAGAGTATACTCGTACATGATACAGCAATTGAAGCAATTCTTGTCTAACCGAGTTGTTGATGAAAAAGGATTTCTGTCATTAAAACGGCGGCACCTGGAAAATGTTGTGACAGCTCCCACACTGAACTGCTTCAAGATTCGACTGGACATATTAAATATCTCTAAGCTATTTGATACACACGCATCAGGTAATTAGCTGCTAATGTGTCTAACCAAATAAACTCCTACTTTTTTTTTGAAGTCGGTAATAATTAGATAATACCGAAGTGGTGCAACCGGTGACCTTGGGAAGGCCGCAGGAACCCGCTTGGGGGAGGCCTATGTCCAGCATTGGACGTCTTTCGGCTGAAATGATAATGATGATGATGGTGCAACCGGTTGCTCAATTTCGTGGTCTTTAATACCGCATTTACACAATCGTGCTCGCTATTCGCCTCGTGACTCGACGAACGATTCGACGAACCATTCGTATACGAGGGCCTTCGCGAACTACTGTTCACACATTCGCGGGTTGAAGTATTTTGACAACGCCACGCGAGCCACAACGCGAGCACTCGAATCGAGGCGAGCCACGAGGCGACTAGCGAGCGCACTGTTTACACATGCAGGTTCGTTATTCGCCTCGTGGCTCGCCTCGCGGTTCGCGCGATTGTGTAAATGCGGCATTAAACTTTTAACGACCTGGATTGCAAATTCATTCACACTTATAAAAATTGATCCAATACAATGAATTGTATAACATCTCTCTTTTCAACGCCTCTTCCTGTTATCTGTTTACATTTTATGAAGTTATACACATTGATTATCTACCCACTTCAGCTGTAAAACTTGCAAGATATAATAATATCTGAATCTAGTAAGCCTTTAGATTATTCCAATAAATCTGGCAAATTCACGTGCTGAAAACACACGTGGCTTTGAAGCGTGGGATTTTTAGAATAATATTTTGATAGAAGCTTTTAGATCAAGATTTGATTGAGTACATCGCTCTGGGAGGAAAACGAATTCCACGAGGGGGATATTGGCAAGGAGAGAAATTGTTTTTTTTTAATATAAATCTGTGACGTTTATGTTTTGTACAGACGCCCGCACATCAAGCTATAAGCTACTTTATCGCCAAAGTATAAGGTTCAAGGTTGATTGGGAAAATTTGACAGTTTCGGGTAGCTTAATGTGCTGGCGATGGCGTCTGTAATTAGAATTACTCATTCATTTATTTTGATTGCATTTGACATTTTATCTAACTCTGATCAATTCTGCCGGTCGATTCTGCAAAAATCTCACCGTGAAAACTTAGGTGAAGTGCGTTTGTTTTTGCTAGGAATTGACACTATTGACAGCTCACGCCACGCTCACTTCACCTAAGTTTTCACGGTGAGATTTTTACAGAATAGCACCGCTGTTGCAGTATTTTTAATTTTTATTTTATTTCATGTAGTATGGTGTCTGTGGTGGTGTTTATGTGTGGTATGGTGTCTGTAAGGTTGTCTTTTATTTCGTTTCTAGATATTATTTTTATCGAGACAGAAATGTGTGTGATGTGTGTGGAGCAGTGGTGGCCAAGTGGTATCGGCCGCGACTTACGAGTTGTAGGTCGTAGGTTCGAACCCAGACAGGCGCTTTACTTTGTGTAAATTATTTCATCACCACTGCTCTCAAAACGGCGAAGGAAAACATCGTGAGGAAACCGGCATGTCCTAGAACCAAAAATTCGAAGACATGTGACATCTGCCAAACCCACACTGGGCCCGCGTGGTGGATTACGGCCCACTCCCTCTCACCGAGAGGAGGCCTTTATAGGCTGATTATGTAAGGTTGTCTTTAAAAGATCGCTCTTAGCGATAAGACCGCCCATTGTCACCCTTTGTACAGTTTCTATATTTATGTCCGTAATTTATATGGTGTAGGTACAGACGCCCGCACACCACGCTACTACAATCTGTCAAACTTCTTTAATGGATTTTCAACTTTATCGCTAAAGCATAAGGTTCAAAGTTGATTGGGATACGAATAAACCTATTATTATTTGTTATTCCAGCGTATGGCACTCGTGGGTTGCAGCTGAAAATCAGCGTCAGGTGGTACACCTTGTGTTGTCATCTGACATTATGCTGAGCTGAGGCCCTTTTGGCATTATAATCTTTGTTTTCTGTTTTTATAGTTTTAAGGTGTATTTATTTTGATATAGGTAATGCCAATAAACGCATTTTTCTTTATTTTCTTTCTTTCTTATTAAAACTAAATAACAACTACTAACAAGCCGCTAAGCTGCTAACTTCTACTTACTGGGTTTGCCTGAATTAAATGAATTATATATTACTAGCAGCGCCCCGCGGTTTCACCCGCATATTTGTCGATCCCGTGGGAATATCGGGATAAAAACTCCTTTGGATAATAAAAACTCCTATGGGGAAGGACATATGGATCCTATGTCCTTCCCCGGGATGCAATCTGTCTCTCTACCAAATTTTATCGAAATCCGTTCAGTGGTTTAGGCGTGAAAAGGTAACATACAGACAGACAGAGTTATTTCGAATTTATAATGAGCATTAGCGAGGGCACATTGCTCGCAGAGCAGATGGCCGATGGGGCCGAAAGGTTCTGAAGTGGCGACCGCGTACCGGAAGACGTAGCGTTGGAAGGCCTCTCACAAGTCCGACGAGCTTGTGAAGGCCGCAGGAACCCGTTAGATGCGAGAAGCACAGAACCGGTCGAAGTGGAGGTGCTTGGGGGTGGCCTATGTCCAGCAGTGGACGTCTTTCGGCTGAAATGATGATGACAAAAGCGTGCGATTTCTTCAGAATTTCGTTCCCACGTCAGTTTTCGAAGGGCCCAACCATAGAATGTTTCGTACAACTTTGATTGGCATACAAGAGATCATGTTAAGTGGTAAATGGTACCGGTATCACACTAATATTATAAAGGCGAAGTTTGTGTGTGTGTTTATATGTTTGTTACTTCTTGACGCTCAAACGGCTGGACCAATTTTGATAAAATTTGGTATGGAGGTAGCTGACACCCTGGAGGCTAATTTTTATCCCGATATTCCCACGGGATCAACATTTACGCGAAATTGACCCCGTTGAGCGATTCGTTGAACCAATATAAACTCAGGGTTGCGTCACGTAGCTCACCGTCCGATCAGGACCAGGCCCATGCCGGACGGCGTGTACGTGTTCCACGCGCGCCTCAAAGAGATGTTAGCATCGAGGAGGGGCCCCCTTATTGCCGAAGCCTGCCGGGTCAGCGGGATTGTCCGAAAGGGTTACCGCTGGCCCGGAACATAAAGGGCTAAGGAAGGAACACGGGTGGGTTTTAGTCAGTAAGAGTCTGACACTCCCTTTCGCTCCACCCAGAGCGGGAGGGGTCATTAGATGATTTACCATCCGAAAAAAAAAAGGGTTGACGTCACAAATCGTGCTAAGAATTTTTCAAGTTCAAAAGGGACCAACGAAAATGTTTTATTTAAAGTTACGAAAGGACAAGTGAAAGGCAATTTAAATAAAAGGAAGCCCTTTGATAAAAAATAACTTATTAATTTATTTTAATACGAATAAACATTTGCGTAGTCATATTTTTTCTGACAATTAGTCGTTTTTAGGGTTCCGTACCCAAAGGGTAAAAACGGGACCCTATTGCTAAGACCCCACTCTCCGTCTGTCTGTCACCAGGCTGTATCTCATGAACCGTGACAGCTAGACAGTTCAAATTTTTACAGATGATGTATTTCTGTTGCCGCTATAATAATAAAAATAAAATAAAGTTAAAATTGAAAGGAGTATAAAAGAAATGTTCTTTTCGGCGTTTTATGTCTTGTGGTACGGAACCCTTCGTGTGCGAGTCTGACTCGCACTTGGCCGGTTTTTTTTGAGTTTCGTTTTAGTTCCGGTTTTCGTTCCGTACCTCAAAAGGGACAAACGGAACCCTTACAGGATCACTTCGTTGTCCATATGTCACTCCGTATGTACACTTACGAACGAAGGCGGAATGCTTTTCGCGCTTTTTTTATTTTTTCATAAACTTTTTATTTGGCTCGCGCGCATTTTTCTTTATTATACAGCTTGTTACTTGTTCATACAATGTTCGTAACTGACCTCTTTGGTGATTGGAACTTTTACTAACTATATCCACATTACAAATTCAAATCACTTTTAGTCCCTAGGGATTAAAGAGCTATTTTAGTCCCTGTTTACGAAGAATACACTAGCTCTTTTTGAATAGGTGTGATAAAAAATATATTTATGGTCCCTCCCGGAACCAAATGGAAAAGATTCTGACTGGCGTTCTATTATTGCAGATTCTCACTGAACTAATGTATTATTTCTCTATGCCAATAGTACTTTCTAATTCTATACTAACTAAACTACAACCCATCACAAACATTTTCATGTAAAGTGTTGCCAAGACGAGACCAAGCTTCTAAATTTCCAAGCCCTAACTTCAAAAACTCTACACCTTAGTCAAAATATGAGGCTATAATATGATTGAGTTTTTCCATTAGGCAACATTAACTTGAATCTTGCGAACTTTTTCCATAAATCTCATTACCGTACGAAAACTTTGTTGTAACTAGATTATTATATTTATTTTTCCTATAGGCACAGTTTTTGGAACTTGTTAAATTGAATAATAATGTTTTCGATGAAAATTGTGACCTCGGTATTAGAGACTTTACTAAGCACTAATTTTTATGGTTCCGTACCTCAAAAGGAAAAACTGAACCCTTTTAAGATCACTTCGTTGTCCGTCTGTCAAGACCCTTTTTCACAGAAACGCTAGTTACCAAATTGAAACTAATATCAAATACTCAAGGCTGCAATTCCTTGAAGCAGTGACAAAATCAAAGGTTCCTATATCCTAAAAACGTAAGTCAACGCAATCAAAAGACACGGGGCGTATATGTTCCGGAATCAAAACCGATAGGGTACTTTTTTTTTGCAGATGGGAAATCATCAAATGACCCCTCCCGCTCTGGGTGGAGCGGAAGGGAGTGTCAGACTCTTACTGACTAAAACCTATATTTTGACACTCGCAAGGAAATCAATACCTATAGGGTACTTCCCGTTGACCTAGAATCATGAAATTTGGCAAGAAGCAATGTCATGTAGCACAAGTACAGGAAAAAATCCGAAAACCGTTTTGTAGTTACATTACAAAAAAAAAAACAATGGTTTTCTCGTGATAAACTATACTATTTACATACCTACTTTGGACGGAACCCTCGGTGCGCGAGTCCGACTCGCACTTGACCGGTTTTTTAAAATGTATCCTAGAATATACCTGTACCCTCCCAGTAGTTAGACTGGTTTATTTTTCTGATTTGTTATGAATTTTACTAGTTTTACTAAAACTTGGTTTATCCATTTTCAGAATCGGTCTCACACACAGATATACGAATATGATGTATTAAGAATATGTTGTGTTTTGCGAATGTGGTGATTTGAGATTATGATATTTTGAGAATAATGATATACAGAGAGTCAGAGACTGAGCGGCAATAGTTTTATCGGTCCATTTATTATCATCATATTCATAAAATATGTAGTCTAAAAACGGAGCGGTGGCACAACAGACCTAAGTTGGGCTCGCCCAACTGAGATACCACAAAATGGTCATAATGTGAGCACAGCATCCCACTGTCCGATTACACGGACCGTAGCTACAACTTATAACTACGCGTAGTTGTAAAAACGTTCTTCACAATCCACACGTTGGTAGTGCACTACCAACACAGAAACAGTACAATGGTCTCGACCGTGCAGGAATCTGAATTTTCAACTGGACACGATGTCAACGCAATGATAAGTTATTTATTAGCACAACAAACTCAACAACTATCAATACAGAAGTAAAAACAAAGTTCGCACTCCGCAGCGAACTTTGTTTTGGTCGGCCGACATGAGATTCTATTCTATTTTTAATAAATGGCAAGCAAAGCCGATGTCGACTATTCTGCCAATGTCAAAAGTGAGCTGAATGGCTGAAAGCCGACATGAGATGCTTTGTTTGACAAATTGACAGTGTGTGACACTTTTGGCAGTTTACCTTTCTTACTGCCCGTTATAGTGTTACACTCCTACCAACTTATCTGCGAAAATTGGAACTACGGCCGATCAAATTCTTTTTGTTAGGTATCATTTTTTTTTATTTGTAAAAACTGTAATTCTTATTAAACGATTATGTCTAATGTGAAATTTCCTTCTTGAAAACTTACTCAATTTTGGGCACCATATATATTAATTAGCAACACTGAATCGACGGTGTCGTCCTCTTTCAGTTCACAGATAAGTTGGTAGGACTGTACCAACAGTTAAACTTTAATCACCGTGCCGGTCGATTCTGTAAAAATCTCACCGTGAAAACTTAGGTGAAGTGAGTTTGTTTTTGCTGGCAATTGATACTCTTGACAGCTCACTCCACGCTCACTTCACCTAAGTTTTCACGGTGAGATTTTTACAGAATAGCACCGCTGATCATAAGTGATTTGTCAAATATAGAAAGATTTTTAATTAGTAAAGAAATATAGCTATACTAACAAGTGCTTATGGATAAATAATTTAGTCTGAAATAAATGGATTTAATTTAATATGAATTCTTTATTTATTTAGAGAAAATGTAAGTAACTATTTATACTAGATACTAAATTAAATGACGAATTAACTTACTATACAAATAAATACCGGTAAAATGGGGTTACATTGATTAATTTTGAAATAAAACTGACGTAACTTCTTCAGTTATTTATAAAAAAATACAAAAAAAATACTGTAATGGCGACTCATGGTTTTTTATTGATAAAATTATTTATTTAATTTTTACGCCCTGTAGGTTCCGAGAAAAAAAACATTAAGTGGCTTATCATCTTTATACTTGATATGGGGTCGCTTTGATTGCCCCCGTTTTTTGTATGTAATAAGAAAGTAGCCCCAAACAGGAAATAAAAACAAAAATAAAAAAAAATTGTTCACTCATTAGTTTTAGAATTAAAACACTCCATCAGTAATCATCAAAGACACCCCGCTATTCAAATGTCACCCCATTTTACGGTACAAAAACAAAGGACACTTAGGCTGCTAATTCTTTGGCCAAAGAACGACCCAGCCCTCGTCACGTGAAGTGTCGACGAACACATTTATTAATGTTAATGTTAAATCAATGTTTTTTTATATTTTTTATTATTTATAATGTAATTGTTGTTATTATTATTTTTACGCATAGATTACCAAAAATTATTGAATAACCTTAAATTGTAAATATCCTTTTTGGCTTTTTATTATTATGTAAAACCATAAATGGTGGATGTTGCGTTAACCTGTACCTGTAGGTAGGTAATTCTTGCACTTATAAATGTACTTTAAAGAAAATTATTTGAATGTATTGTGTACAATTGTTGGCTAACCTAAATAAATAAACAGATATCGCAAGCCGTAAAAATACTTCATAAACTCAATTATGCCTGCAATCCGAACACCACCTTTAGCTTTTTTTTTTTTTTGCAGATGGTAAATCATCAAAGGACCCCTCCCGCTCTGGGTGGAGCGGAAGGGAGTGTCAGACTCTTACTGACTAAAACCCACCCGTGTTCCTTCCTTAGCCCTTTATGTTCCGGGCCAGCGGTAACCCTTTCGGACAATCCCGCTGACCCGGCAGGCTTCGCCCCTATGGGGCCCCTCCTCGATGCTGACATCTCTTTGAGGCGCGCGTGGAACACGTACGCGCCGTCCGGCACGGGCCTGGTCCTGATCGGACGGTGAGCTACCCATCATTACCTACTCTCCGCCCGCAGGCCCGCGCACCACCTTTAGCTCAGATGTATATTTATCGCACCCGTGACTCAGTGAAAACATAGTTAGTACCCACGTCAATTGAAACGTAGATTCTAAAGGAATTTAAAAACATTTATTTCCTTTAATTTATCACAACCTACGGGATATATATACCTATATTGTAGTGTAAGCAATATCCGATGTATTTATGTTTTCCGCCATCTTGGATTCGATGTCAGGGTTGTTAGGTTAGTGTTGTGATCCGATTTGAGTTGTTAAGAATACATCGACATAACGTTATTGTGAAATGAGCTTTATCGATGTTGTTAGTATTTTCAAATGATTTTTGTTTCGATTATAGTTTTCACGTATATGAAGATTAAAAACTTTCTTGATTGTGATTAGGTACAGCCGCCAGCACATCAAGCTACTCAAAATTGTAATTGTGTAACTTGTATACGACCGACCGGCCTGAACATAGTCACTAAGAACTTTATTTAATAAATGCGAAATTAAATTTGTTTGTTTGTTACGCTTTCACGCTAAAACGGCTGAACGGATTTGGATGAAATTTGGCACACAGATAGACCATGACCTGGATATGGACATAGGCTATTCTTCATCCTGGATCACAGACGAAGTCGCGGGCAACAGCTAGTATATTTAAATGTTAGCGTTAGCTTGTATTGATTTTAAGATTTGTCCAGATAAATTGAACCATGTACAGCCGCCTGCACATCAAGCTACTACAATCTGTCAAATTTCTTTAATAGATTTTCAACTTTATCGCTAAAGTATAAGGTTCAAAGTTGATTGGGAAAATTTGACAGTTTCGGGTAGCTTGATGTGCTGGCGTCTTGTACAGCCGCCAGCCAGCACATCAAGGTACCCAAAACTGTAACGTGTAACGTGTATACGACCGACCGGCCTGAACATAGGCACTAAGAAAACACAAAAGCTAAACATATTAACGTTACCGTCACTTTATATTTATGAAGCCTGTATTTTCATAAAACACAACATGAATTTATATAGATTTGTAGAAAGTAAACGGCGCTCAAAAAAATTGCAGGTGTTAGCAACAAAAACACAATTTCATAGCAACAGTTTTTATGCAATGGCTAAACTATATAATAAGTTACCAGGACAAGTTATCTCAAGTATTAACATTAACGAATTTAAAAGAAATCTGTTCAAATTGTTAAATAGCATGGTGTATTATTCTGTTGACGAATATTTAAATGACAAATTTTAATTATACTTGTTAACTAAATCCAATTATGACATACTAAATAATTTTGTTAATTTTGATTATTGTTGTATTAATTTTTTATTATTTTTTATTTATTTATCACATGACCTTTGATATTTTGTATGCCTTTTGGCGGGGCACAGCTCGGATCTTATGTATTTATAACACCTTTTGTATTTACCCTGTGTTCACGAAATAAATGAATTTGATTTTGAAGAACTTTCGCGCATGTTCTCTCACTCGCACTCGCCTCATGTCACCTAATAAAAATAATTTGGTTCCTAAAAAATCTTACTGCGCAGCCTTCTGCGCAAAGTTCAGGCCCGCCAAGTTACGTAGGTTGTATTGTAGGTATGTTCGACATAAAATTTTATGAGTCTTAGCATAATCAGACCATAACGTTTCCAATGATGGGTCTCAGGGCTCCTCTCTGTGAAAGGGAGCGGGCCGTAATCCACGAGGGCTCAGTGCGGGTTGTTAATGTCAGTCTTCGAATTTTTGGTTCTAGAATATACCAGTTTCCTCACGATGTTTTCCTTCTTCCTTCCATCAAAAAAGCGGATGAAACCGGAATGAGAAAGTTTATAGTGGATAAGACGCTGATTAAAACAGAAGACGATCGAGCAGAGGATCGAGGAGCGGGGGGGGACCGGAATAACTGGATTTGAGAGCAGTGATTTTCTAATAAATTACACAAAGTGAAATGTCTGCCCAGGTTTGAATCCACGAACATGACATGTAAGTGTCCCGACTTCCGTGTACCATTAACACACACACACACACTTACAAGGTTCATTTGGAACCAATTGTGGAATACTGCGAATTTCATTTAGAGAAATGAATGTGTACCTACTAAAAAGAAGCAATTTTTGATGTAGGTATGTACAGTCAAAAAAAGAGCTAAGTATGCAGGATCGTTTCATATAGTTGAAGTAAATTAGTAAGAAACCGATGGATGTAGTCGACTGAAATTTGATTTGATAAATGAGCTGTTTGTTTTCTATTAATAAAATGAAATTTTATTCGAGAACATTCATCGGTTTCTTACTAAACTTCAACTATGTCCAACGATCCTGCATACTTATCTCATTTGTTGACTGTTCGTGTATTCATGTTTGTGTATTCTTGATTCATGCGGTACTGGGTTTGTTATTCACACAGTAATTACTCCTGAGTGAGATGTATTTCATTACACAAGATGCTAAAGTCTCGTAAATTTCTCTTGTGGCACGGAATTTGGGGTACCTACTATCTGATGAATGGCAATAAGCGTGCCACAATTTCTAACAAGGGTTTAAGTAATGTGGCTGGTGGAATGTGGGAAAACATTTTAGTTAACCTTGACTTTCGTCCTATGCGAAAAAAGGTACTAACACTTCCAATCAGGGCTCGGAAACCGGTTGAAATTCTTAACCGGTTACGGTCATTGACCCCAAACCGAAATCGATTTAGGTTAAGGTTTGCACTTTACCGCTTTTTACCGGTATATGCGGGAAACCGGTTTTTCATGAATTTTTGTTTTGATAGTGGTAATTAACCGGTTAAAACCAAGTTTGAACCCCCCCCGGCCCCCGCCACTCTCGCGAGCACGGTCTGGACGTTGCGATATCATTTAGTTACAAAATTTTCTTACGGAATTACGGAATTAACCGGTTAATTTGGGTGTCAAAACCGTTTGTACTTAAGTAACCGGTAACCTTTATCATTTGGGTTTCATAAGAACAGTTCACTTGTTTAACCGGTTAATGAAGGAACGATGTACCTATTTACCGGTACTTAATCGAAATTAACCGCTCTTTTTAAACCGGTTCAGAGCCCTGCTTCCAATACTGCCAATGGCTCACTTTTTTTAACGTCTGGACAAAAACGGGGCTTAAAAGGTGAAAGGAGTAAAAGCCTATGGCACAGAAATTTCTTCTTTTTACATAAAAAAGTAAATATGTAATATAAAAATTCAACTAAGTAAAAGGCACGCTTCTCGTAGAGGACTATACAGGGTTATTGGTAAAACATTAACAACCTCTTAAGGGGTCATTGTACTCATCACTATGAACAACTTTTACTATGGGACCAAACCTGAAATCGCGAAAAACAAATTTGCTGTTCCCTACATATTGACGAGTTATACGAACATAAATGTAGAGAACAGCTGATTTTTTTTCGCGATTTCAGGTTTTGTCCCATAGTAAAAGTTGTTCATAATGATGAGTACAATGAACTCTTAAGAGGTTGTTAATGTTTTACCAATAGTCCTGTATAATTTATAGCGCAGGCAGCGCGGCAGCGGATGGATGCGATGCGACAGGGTGGGTCGGGGAAACAAGTAATTTCACGCGGTCGAAGTAGCGGGCAGAAGCTAGTAAATAAATAAAACACGGGATAATTACTCTGAAATGGATAATTTGAAGGGATCCCTTGTAAATAAAATGTATAAATAATGGAAAAGACCTGATATTACTTAGAATTCAATCAGATGGTAATCTATGTATCTACATAGGATGGTAATGTATGTATCTACATAGATTACCATCTGATTGAATGGAAGGTGATCTTGTCTTAATGCTTGGCGCATTCTTCTCACAGTATAATTATGTAAGAAGAATGCTTGATTGATGAACAACTAAGAACTTAGATGTTTTGTTGTAATAATTACAATGAATATGAACAACTTTCACTATGGGACTAACTCTGAAATCACGAAAAAAAAAATCAGCTGTTATGGTTACATTATGGTCAAGTAGGTATTGAACTTTGGTATTAAACAGCTGATTTTTTTTCGTGATTTCAGAGTTGGTTCCATAGTGAAAGTTGTTCATATTCAATATTAAAAAAAAAAAAAAAAAACACCCTGTAAAAATTTGGATGGTGATAAAAAAATCTTCCTGTATATCAGAGCTTGGTTGCTGAGCAATAACAGCCGCACGAGTGAATCGTTAAGCTACGTTTGCCGAGGTTGGTCTGTGGATGGGTAACCATCCTTTACAATAGGTATACCGCAGTTTATGTCAGTCCGATACATTATGAAACGTAGTGATATAGGTATCTGTAACAGCCAACTGATCCGTGAGCCCGCCTCAGCTGTCCGTCACCGGTCCTCCTCTGGGGAGTACACCCCATCACCGGCGCACCAGAACACATAGCACGCCGTGACCACCCCAGTGACCAAACCAGACGACCCCGTGTCTGGGCACCCTTGGTCCCCCTGCGACGGGTCAGGCCATTGGTCCCGCCGCCTGCCAATTTTTTGTATCAACCTCAGACCAAATAAAAAGTCACGAACATAACGTTGCGAACAATACAGTGTAGCATGCAAAAACTACACCTCCGCTCTGTGCATACACGCTCACACGTACACATTTACAACCATTTACAATCAAACTACACCTCACTATGTGCTCACATGTTTGCGAAACCGGCTTCACTTTACTGTTGACAGCCCTCTGTCTTTCAGCGGGATTGTCCGAAAGGGTTACCGCTGGTCCGGAACATAAAGGGCTAAGGTAGGAACACGGGTGGGTTTTAGTCAGTAAGAGTCTGACACTCCCTTCCGCTCCACCCAGAGCGGGAGGGGTCATTTGATGATTTCCCATCCGAAAAAAAAAGCCCTCTGTCTTGGTTTATCAACCTAAAATTCTGCAATCCCACCTCTGAAACACGGTATCAAATAAAGGGAAAACTTCAAAAATATCGCCAGTAAACAGTCTTTAGCGGTCTATTTCTAGCCAGCCAGTGAGTCACCTCTTTAAATCATACGGAACCATTGTTCAAAAACCAATTGGGAATGAGACTGTTTGTAAAAGCATTATTTATAGGCGCAGTTATTAATGTTATTATTGTTAAGCATATTTACTGTTTCACTTCTACGTTGTAAGTATTGCGTATTTCTCTTTTTTTGTTTACGCCAAAGATATTAGTTAGTATTATTGCTAGAACCGACGAAAATTAAATGGTACTGGGAATTTGTCGGTTTAGACAAAAGTGTGAGCGTTGTATTTTGTTATTTTGACTGTTCAAAATAATATAAAATTATATCCTGCCTTTTTTCTCAGAAGAGGCTGTCTAACGGTTGTACGTTGTTTTATAGACAACAGTTTTATGGAATTTATTTCGTTTTTAACAGTTTCTAAACGTTTCAATTCATACCTTTAACAAAATGCATAACCTCATATAAAATTACAACACCGCATTCAGAAAAACAATGCGGATAAATTCTAGTCGAGCAGGAAAACCATCTTGTTATTCCCATTAATAGCGAGTTCATTATTATGCACGGCATTCTTAAATTATACAATGTGGTTGTATATAAAGTTAACTAATTATCTTTAATAATTACTAAGACGTAGACGACGGAGCCCCGGTTCGCGGATTTCTGTCTACAGGGCTTAAAGGAACCTAACACGAAGGAGATGACGGGGGCTCGTTCGCTCGCTTTGCTCACTTGAGCCACCGTCATCCCCTTCGAACCTAACCTGTCCGAGTCGGGGTGCCCGTGCCCCAAGTCCCGAGCTCGCTTCGCTCGCTCTTGCATCATAATATGTTCTCAAGCTCAAACTTGTGTGTTTCTGGGAATGAACTATCATAACGTCTATTTCTACACTTTCGTTGGAATAAAATACCATAGAAAAATACACCGAACAAACAATATTCGTTAAAAAAAAATTCTACTGTTTGATTAGTTTGCTAATAAATACAAAAACGTGATTACAAAAATTCATTGAATTGTGATTCTGAAATATATTTCATTCAAGTAAATAGTCGTTGAAACAATAATATTCGAATTAGAATACTAGGACCAAAATAAATATTTTACGAAACATTTTCTGCGAAACGAAATTCTATGAAATTTCTGTCTGCAAATCAAGGGAACAGCCTGTCTAACTCATCATTAACATTACAACCGTACCGAAAATGCCCTATGCTTACAAGTTGGTCCTAATGACTATTCGGTATTTTTATGTAGGTAACAGTGATCTCATTGTTTTGTTAACTTAGTTTGTAGCGTAATGGTAATACTAACATAGTTTTAAGACCTTTCTAACTAACAATTATTATGGACTAGCTTCCGCCCGCGACTTCGTCCGCGTAAAATTTCACCCTCCCCCCATTCACCCTCTTAGGGGTGGAATTTCGGAAAAACCTTTCTTAGCGGATGCCTACATCATAACATCTATCTGCATGCCAAATTTCAGCCCGATCCCTCCAGTGGTTTGGGCTGTGTGTTGATAGAGCACTATGTCAGTCAGTCAGTCACCTTTGAGTTTTATATATTTACTAGCTTCTGCCCGCGACTTCGTCCGCGTGAAATTTCACCCTCTTAGGGGTGGAATTTCGAAAAACCCTCTCTTAGTGGATACCTACTCTTCACAAAGAACACACCCTCCAAATTTCATGTCTCTAGGATCAGCGGTTTGGGCTGTGTGTTGATATATCAACAATCAGTCAGTCAGTCAGTTTACCATTTTATATATATAGATATAATATGTAATATAATTTAATAGATGTAAGTACTAACACTAGTACTTATGTTGCTACTAACAAATTCGATTTTATGATCTGAAGATTCTGATTCTGAATTGAATTAATAGCCAATACTCGTGTTGTTATGTTATATCTCCAGTTTCTTAAGCTTTTAAACAAATACATACATACATTCATTGAAACTTCCTGTATTCTTTTTACTTAGAAAATTTGACTGGGTCATGGCACGTTGTGCTCTGATAAAATATGGAAATAATAAAAAAATATTATCATCAAAATTAGGTAACGCATTTCATTTCGAACATGCGTAATGTAGAGGTCTGTGGTTCTGGATAATTACACCCACATTTCACCATACCCATTAACTAGAGGCAAGTTAATTGCTATTAATTAACTGGCTACAAATCCAGCCTCCGGGCTGTAACTTAACTCTCCTTCTAATTGTAATTCGGCTGCTCGAGCTTAAGGTGAAAGCGCCAGGGTAGCCCGCGAAATTCATTTTTTTTTAGGTTTTTTGCAATTTGCTGGTCAGTATTAAGTTGTACGATGATTAAAATATGATTCGCGGCCGTAACAAATATGTATTTACAGAATTATAATCATTAAAGTCATCAACACAACTCTCTAAGACCATGTAATCCCCAAGAATGACTATTTCATGAAATCTTGACATGTATTGATGACTTTAATGATTATAATTCTATAAATACATATTTGTTACGACCGCGAATCATATTTTAATCAACGTACAACTTAATACTGACCAGCAAATTGCAAAAAACGTAAGAAAATTTGAATTTCGCGGGCCACCTTAAAGCTTCCCCCTTAAGGCGACTACATGACCTAAAACGCGGTCTTTGTCGGACTGCATAGAAAAAAAGAAAGAGAAGCGCGATGACACAGCGCTGGCAATTTATTGCAAAATATGATGCAATTACCTATCTATTTACAAAAAATCTAATTGTTTGGACTAAAAAATTAAAACAATAGTGTTTTAGCATGTTGCTTGTAGAATTATCTGACAAAAACTCATAATGATTTTTTATTGTAAAAAGAAAGTTATATTATTTAAAAGAAAGGTATATTCATGATTTTTTTTCTATCGTATCAAATTAGTTTTCAATACACTATATAAATAGCATATATCCTGAAGAATATAATATATTTTTCTGATTTTGTTTACTGTAGTCGATCATATACTTTTATTGTTTCTAAAACTTGCGTTTTTATTTTTCTCTGAAACCTTAGGTTTACCTTTAAAATGAAATGGTACATTTTTGTTTGGAAATGTTTAATCGTTCCTCTCCAATACTTTGTTTCAGGAGACCTGAATCGGTTCTCACCATAGATATCCGTGGTTCTCACTATCAACCTAAAAATGTTTTCGGAGTTCTTTATCGGAGATTGCGGTACAAGTAAGCTTGGAGAAATCGTCACGTAACCAAAATAGCGTTATGCCCCCTCCATGCGACTTTTTTATGTATAACTAGGTGCGCCCCGCGGTTTCACCCGCGTAAATGTCGATCCCGTGGGAATATCGGGATAAAAAGTAGCCTATATGTTAATCCAGGGTGTCGGCTACCTCCATACAAAATTTTATCAAAATTGGTCCAGCCGTTTGAGCGTGAAGAAATAACAAACATATAAACACACACACACTCACAAACTTTCGCCTTTATAATATTAGTATGATAGAAAGAGAGAGAGGGAGATAGTTTTCATGGTTTTCGAGTGTGCTAAAGCCAATAGTGTGGTCAAAATGAAAATCCAAGATGGAAGCAGATTTTTTCATACATTTTTCATCATTGGTGTCATTTTCGTGGTTTTCGAAAGCGCTGAAGCCGATAGTGAGGTCAAAATGAAAATCAAACATGGCGGTTGCGAACATTTTCAAATGTTTCATAATTTTGACTTCGTTCCTACCAGGGGTCCCCCGACCACACTCTTTAATAAACGAAACTTCTGTTTTTCCTACACAGAAACCAAGTTTAACCAATTTTATTTTTGGGAAATACTTGACTGATCCTCTAGTCTCTGTAGTCTCTTTAGTCAGTAAGAGTCTGACACTCCCTTCCGCTCCACCCAGAGCGGGAGGGGTCATTTGATAATTTCCCATCCGCAAAAAAAAAAAAATCCTCTAAAAACTTAGTGACCTTCTAATGATATGATGTACCGACACTTTATTAAATTAATTACAAGAGGAAGATACCACGGTTGAGCTGCTGAATTCTATTGGTTAATGTTTTGCATTTTTGTCCTAAACTAATACTTGTCAAAAACATCTCGTGTTTAAAATATGTATTGACGTTGTTCTATTTTCTTCACCATTTTGTCTCATAAGTTTTTTACAAATTTTGTCAAGTCTTTACAACCTTGTCTCAGGTGAAAAATAAACCGAACTAATAGACACAACATGTAGAATACATGTTCTGCAACTTATTGTAAACACGGGGTGAGAAGTCGCAATCGCAACAGACTTGATTTCTGTATCGAAATAATTTGGCAGTTCAGTTATTTCAATACTACCATTGGTAATCAAATCGATCATTTAGCAGTAACTTTGCTTTGATCGTGTTTCAAAGTACTGGCTATTTTCAATTATTTCAATACTAACATTGGTAATCAAATTGATCATTTAGCAGTAACATTGCTTTGATCGTGTTTCAAAGTACTGGCCATTATAAACTTGGTTGTTTTGTATATTAACAACTTAATATACAAAACAACGAAGTTTATTTCTGTTATTTTTGGTATCGATTACGTTTTATGCCCAAATTAATTGTATTTTAGATGCCTTTAACTCAGCAATCTTAGAAGAAAAACAATGCAAAGATAAGGATTTGTTTGTGCTTTCGATTGGTAGCTCCAAACTTATTCCGTATTAATATTGTTACAAGTCGCGCACCTCTTGGTATCGAAACGCCTTTGTAGAAACTTTCGTCTGTTTCCGTTATTTTAACGTCTTTCAGGGATGAATATTCAAAAATCCTTCCTTAGTGATTTTCGTTATATAAGGAAGAGGAACTGTTGTGGAAAATTTCATGCTTCTAGACATAGCGGTTTAGGCCGTGTGTTGTTTGTCAGTAAACTTATGATTTTTATATTAGGTTGGTAAGCCTGTATTATATTGTGTCACTGCAAGGTCTTCCGTCTGTCCTTCCAATTGTATGTATGCAGGGTGTTCGGAAATTACCTTATGGATAATCTTGGTGTGGATTACAGAAGAATAAAAAGGTCGTTCAAAACAAAAACGAAAATATATCACAAGTAGGATTAAAAGAGCGGTTTTTTTAGAAAATATTTTTTTTTGTGTTCACTATATTTTCAGCTCTTGTACCCACGACAACTATACAGGGTTATTGGTAAAACACCAGCAACCTCTTAAGAGGTCATTGTACTCATCATTATGAACAACTTTTACTATGGGACCAAACCTGAAATCGCGAAAAAAAAATCAGCTGTTCCCTACATTTATGTTCGTATAACTCGTCAAAATGTAGGGAACAGCTGATTTTTTTTTCGCGATTTCAGCTTTGGTCCCATAGTAAAACGTTGCTGGTGTTTTACCAATAACCCTGTATATCAAGCTATACAATTCCAGTTTTAGCTGACCTCGAATTGGGCTTTTTGTACACAATGAGAAATCAGCTTATTTATACTGGAAATGTATACCTTGAAAAGTTCTCGTGCGTACGCCAAGGCCAGAAATGAATGAATTTCATTGGATTTTTGTTGTTATTATGCTACGCTAATACAGTGTGAGTCTTCATAATGTGCACATATCGAAATGAGGGAAACTAAGCTTAATTTTATCGACGGAAATAAAAAAAAAATAAAAAAAATTGTAGCATTTTTAAAATTCTTTTTCGCTGCTGTGACCCCTGTGTAAACAATCGCCCCTCAATTGAGAATTATGTTTTTTTTAACAAAAATCTGATATTTTTTCATCAATTTTTACAATAATTGTAAAATTACTCAATAAAAGCCCGATTACCTACCCTTTTTGATTATTTTCAATTATTCTCCATTGTATCAGATTTCTAAACGTAAAAATACCATGTTTATAACTCAATCACAACATTTCCTATCAACTGTTAAAGAAAGGCCTTGCAATCACCATACTTTAGCAGGTAAAGATCCTTTTAAATATTTTTTTATTTTTTCAAACATTTTTCCGTCGATAAAATTAAGCTATGTTTCCCTCATTTCGTTATGAAGACTCACACTATATTGTTAAAAGATGGACTTTATTCGTAGGTAGGCATTATAAGGCTATAGTGTTAATTACACTCTCAAAGTCGTGAGGAACCCGGTATGTCCTTAAACTAAAACTTCGGAGACATGTGACATCTACCAACCCGCACTGGCTCGTGGGTAGATTACTCTAGCGTACCACATTTACGCGTTACCGGACCACATGTCACCGGTCACACAGACCTCAAACCCTAACTACAGAGAAAACCGCCAATTACCTGCCACCTGAAAGTACAGACGCCAGCACATAAACCTACTACAATCTGTCAAATTTCTTTAATAGATTTTCAACTTTATCGCTAAAGCTTAAGGTTCAAGGTTGATTGGGTAAATTTGACAGTTTCGGGTAGCTTGATGTGCTGGCGTCTGTACATATAACTGAATTAAAGCCGCCCGTCAAATCATAACCAACATCACACTTCACATTAAATATTAGAAAGGCGAAAGTTTATGAGTGTGTTTATTACTTTTTCACACAAAAACTACTGAACTGATTTGGATGAAATTTGGCACACAGATGGTTTATAACTAGAATTAACACATAAGATACTTTTTAACCCGATATTCCCACAAGATAGATACTTATGCGGGTGAAACCGCGGGGCGCAGCTAGTAACTTATATAAAACATGGCTATTAGGTACCCTAACCTCTATCCGACTAAATTTCTACTGGGATGCCTCCACGGAAGAGATAAACCTTATTTATCTCTTCCGTGGATGCCTCGGATATAACTCGTTAATAATAATATAATACTTTATTTCAGACCATGGTGTCCACTATTGTTAGTAACAATGTTCTTATAATCTAGTGTTAGTAATACTTAAAACTACCCACAACAAAACAAAAGAAATAAAATCAAACACAACCAATCATTACTGCGCCATTCCATGACAAATGGCGCCGCAATGATTGATGAGCTACAGTCCAGCCGACTAGCTATCATGCTTAGGGTGCTGTTAGCGCTGCCACGTACTCTACGCACCAGGGATGCGCATCTTTTACGCATCGTAGCGTAAAAGCAGTCGCGATGTTCAGCAAACATCCCTGATGCACTACAGAATCGCCGCAGCCCCAACAGCACCCTGAACGCGTTATTAAATTGGACTCGGAGGGTACTGTAAGATTTTTGAGTATAGTCAGCCCACAGGCTGCACGTGTAGAATGATGTACAATAAGACCTAAAAAACGTTAGAGGTAAGGCGAGCAAAAGACCAGCTCGCCATAACCCGTAAGACGCTCCGTGGCACTATTGACGCGCTTGATCTACATGTGTGCTGACTCGCTTCTTTGTGCCAGACAACTACTGCCGCGGCTGAAAGCACAGGCTGTTTGCTGTGCCCCCATGTCGCACAGTTGCGCGTGCTAAGTCCCCAGTACCACGTACTCTGTCCGCACTTAATGATCTCTTGGACTCTAATCCAACAAACGATCTGTTTGCGGACGAATGGACGAGATTTTGTCGGCATGTAAGAAGTAGGTACTTGAGAGGGATGTATGAAAGTGTTGTTAACTTTTTACTCGTTTTTATATATTTTAATCTTTTATGTGTATGCGTAAACTGACTTTAATTTCTGTAATTGTTTAGAATAAAGAAGAACCGTTTTAAATAAATAAAATAAAGAAGATCCGTTTTAAATAAATAAAAAAAAAACTTAACTTTAAATACACCACAACTGGTGTATCATTGCATGCGGCCGTCTACACAATGTTTTGTTTTGTTTTGTTTTTGGCGTTGACTGAACTATGATACGAAACGACGTGATACGAAAATGACGAATGGACATTAGTGATAATTGCCCATAAAACTTGGTAATAAACCAACAAAATTATTACCTGGCCTTTCCAACTTTACCAAAATGGCTTCCGTGAGCCTACAGCTATATTGACTACAGATTAATAAAGGGGATATGACGTCACGTGAGAGGTCATTATTGACAGCTGTGTCAACATTAATTTGGGTAGTTCAGTGTTTGGGCACGTTTCCTTCAAGGGTTGGTTTAGTGGCTCGTTATGAAGCTACACTCGAGAGTAGGGCTGCCATCCGTCCGGATTCCCCGGATTTGTCCTAGTTTGGTGGGCGTCCGTCCTTAAAAGTGTACAGGACACTTTGTACACTTTGTATGTTAGGGGAAACCTGACTTTGAATGATTTGCAATAAATGAAAGCAAATTCGCCGCGCGGCAAATATACCCGTGCGCTTATAACAATTCATAATTTGCTTTTGATTTACTTACATTTTTTTTTAATTTTCATTTTCCCTATCACACACTACGGGGACAGACTTGAGGTAAGGTGACGGCAATAGTTTCTTCAAATACCTATTTTTCAAATTCCTCGCAGGTCCCGTCCCCTCTGAATGTAATTAAACTGAAGAGTTCCTTTGTTTGAACGCGCTCATCTCTGGAACTACCTGTCAGATTTGTAAAATTCTTTTTACATTTAATAACCCAACTCTTCAGAAAGGTTAAAGGCATCTCAATTCAATTAATTTTCAATTAAGCATCATGCTACGACCCTTAGAATCGGGGCAAAAAGAAAAAAGATCGCAAAGATAAAAGTTCTATGTTTTACCAATAAAAAACTTTGACTTTGAAAAAAAGAACAATAAGCGAAAACGAAGTAATAGCTCGGTGGGCGATGCGATGCGACGCGGTGTGTCGGGGGCACAAGAAATTTCACGCAGACAAAGTCACCGGTAGAAGCTAGTAGCCTAAATTTCTCAACGGAAAGGTCAAAAAGTAATAATAGTTAATGACAAATAAAGTACTGTTGTCTGAAAATCGTATGTTTTTGTAACCGGCTTTATTAAAATCTTCTGGATTTTCTTTAGTACCTACTCACTTTTACGTTTATGTAGGTACTTAACGTTCCAATATAATCTGACCTCTCATTATACGGAAAGCCTGCACAACGTGAGGTCAACTTAAACTGGTAATGTGGTAATGTATAGTTTGAGGTGACGTCTTGCGTACCTTTGGGCGTTAGGACTCATGATCCGAAATTCATTATAGTAACAATAAAACGCAACTGAAGCCACGTAATACGTGGTTTTATTGACTGAAATAAACAGCGGTTTTTGTGGTAGTAATTTTTCTTTTATTTTTGGGATTTGACGTAATATTGGCAATTTATTATATATACCCCGTAACATTTTTATAGTGTCAGGGTGTTTTGTCAGGCGCCAGGATCGCCCAGAGGACACGGTGGAGCACACGGTGGAGGTCTGCCCCGCTTGGGCGGAGCACTGCCGTGTCCTCGTAGAGGCGATCGGTAGCGGCGGCGACCTCTCGCGTCCGGCCCTGGTGCGAGCCATGGTCCGGGGCGAGAGGGAGTGGGAGGCAGTCACCTCCTTCTGCGAAGCAGTCATGCCAGCAAAGGAGGTGGCGGGACGGCTCAGGGAGAGAGCCTCCCGTCCCAGCCGACGCGGGAGACGCTCCGGGCGTCGGGGGCCGCGTGACGACTTCCGGCCACCGTAGGCGCGGGCCTGCGGGCGGAGAGTAATGGGTAGCTCACCGTCCGATCAGGACCAGGCCCGTGCCGGACGGCGCGTACGTGTTCCACGCGCACCTCAAAGAGATGTCAGCATCGAGGAGCATGGCCCCTTAGGGCCGAAGCCTGCCGGGTCAGCGGGATTGTCCGAAAGGGTTACCGCTGGCCCGGAACATAAAGGGCTAAGGAAGGAACACGGGGGGGTTTTAGTCAGTAAGAGTCTGACACTCCCTTCCGCTCCACCCAGAGCGGGACCTTGATGATTTCCCATCCACAAAAAAAGGGTGTTTTGTGACACCCTGACACTATAAAAAAAAACCGCCGCTGCCGGGTCAATTAGTTGCAACCTGCATTGCGCAGCTTAGTGATGCATCACGTGTATGTACTCCTTTAGTGTATTTCACGGATGAACTATTTGACCTTGGCGCGGAGCTAGAGACACTAAAGAGTGCTTCTATTTTTCGAGTGCAAGCAATAATTAATTTAGTGGTGGTCAGGCGGGAATGAGTAGGTACCTCAATAAAATACAATATTATCTACGTTGTGAAATAATAACTGATGAAATATCGGCATTAATCAAAGGCTCAAAGGTTCCATTGATTAATTAAGAAAAAATCAGTATTCCAACTAATAATTAATTAAGTATATTATTACTATTTACTTACGTTTCAGTCACGGTTATCTTCATAATATATTTTATTACTTTATATCAATGACCATTGAATATTCTATCTATTACCTATATTGAATTCGTGCGTGCGTGTAATAATATAACCGAACTATTCTATAAAAAAAACGGCCAAGTGCGAGTCGGACTCACGCACCGAGGGTTCCGTAAACAGTATTTTTTTATGTAACTAAAAATTTCCGGTTTTCGTTTTTTTTCCTTTACTTGTGCTACATAAAATTGCTTCTTGCCAAATTTCATGATTCTAGGTCAACGGGAAGTACCCTATAGGTTTTGATTTCGGAACATACGCCCGTATCTTTTGATTGTATTGACTAAGAAGTTTGATTTTTTCACTGCTTCAAGGGATTGCAACCCCTGAGTATTTGATATTATTTTCAATATTGTATTCAGTTTCCTTAACAATACCACAGTTTTCAACAAAGGTGGTACATCTCATTAATCATAATCAGCCTATAATTTTCCCACTGCTGGGACACAGGCCTCCTCTCTGTGAGAGGGAGTGGGCCGTAATCCACCACGCGGGCCCAGTGCGGGTTGGTAGATGTCACATGTCTTCGAATTTTTGGTTCTAGGATATGTCGGTTTCCTCACGATGTTTTCCTTCACCGTTTTGAGATCACATCTCATTAATCATGCTACCGTAATGTTTTTTTTCAAGTATCGTGGTTAGTTCAAAATGGCCTTTGAATTTGTCAGTAAAAAAAATTAAAAAACCCCCGACAAAAATAAAATTAAGGAATCCCTACAAAAAGCATGAAATAAAAAAATAAATTTAAAAAAATCTTATGGAAGTCGGGGGACCGTTCTGTGGAACACCTTCTATTCTGAGGTCCCCCGACTTTTTTATTTATATACGACCCGATTTATTTTTTTATTTCATGCTTTTTGTAGGGATTCCTTAATTTTATTTTTGTCGGGGGTTTTTTAAATTTTTTATTTCATGCTTTTTGTAGGGACTCCTTAATTTTTGTATTTCATTTCTTTTATTTTCTCCCGTTTTAAGATTCTGGTAATTTGGTGTTTAATCAGGTTTTTTATCCGTCAAAAAATATTGATTAATTTATAGTTGAAGAATAATTTTTAAGACTAAGTAAACAGATTTTTTTGTTTTATTATATTTTTCAAGTTTCATTTCGTTAGGTAGTTAATATTCCTCATTCCCTTTCAATATAGTGTAAATTATTCTACTTGTCAAGCCCTTGCATTTGATACCTATATTGAAGGAGTTGTGAAAAAAAAATGTAATTCGCCATTTTGTGGTGGCGGCCATCTTGGATTTGAAATTTTTGATAGTGTATAGTATTCTACTAGTCAAGCCCTTTCATTTGATACCCATATTGAGGAAGTTGCGAAAAAAAATGTAATTCGCCACTTTGTTGTGGCGGCCATCTTGGATTTAATTTTTTTTATAGTGTTTAGTATTCTATTATTGAAGCCCTTTCATTTGATACCCATATTGAGGGAATTGTGAAAAAATATGTTATCCGCCATTTTGTAGCGGCGTCCATCTTGGACCGATTTTCATCAAAGATAGCTAAGAACACTCCTGACTAATACACCTTTCAAACAAAAAAAACTAAATCAAAATCGGTTCATCCGTTCGGGAGCTACGATGCCACAGACCAGACACACACACACACACACACCCCCCCACACACCCCGACACACACACACAGACACGTCAAACTTATAACACCCCGTCGTGTTTGCGTCGGGGGTTAAAAAGACAAAGCAAGACGGTGTAGACAATAATAAGCATTGTGGCGAAGATATTATTTTACTCACTAACAATCTTCGCCTGAGTCAATGACCTTGACCTGACCTTTGTTGTGCAACGAGTGTCATATCTCTGAAGGAATATGAAAAAGGGATAGCAAAATAAAGAGTGGTTTTTCTATTTCGTGTAACTTGTTAAGTATCTGGAATAGGGATTTAATATTTTGGTATATTATGTTTTTTGTTTGTTTAGTCTAATCTCATTTAAAAGGAATACACGATTCAATGAATTTTTCTCGACACAAAAAAAATTGCAAAGTTATATTTATTTTTTTACTTTTTTCGACATCACGGCGTAACGCTTAAGAGTTATTCAATGGAATTTACTTTAAAACATAGAGAATTATCATATCAAAATTTACTTAAAATAGTTTTAAATTTAATTCATTTGTTTTGTTAAAAAAGGAGTAAATTCGTTTTGATACGTCGTTTTATTCCGAGCGCACGCACACTATAGCCAATCACACTTCTTTTGCGTTACAAAAGTGATCGCATCAATTTCGCTCCCTTACTTGGTTTTCGAGGATTTTACATTTTCGAGGTAGCCCCTTAATAATGTTTTTTTTTCAACAGATTTTTTTTAAATATTTCGGCCACCGAAAACGAAAACTTAGTTCGGTCGGACTCTAAAAATAATAGAAGGTGAAATTTTATTAGGTAGCTAAATTCCGCAGCGATGATGGCCGTCCATGTTCTCGAATAAAATGTAATTTTATTAATAGAAAACAAACAGTTCATTTATCAAATTAAATTTCAATCGACAACATCCATCGGTTTCTTACTAAACTTCAACTATATCCGACGATCCCGCATAACTGTCTCTTTTGTTGACTGTACATATCGTCCGGAACACGGTGTATATACGCGAAGATCGTACAGCGCTCTTCGCGTTCAATATAACAACGCGTTTAGGATACTTCTGTCTTAAACATGGTTGCGAGTCGCCTAGACTGTGTTTACGTAGGTCACTGTTGTGCCGTCTCTCATGGGATGTCGCAACGGTGACCACCGTTATTTCGTACATTTTTTGTTTAGTGTCTGTGCTTACTAACATACCTAGTCATAAGTTTTACTAACAATATTGTTTGTTTTTGAGTCTGAGTTACTCTAATAAAGAAAAATTCTATTCTATTCTATTCTATATTGAGTGAACTTTCTGCCTTCATCCCTTCTTACATTAAATGCTATTTTACGAGCACCAACATCTCTAAAAGTTGCTGAACTCGCTGTTAGCACTCTAAACCGCTCCGTTAAACTTTATGCCTCAATCTCAGTGTTTATGACTTCTATTGTCATGTTGGTTTAACGGACTGCAAAGTAGAGTGCTTTTGGTTTTTTCCGTAATAGATTATTTTTTATATATTTTCCACAATACTCCTAGTAGTACAGTCACGAGCAAATGTATGTATACACTTGGCTTTATTCAAAGGCGACTTTCTCCTTTATTTTTTAATGAAATTTTATATTAGTAGGAACATAGTATTTTCGAACCCATAGGTTTAAGTAAAGTGTCGTATTTCAACGTTGCATTTGTTATTTCGTGGAAAAATCGCAATTTAAAGTTGCCAAGTGTTGACATATTGGTGCTCGTGACTGTACGTGGGGGTAAAAAATTGTGTTCAGAATGCCGTTGTTGCTGCCCCATACGAGCCAGCAGGGCCCAGCTGCTTCTTTACGCATGATGTCCTGGAAACCATCATTAAGGTCAAAGTACGTCCTCAAACAGAGACGTCCTGAGGACGTACTTTGACCTTAATGACGGACGTACTTTGACCTTCAACAGAGACGTCCTGTCCAATAAATCGGATCGAGGACCGTCCTCAATTAAATTTTAGACGTCCGTTAAAAGCATAAATAAGGACACTCCTTGTTAACCGTCATGTCATTTTCGGATAATTAAATCGTAAAATTCTCGTAAAATCTTGTCGTATAAAGTCTACAGGTATTGTTGTTATTGTAATTAATACTGGCTGTTGTGCCCAAAGTTTTGCTATTACGATCATACTTAATAATTTTTGATTAAGAGAATTAAGACTTCATTCGATTTATTTTGTGACTCCTTATTTGAAATGACTATAAATATACAAGTGTCGTATTATGACGTTTTAATGCCATCCGAACACGCTTTTTTTTTGTTTTACTGTACATTGTTGGCACTTAGAGCAATTAGAGACGCCTTTAAGAATTGTATTCGAGGCCGATTTCGGCCCTTGGGCCAAATAGATCGTATGTTGGAATTGTTAGAATTTGTCACGGGCCGTCAGTTTCTTTCCTATAACGGTAATGATCAAACGCTTGGTTTGTTAAAAGAAGATAAAAAACTCACTCGACAAATAGCTTCTTTAAGTGAACGTATTTTTGTAATTGGATCAGTGCCTTCACAGGTTTCTTCTAACGAGCAAACAAACGATCTCCTTAGTAGTATTAGCAAAAAAATCCCGTAACGTTTTCAGTACATCGTGATAAACCCAAGCATTCAGAGATTATTTCCGAGTAACCATTATTTAGCAGAGTCCAGCTCTTCTAAGCCTTGTGTTCACCAACATTTAAATCAACTGATTAAATATTTAATCAGTTCTATATTTAAAATTTCCTTAGGCTAACTGTTTCAATACCTAACCGGTGGTTTGAATGTTGGTGGACTCAGGCCATGATTTTGTAATCCTTTAATCGTCTTTGCACAACCGTCGAATGCCAACTGTAAATAATCTCTTTTTTGTGACCACATGGGTAATTCTCACATAGGTATTTATCTTCTTTATCTTATATTATAAAGGGGAATTATAAAACGATCTAATAAAAAAAAAAACTTAGCGACTGATGATGTGATACTGTTTTAATAACTTGAGCGATATGAATTAGAGTAAGCGAAAAATTAACTAAACTAACGACGAATATTGACTAATAATAAAATCCAGAACGAGCTTACAAAAAGTGGTTTGTGTGTATATAATCGCGCGCGACACAAAGGCACCCCTCGTTTCGCGACTTGCGGTGCCTTTGTGTCGCGCGCGATTTGTCGCGTGTCGCGCCTGTTTGAAGGAGCCTTAATCCATTTCTGACATTAAAATTCTAGCTGTGCTACTAAATTACTGAGTGAGCGACTAGAAATACAGAGAGGGCAACTTCAATATTAAGATATATACGATTTTTCCAATTGAGGTTTTACATAACTAACTAAAAAGTTCACTTTAAAGTGAACCTCGGGGTGCCCTTTGCTTAAGAAAGGGCACCCCGAGGTTAGGTTTGGTTAGGTTACTTTAAATCCTTTACACAGTAATAGTCCGTCGACATAAGATGCAAGAGCGAAAATACCGTCATGATGACTTTGTGACTGGTTTAGAAAATGATAAAATGCCGCTCAGTATAAATAAATAATTTGCCAAATATTAAAAAAAATCCAGGACGTAACGTTGACACTCAAACAAATATTAGGTTGCTCAAATATTATGAAGCTTCTGATTTTGTTGTATTTTAAGTACTTAACTCAAATTAATGTTTGTAAGTTGCCGTTCTGTTGATATCTCGTCACTCGCAATCAGTCGCTCGCTTATAACGAAAATAATTATTTTTGTCACTTAAAACTTTAATTTAGTCTCGTTTATATACTACCCTATTATAAATTCGAAAGTAACTCTATCAGTCTGTCTGTATGTTACCTTTTCACGCCTAAACCACTGAACGGATTTCGATAAAATTTGGCACAGAGATAGATTGCATCCCGGGGAAGGACATAGGATAGTTTTTATCGACATACCTCGCGGGCGAAGCCGCGGGCGGAAGCTAATCTCAGATAATTTACATTTCATCGCCACTTAATCAGTTATGTACTTTAGTGAAATGAATTCTAAGTTGATTTTTAAGTGACCATTTATAACAAAAAGGTCCTAATGAGTTTTTGGTTGCAATGGAATTTGAACTTTGTTGCGTATGATATTCAGTTTGTTCCATAACTTGAAAATTTTCTCAAATTCTTCATTCAAACTGTAAAGTACATCACATTTTTCGTGGGGCGTTACGCTGAAACGCAGTCGATGTGCTTTTGTTTTGCGCACGTCATTTACTCTCTGTGTTGCTAGCGTTAAATCGGCACTTTTTTGTCTGACTATACATCGACGTCTTTACACGTATCAAAACAGAAACATTCTTCGGATCGAGTCTAATGCCGGCCACACACGTTCAAGTTCACTTGTCAAGTTTGCAGCGAACTTGAAGCCGCGTCCAGTAAACTTGACGGTGTATGGCTACTTATCATGTATACCCATAGACATACAGCGTCAAGTTTACTGGACGCGGCTTCAAGTCCGCTGCAAACTTGACAAGTGAACTTGATCGTGAGTGGCCCGCATTAGCGGGTCGAGTGGGGTTAGTTACACCATTTTTAAGAGCGGCTGGACCGATTTACATGATCTTTGATTTGTTTGAAAAAAAATTCAAGAAAATAATTAATTTTCTCATTGATTCTGAGGCGGTACGAAGTTCGCCGGGTCAGCTAGTCACACTAATATTATAAAGGCGAAAGTTGGTGAGTGTGTGTGTGTTTAAATGTTTGTTACTTCTTTACGCTCAAACGGTTGGACTAATTTTGATAAAACTTTGTATGGAGGTAGCTGACACCCTGGATTAACATATAGGCTACGTTTTATCCCGATATTCTCACGGGATCGACATTTACGCGGGTGAAACCGCGGGGCGCAGCTAGTAATGTATAAAGTCAAATCATTCAGTGAGTATTTTATACTCACTGAATGATTTTAGTACGATTGAACAAAAACTGTGTAAATTATTTCATCACCACTGCTCTCAAAATGGTGAAGGAAAACATTGTGAGGAAACCGGCATGTCCTAGAACCAAAATTCGAAGACATGTGGCATTTGCTAACCCGCACTGGGCCCGCGTGGTGGATTACGGCCCGCTCCCTCTCACTGAGAGGAGGCCTGTGTCCCAGCAGTGGGAACATTATAGGCTGATTATTATGAACATAAACCAAAAGGCACGCGAAGTTCAAAATTTCTATGCAAAAACGAAAGAAATTTTTGATTTTGCGGCCTACATTGAAAGAATCACCTTAGGTTAAGCTAAAGTAGATTTTGACAAGTAGTCAACTTCAAATTCTCCATTCAGAGACCAGCACCCGAAGTGCCTAAAACACTTTCTGACCCAATCTGAATAATTTTGAAGGATAGCTAAACCATTGCTTCATATGTTCGAAAAATTTGTCCGCTCATCAACGATAAAAACGCAATGAATGTTGTTGAAATGTCAAAATAAAAGCGATTGCCACTGTTCAGTGTGTTACAAATTCACCCCGCAAGTCTTAAGGCTGAGGCTACAGTAGGCAGCGATTTGCGATGCGACTGGAAGAGCGAAACGAGAAAAACATGGTATGGCTACATTACAAGCGAAATTCCGGCGTATTTTCTAATAAATTCGCTTCAATTTCGCTGATGCTGATGTAGCCGATGCCGTGATTACAGTAATGTTGTTCCTATCGCATAAAGAAATCAAAGATCGCTAGTAATATTTGATGTACGGTGTAGCCCTAGACGTGAGCTTTCATTTACTTGTTTTAATCGCTCATGTGTCGCATGTCGCGTCGCGGCCTAATGTAGCCTCAGCCTTAGACCCGCTTGCACCACAAATCACTAAATGCCTTTACCGCATAACTTATTTAAAACATAATTCCATCTGTCATTTTCATACAACTGACAGAAATAGAGCTAGTTTTAAATACGTTTGCCGCTGAACAAAACATCGTTCTATTTGGAATTCATTTAGCGTTGAACGTATTCACTGATTTTCGGTAAAAGCGGGCCTAAAAGGAATACATCAGTTTCAATCAACAGCTTTTCGCTCATATGATTTTGCAGCGTAAACGGTATTACAGGACCTAAATGCAAAAAACACAAGTGTTAGAAACAATAAAAGTATATGATCGACTACAGTTAACAGAAAAATATGTGATATTATTCAGGATATATGCTAGGTGTTGAAAACATAATACAGCTAATTTGGTACGATAGAAAAAAATCATGAAGATACCTCTAAAAACTTTATTTTTACAATAAAAACCATACTAATATACATACAATCATTCTGATTTTTTGTCAGATTATTCTACAAGCAACATACTAAAGGAGGCGATGGTCCTCGCGCGCGTCTATGAGTGGCGCGCGGAGGCACTAAGCCGGGGGGAAGTTCCGCTTCCGCGGCAAATCGCTGCGGAGCGGACTGAGCTCCGGCGCGATCTCATGGCGACATGGAAGGAACGACTGTCGCAACCCAGCGCAGGGCACGCCGCGATAGCGGCGATAAGACCCCTCTTTGAGGAGTGGCTAGGGAGGCGCCACGGCGCCCTCACCTACCGCCTGACGCAGGTCCTCACCGGACACGGATGTTTCGGGAGGTTCCTGCACATCATCAGGCGGGAGGAAACGCCCGGGTGTCACCATTGCCAGGATCGCCCAGAGGACACGGTGGAGCACACGGTGGAGGTCTGCCCCGCTTGGGCGGAGCACCGCCGTGTCCTCGTAGAGGCGATCGGCAGCGGCGGCGACCTCTCGCGCCCGGCCCTGGTGCAAGCCATGGTCCGGGGCGAGAGGGAGTGGGAGGCAGTCACCTCCTTCTGCGAAGCAGTCATGCTAGCGAAGGAGGTGGCGGGACGGCTCAGGGAGAGAGCCTCCCGTCCCAGCCGCCGCGGGAGACGCTCCGGGCGTCGGGAGCCGCGCGACGACTCCCGGCCACCGTAGGCGCGGGCCTGCGGGCGGAGAGTAATGGGTAGCTCACCGTCCGATTAGGACCAGGCCCGTGCCGGACGGCGCGTACGTGTTCCACGCGCGCCTCAAAGAGATGTCAGCATCGAGGAGGGGCCCCATAGGGCCGAAGCCTGCCGGGTCAGCGGGATTGTCCGAAAGGGTTACCGCTGGCCCGGAACATAAAGGGCTAAGGAAGGAACACGGGTGGGTTTTAGTCAGTAAGAGTCTGACACTCCCTTCCGCTCCACCCAGAGCGGGAGGGGTCATTTGATGATTTCCCATCCGCAAAAAAAAAAAAAAAAAAGCAACATACTAAAGCAATAGTGTTTTATTTTTTTTAGTCGAAACAATAGATTTTTCGTAAATAGTTAATTGCTTCATATTTTGCATTAGATTACCAGTGTTGTGTCATCGCGCTTCTTTCTTTTTTTCTATGCAGTCCGACAGTGACCATAATGATCGTAATAGTATGTTTATTAGTATGGTTTTTCTTGTAAACGGCGTCCGTTTTTATAACAAGTTGCCAAAGTCGGTTACAGAACTTAGCGATGGAAAATTCAAAACCTTCATCAAACGTGTCCTTATCAAAAAAGCATATTATAAGATTAAAGACTATGTTGAAGACAAGGTAGTTTGGCAATAATTCCTTCTGCACATGTGGCTTCCCTGGCTACTCATTAACGGCTTAACTATTTAAATGTCTATTAACTGCTCTCAAATTACGATGTTCATTTTTTATTTACTTTACTTTATTTACTTTTTTGACATAATCTATTACTTGACATTATATACAGAAAATCCAATTTTTTTCCATCTCTTTATTAGTGGTTGTAATGGGAATCATATCACTAGGTTTTATTAGGTTTTTATTTTTTAATTATCCTTTTGATAGATTCTTATTTTGTAAATGTGAGGACTTTGTAGGCCTTGTAGACTTTAGATCTGTAGACCATTTTTTATTTTATCAAGTACCTGATACTTGTTGACAGGCCTACGCTATCCTCCCATACCTACTGTAATTTGAAAATATTGTAAAAGCCAATTATTTTTAAAAAGAGTAACCGTGGAGTTTCTTGCCGGTTCTTCTCCATAGGAAACGACCAATTGGAACCGTGCACCTAGCTTCTGACGTTTCATAAGTGCCCATGTAGGCTTATGTGAAATAAAATATTTTGATTTTGATTTTGATTTTGATTGAAAAAAGAAAGTTTTTAGAGGTATCTTCATGGTTTTTTTCTATCGTACCAAATTAGTTGTATTATGTTTACAACACACCTAGTATATATTCTGAAGAATATCATATATTTTTCTGATTTTGTTCACTGTAGTCGATCATATACTTTTATTGTTTCTAAAACTTGCGTTTTTTTGTGTTTAGGTCCTGTAAGCCCCTGAAAGCTGGAACATATCAAAAGTACTCGGTGCCAGAAACTACACACTTTCACATAAGTAACTTATTTCATACGGAAACTTTTATATTATATGAGGGGGGCTGTATGAGGGAGAGGGGGGGGGGCTGTATGAGGGAGAGGGGGGGGGCTAACTGCGTCCTTTTGATATACTTCAGTGGCCTCTTCCACAATTACGTTTGCAACTGTTTCAATGGAACAGGTGGTGGTGAGGTGTGACGTTTCACTAATGGGTAACCTTTTACGCAAAAAGGTTTGCACACAAGTCAAAAAGGCGGTCAAAACAGAAAGCGTGACGTCATAACATCACGCCTTTATTACCCAAAGGGTTTGGCAAGATAAGATAAGTCTTTATTTTCTTTATGCATGGTATAAAGTTCTTGCAGTCTGGTTTTGATATGATGTAGGTACCTACACATGTTTAGCTATGCAGAATATTGTATCAATAGGCTATTTGACTGGTTTCTGATAAACATCTCAGATTATTTAATGGTGTCTAACGAGCCCACAAAAACCTATTACTTAAAATTACATAATGTATTTCTTTTAAAACATGGTAAATAAAAATGTACTGTTTAAATAAGCCCCCAAAACGCTATCTTTAACAATATGGCGTCGTGACGTCACGATTCACGTAAACAAACGTTGAAACGGTCGAGATACTAGACAAAAGTCATCTGTTCTGTCAACGATAGACAGAAATTTACTAAATCATGACGTCATCTTAAGTTCAGCCAATCCAGACCGTTTTCGATTACGTGGCGCCAGATTTAAAAAGATGAAGTTTTTTCGGTTTTTTTTTTTAATAAATAATACATTGTTAAGTTAAAGTAAAATTAATGCAAATCGATTTTAAAAGCGATAATCTATACGAGTGTCAATAATTATGACCTTATTTTTTACATTGTCAAATAGCCTATTGCATGCAAAATATTATCAAGTTAAAGGTGACCATATAAAATGTCTTTCTTTGGAATGCCCTCCCTCTGAACATCAGGACGGCAACAGTAACTCCGCCTAAACCACTGAACGGATTTCGATAAAATTTGGCAGAGAGATAGATTGCATCCCGGGGTAGGACATAGGGTAGTTTTTATCGACATACCTCGCTGGCGAAGCCGCGGGCGGAAGCTAGTTTCATCATAGTTTTGGCTATCGAAAACGCGCTCTTGTATTTGAGCACTGTACTGAAATTTACGAACGGCATGTTCTCGACGGCTGCTGATGCCTCTGCTGTTGACGCGTGTGTGAGCACTTACCTATTTATCACTCATGAAGGCCCTTTCATACTAAATACCGTAGCTGTTTTTAACAAATCAATCACGTTAACGTACTTTACTGCCCGTAAAGGCTCTCCCACACAGGCGCGTTAAATTATCGGTCGATATTATCGGATACGTTATTGCGATATTTATTTTTAGTACATTTTGTATTAGGACGGCCACGGAGTTACACACTGCTGCGCTAATAACGACGCAATAGAAGTAGGACGCTTGCGTTCCTCCGTCCTGCGATATTCCGTTAAGAGTTCTTAGAACATTTTGTATCAGAACACTTACGATCTTACACACACCTGCGTTAATAACGTGTAGTTGCGGGTGATGGCTTTAGTGTACGTTACACGCACACATTAGAAATATCGGATCGAAGCTGTATGGCACGGAATCCGGACGCATTATCGTAACCAGGGCTCGGAAACCGGTTGAAATTCTTAACCGGTTACGGTCATTGACCCCAAACCGAAATCGATTTAGGTTAAGGTTTGCACTTTACCGGTTTTTACCGGTTTATGCGGGAAACCGGTTTTTCATGAATTTTGGTTTTGATACTGGAAATTAACCGGTTAAAACCAAGTTTGAACACCCCCCGGCCCCCGCCACTCTCGCGAGCACGGTCTGGACGTTGCGATATCATTTAGTTACAAAACTTTATTACGGAATTACGGAATTGACCGGTTAATTTGGGTGTCAAAACCGTTTGTGCTTAAGTAACCGGTAACCTTTATCATTTGGGTTTCATAAGAACAGTTAACTTGTTTAACCGGTTAATGAAGGAACGATATATTTACCGGTACTTAATCGAAATTAACCGCTCTTTTTAAACCGGTTCTGAGCCCTGATCGTAACTACGCATTCGATATTATCGACCGATATTAACACGCCTGTGGTTGAGAGCTTAAAAGTATGAAATTAACGTGATTGATTCGTCATCCATTATTCATCGTTCAAAAATTCACTGTGTATAGTGAATTCTATTATATTTATTTCTCTTTACAACTTTTTAACTAAGTAGGGAACATTGTGTATAGTTAAAAAAAAATAGGACCGAAATAAGGCCATTAGAAGCACGCGTTAAAATAATATTTACAACCAAACATTTCTGGTGAAAACGAGGTAGATTTATGAATCATCAACTATGATGTGTTTATTTATAAATGGAACGTAAAAACCGCCATGTTTATTTTATTGAACGCGAGCATAGGTGACGGACACGGTGTTGCCAAATGTAAATAAATTGTGGAGTTGATTTATTAATTAATTAGTTTGGGGTGATTTAAACTAATTAAAGCGGAATTCGTTTTTTTTTTTTGTAATTTATACTGATTGTGTGTAAAACTTGTTGATTCTGATTCTGGAAACTAAAAACTAAAGGGATCAAGAAATCTTGTAGTTAAGAAAAAATGCCGTTTTTGACAAATATGTATTATCAAAATGGTTGGATGTCATTTTTATGGTATTTTTCGTATTTAACTTGATAAGTGAAAATGAGTATCTTTCGCTACAAAGGAACAAACACCACCCAGTTTTTAACAGATAAGAACTGCGGTTAATGACTAAAATTTGTTTACAGTTTAAGTCTTACCCCCTAATTAATACGCTGATTAGTTTGACAGGACTAAACTAAAATTTATCTTCTGTCCTTTTCTTAATTAAATAGAAAGAAAAGGATGCACCGAACTTAAATTTAGTTTAGTTTGTGAACAACAGAATCGGCGCCATTATCAATCACATTCTGATTGATTCATATGTTCTCTAAGTGTTCTCTAAGTACTAAGTCTCCGCTGTCCGTCCGTCCGACTGTCAGCGGGCTGTATCTCATGAACTGTAATAGGCAGATAGTTAATCAGTCAATAAAAATGTTCACAGAATGTGTTTTTCTATTACCCCTATCATCTACCTAGCCTTTTCCCAACTATGCTGGGGTCGGCTTCCAGTCTAACTGGATGCAGCTGAATACCAGTATTTTACTTGGAGCGAGTGCCTATTAGACCTCCACAACCCAGTTTCTGGGTAATACGATACCACTTGGTAAGACTGGTTGTCAGACTTTCGGGCTTCTGACTAAGCGTAACGACTGTCAAAGATCCGCGAATGACAGCTGGGACCAACGGCTTAACGTGCTTTCCGGGGCACGGAGGGGTCTCAATATTTAGAGATGGTCTTCCATCCACAGACTAACCGCGACAAGCATAACATAACCTGATCGATCGACCTGTGCGGCTATTATTATTTAGCCACGGGCCCCTCTGTTCGATCTATTCCCATCCAATACCAAGAGCTAATACCATTTGGTATTAGTTTATTTCCGAATTTATTTTCTATTTCCAACGAGTACCACATTTTAAAACCAATACCAAAACAAGTTTGAAGAAATTAGGTACAGTCAGGTTCAGTAAAATTAAAATGCTTTGAGTGATTTTAAGTAATGTTTAATCAAGATTAGGGTTTGAATATTAATCACATATGAAAAGGCACTTCGTGTGCGGCACTTGGCCGGTTTTAAAGATCGATTGTTGCGTAGGTAACCCATTTACCTAACCTACCTCTCTTTACTTTTAATATAATTGGTTTACTCCAAACAATATTATTCTTTCAAACACTTTACAAACAAAGAAGTAATAAATACATTAACATTAACTGCTGAGGGGAAACAGTGAAAAAACAGTTTTGTAATAAATCGTATAATGGAGAGGGAGAGGAATTCCACCTGTCGTTTATGTGGGGATACAGTAAGATTCTAAATAAAACTCAACGAAGGCACAAAGCAGTGTTAGTACGTTGCAGCGGAAGAGATACTTCTAAGGTTAACGAACACGTATAAGCATGGATGGATGGTTTCATCACGGTGGAGAAGACGAAGAAGAGGCCTCCTTGTCAGAACCAGTGCGGCACCGCGCAGGCAGGACCCAACATGCTGCTGCGTCCAGCAATCCCGACGACGCAGCTGTACGTGTCCAGACTGCATCACTCTACGAAGGCTGAGGAGATCGTGGAGTACAGGCGTGTGAAGACCAACTGGACTTTGAGGGTCGAGATGTTGGAGTCGCGTCACAACACGAACTTCAAGTCGTTCGTAGTGCGTGTTCCGACACATCATCTCGAGAAGTTCCTCAAGGAAGAGTTTTGGCCGAAGGGAGTTGTGTACCGCCGGTTTCGTGGCTGGCTACGTGACACCTGTCAGCGAAACACGACGCAGACACTTCGTGTGCGTTAGTTTTTAGTGTAATTTTAATGTTGTATGTAGGTACCTATTTATAGTATTATTGTGTTGTGTGTTTATATGGAATGCCTGAAATAAATAATGTCCGAGATACACGAGACTCAGTTCTCAAAGCTAGGAAAGCAAGCTAAGACCTCGGTATACTAACCTGCCTTGCTGTCCTGACTTGGCACATGCTGTTAACATCACAGCATGATCATCGTATAAGATGATCATGGTGATGTAAACAGCGTGTAGGCCTGTTTCCCAGCAGTGGGAACAGAAGAACAGGTGGCCCAGTGGTTACGGCCCTGACTTGCGACAGGTCAAACAGGCGCTTTTGTGTAAAATATTTCATCACCACTGCTCTTAAAACGGTGAAGGAAAACATCGTGAGGAAACCGGCATGTCCTAGAACCAAAATTTCGAAGACATGTGACATCTACCAACCCGCACTGGGCCCGCGTGGTGGATTACGGCCTACTCGCTCTCACTGAGAGGAGGACTGTGTCCTAGCAGTGGGAACATTATAGGCTGATTATGGCTTATCGCAACAAAACGGATAACTAATAAATAATAAATAATAAATAAACGGTACGTATCAATATCCCGAATTTTAAAAGACCGAATATTACAATACCGATGGCCGCCGTCTATGTCGACGGAACCCGCTTCGCGGGGCCCCTATTTCTGTGTAAAGGGTTTAAAGTAACCTAACCAAACCTGATCTCGGGGTGCTCTTCCCTCGCTCTTGCATCCTACGTCGCCTATTGCGTTTGGGATTTCATCCATCGGTATTTCGTCCATTCGGGATTTCGTCCTTTCGGGCATTTGAACATCGGTATTTTGTCTTTCGATATAACGACTATCGGCATTTAAAACTTTCGGTGTTTTGGACGTCGGTATTTCAATCATCGGTATTATGAACTTTCGGGATTTTGATATGTACCCGTGGAAACATTACAGGCTGATTATATTGATTATATTACAAATAGTCACACAGAATACGCAAAAAGCGACTTTGTTAAATTATATCTACCTAAATAAAATGCCCTGTCACGATTCCATATTTTTTATCAGCGAATTTATATCGTTTGGTTATCGCTAGGATCAATTCAGCCGAAAAAACGCCATTTAATTAGGTTGGCTTATCTATCAGATAAACTGAAGTATGGGCTTTTAATTGTAATTGGCTTATAGTTTTATCTTCATGTGTTTTATGACTGTAATGTGGGTAGAATTGATAAAATATTTTTTTTTTAAGGTGACTTAAGGATTGGCGGCTTATTTTTGATCTGCGTACGGTCGTTTTGGTAAATTATGATTTTTTGTTAACGATAGAAAACGATATTATCTTGTATGTTACTACTTTTTTTTTCGGATCATCGAATGACCCCTCCCGCTCTGGGTGGAGCGGAAGGGAGTGTCAGACTCTTACTGGCTAAAACCCACCCATGTTCCTTCCTTAGCCCTTTATGTTCCGGGCCAGCGGTAACCCTTTCGGACAATCCCGCTGACCCGGCAGGCTTCGGCCCTAAGGGGCCCCTTCTCTGCTGCTGACATCTCTTTGAGGCGCGCGTGGAACACGTACGCGCCGTCCGGCACGGGCCTGGTCCTGATCGGACGGTGAGCTACTCTCCGCCCGCAGGCCCCTTCATCCAGGGATTCTTCCTACACGTCTGCGTAATTACGAGACTCTCGTCAAAAACTCTGAATGCATGACGCAGATTCCTAACTTACCTACTATCAATCCATCTGGTGGTTTTTTCCTCAAAAAACCATTTCAGACACCTATCTGCATGGTCTGACCAAGATTATCTGGTCTGGACTTTAAAAGAGACTGTGACCTCTGAGTTTGTTTCGGCCTTTCTTCTCAGAGTAGTCAGATAGGAAACGCCGACCTCATCTAGTTTTTATTAAAATTTGATTGACATGTTGTGACCATCTGTTTCTTACTAAACTTCAACTATATCCGACGATCCTGCGTACTTATCCGTTTTGTTGCGATAAGCCATAATCAGCCTATAATGTTCCCACTGCTGGGGCACAGGCCTCCTCTCGGTGAGAGGGAGTGGGCCGTAATCCACCACGCGGGCCCAGTGCGGATTGGCAGATGTCACATGTCTTCGAATTTTTGGTTCTAGGACATGCCGGTTTCCTGACGATGTTTTCCTTCACCGTTTTGAGAGCACTGGCGATGAAATACGGTAATTTACACAAAGTAAAGCGCCTGTCTGGGTTCGAACCTACAACCTACAACTCGTAAGTCGCGGCCTCTACCACTTGGCCACCACTGCTCACCATCACCGTTTTGTTGACTATAGATATTATTATGTTAATGTAAGAAAGAAAGAAAAATAGAAAACTGTTCTTATCTTCGCTACGTTATTGTAATGCAAAACACCGTGAATGAAGGTTTTGACGAAGGTCTGCAGCATTTGCATATATATAAAACGGGTAAATAACAGTGACGGGAAAGGTACTATTATTAAAGCTGAAGACTTCGTTTGTTTGAACGCGCCAATCTCTGGATGGGACTACCGGATTTGATAAATTCTTTTTGCATTTGATAGCTCAACCCAAGAGGAAGGTTGTAGGCTGTATTTACCATTACATGAGGACCCTTAGGAGCCTCGCAAAAGGAACAAAAGTCAGAAAGAACGGTAAGCGAAAACGAAGTAATAGCGCGAGTGGCGATGCGATACGACGCACCCATCGGGGTAACAAGAACTTTCACGCGGACAAAGTCGCGGGTATAAAAAGCTAGTTACTTATAAAATCTGTTCTGCGTACAAATTTAAAATGATATATGTTTATTTTCACATGCACAATACATAAATTCACGCATTCTTCCCATTAGGGTAAGCAGAAACTAGGTATAGAAAACGTGGAATATTTTTTCGCGATTACGATGTTCTTTAAAATCCTAATTAATGATTATTTCATGAAATATTAATCAATACAACCATACAACTTAACTGACCTGCAATTTGTTACAAACGTAAGAAAATTTGAATTTCGCGGACTAGGAGCTTGCCCCTAAGGTAGCCCGCGAAACTCAAATTTTCTTACGTTTTTTGCAATTTGCTGGTCAGTACTAAGTTGTATGTTGATTAAAATATGATTCGCGGTCGTAACAAATATGTATTTACAGAATTATAATCATTACAATCAGTAATACAACTTGTTAAGTTAGTGTAATCCCCAAATGTCAAGATTTCATGAAATAGTCATTCTTGGGGATTACTTGGTCTTAGAGAGTTGTGTTGATGACTTTAATGATTATAATTCTGTAAATACATATTTGTTACGGCCGCAAATCATATTTTAATCAACTTCAACTTAATACTGACCAGCAATTTGCAATTAACGTAAAAAAAATTGATTTCGCGGGCTACCCTGGCGCTTTCGCCTTAAGTCAAACAATTTCAATATAAAAATTCAGACAGTCCTTCGATTCGCGATTTGCCCGTAGGTACGAATGTACGGGTATATTACATTTTCTAAGAATCCAAGGCGGAAGAAATATTTTATTAAAATTCCTGATTCACGCAAATGCTTAAGCGGTATTTTCAGGTTTTCATTGCGGAATAACAAGATTTTAATTCAACTATGTATTATTTTGGGCCCTGTGGCCTAGTAATAACAGCCGCACAGTTCCATTAATCAGGCTAAGTTACGCTTGCCGCGGTCGGTCCGTGGATGGGTGTCCGTCTTTACATACCGAGACCCGTCCGTGCCTCGGAACTGACGTACAGCCGTTGGTCCTGCGTCTGATCTCTCCCTAGTCGTGTCAGACTATGAGAGCAAAGGAACAGAGAGTGCACTTGTGTTTGCGACACACTTGTACCTACACTATAATATCTCCTGCGATTCCAGGTAATCTACATTGACATTGATCACCGTGACCGAAATCGGTCAGGAGGATTTTAACAGGGTAGTTCTTCAGGGAGAAAATTTTCTATTTCTGTGGGTATATTTCTGTAACCAACTACCAAATCGGCATGTAATTTTTTTTTTGTACAATGTAGCTTTAGCCCTTACTGGGACAATTTTTTTTTTTAAATAATTGCTGTCTAGGTACTAAATAAAAATATTTGAAGTTCGTTCTTCTGATTCATAAAACGGGTCCGTTGGCTATTTCAAATTTCGAAGAACTACCAATCAACACTAGCTTCTGCCCGCGACTCGCGTGGAAGTCTTATGATAAACATGTGTACCTATACTAAATTAATCACACTACTTATATTATAAAGGCGAAAGTTTGTGAGTGTGTGTGTGTTTATATGTTTGTTAATTCTTCACGCTCAAACGGCTGGACCAATTTTTATAAAATTTTGTATGGAGGTAGCTGACACCCTGGATTAACATATAGGCTAAAATTTGACACACAGATAGTTTATAACCAGGATTAACACATACGATACTTTTTATCCCGATATTCCCACGGGATCGACAGTTACGCGGGTGAAACCGCGGGGCGCAGCTAGTAGTGTAATAATATTATAGATAACTAGCTGCGCCTTGCAATTTCACCCGCATAAGTTTCAATCCCGTGGGAACATCGGGATAAAAAGTATCGTATCTGTTAATCCTGGTTATAAACTATCTGTGTGCCAAATTTCATTCAAATCCGTTCAATAGTTTTTGCGTGAAGAAGTAACAAACATAAAAACATACTCACAAACTTTCGCCTATATAATATTAATTAAGTGTGAATGTGTGATAGTGTGTTATGGAGGCCAGAATACGAACACACCCTAACAACTACTTACACAACAATCAAAGTTAGGCCCCTTTGGGTTTAGTTCATCCTGTAATGGCTCATGCATGTCACTATTACGAGTAATTCACAGTCCATGAATTGTTCTAAATGAGTTTAGAACATACAGTTTAAGTTGTACAGTTTCAACACCTAGTTTATCAACATCTTCGTGCCCTTGGCACATATTACTTTGGGACGGCGCAACACGTCTTCCCTTTCCATTATCCCTTGTCAACCGTCACGCTATCGTTCACCCCCTTTTTCACATCAGTGTCGACACCTATTGTACCTATTTAATTCAAATGTCAAAGGTCTGACCTTTGTCCACAGGAACACGTTCAAATTCAAGTTGTAGTCTATGGCAGCGACAATCAATGTCAAAAATATTGTAAATTAGACGATTTATGGAACGAAGTTCTTTAACGCGGCTAGTGGTAGGAGTTAACTGGGGTGGTCACGGTAGGCTATGTATTCTGGTACGCCGGTGATGGGGAGTTCTCCCCAGAGGAGGGCCCGGTAACGGACAGCCGCGGCGGGTTCACGGATGAGTGCTAACGCGTGCCCGTGTTCCCGCTGTAAGGGGCAGAGGAGGACACCGTGGAGTTTTAGTGGGTTAGAGTCCCACATAACAGCACTATCTCCCCGTGGTAGTGCAGAATGCATGAGCATTTCTCCACGTTAAAAAAAAATAAGAAAAGGAGTAAACTGGTAGAAATCGTTACGTAACAAAATAGTGTTATGCGACTTTTATTATAATAGAAAGAGATGTATAGATCTCAGGAGATAGTTTTCATGATTTTCGAGGGTGCTGAAGCAAATAGTGAGGTCAAAATAAAAATCCAAGATAGCGCGTGCGAAAATTTTAAATTTTTCGCAATGGATGTCATTTTCATGGTTTTCAAAGGTGCTGAAGCCAATAGTGAGGTAAAATGAAATCCAACATGGTGGCTGCGAAAACTTAAAAAATATTCGCAATGGGTATCGTCTTCATCATGGTTTTTGAGGGTGCTAAAGTCGATAGCGAGGTTACATTTTTCACAATAAAAATCCTAAATGGCAACAACTTCATGAGAGTTTCTAAAAACGTATGTTTGTTGCTCTTCCTGTTATATACGAGTGTGTGTGCGTTTGAGTATCGCGTAAAGAGCTTCCTTTCTGACGGAGGTCCCCCGACCGCACACGTTTTTTTGACAGATTGACTCTGAAGTAGAAAGCTTCTTCTTCATAATTGGCCTCGCCTTTTCGCGTTCAATTCATAGAAACCTTCCAGAAAAAATAAATCATGGGTAAAACCTTATCAAAATCTATTGTGTAGTTAAGAAGATCTAAGCGGTCACACAGAGACACGAAAAGCGATTTTGTTTTACACCATGAATAGCTACAGAGGAACAAAGTGTTTTTTTTTATTTTTTAAATGTTTTTTAGTTTTTAAATTTTTATGACAATGATTTTTACATTCTGTGACTACAGTAACTCACACACTTGTAAAATTCTGGGAAAATCATCTACTTTTACAATATTTGAGCATTGCTTTATTTTTAATTCTTATTACCTTTTGTGGTAGACTAATTTTATTCTAGCTGCATCGTCTTCACATATAATTATATTATGTATACAAAACCTATGTGTGTACATAATAAAGAGTATTCTATTCTATTCTAAAACGTTTTTAAAGGAGTAACGGTGGAGTTTCTTGCCCATTCTTCTCCATACGTACACTACCTTTTGGAAGGGGCGTCTAGAATCAATGCTATTTTATTGTAATTTATGACATTCAAAAGTGCCTTTTAAGTGCCTACTCGAAATAAATGATTTGACTTTGACTTTGAAAGTAGGATAGGGTGTCTACAGGAAATGTAATAAAAAATCACTTTACGCATTATACGCAAACTCAATTCACAATAGTAGCTGTCTGAAGAAAAGCTTTTATTGTAACATTCTATCAATCTTCCTTTTGTAAACAAGTGCCCGTTTGTTTGTCGATATCTAAGGGCTTGCACACACCAATAGTTTTCTAATCTGTACACAATTTTAAATATCACACTAATATTATATAGGCGAAAGTTTGTGTGTGTGTGTTTATATGTTTGTTACTTCTTCACGCTCAAACGGCTGGAGCAATTTTGATAAAATTTTGTATGGAGATAGCTGACACCCTGGATTAACATATAGGCAATTTTTTATCCCGATATTCCCACGGGATCGACACTTACGCGGGTAAAACCGCGGGGCACAGGTAGTTTTTTAATATATTTACTATCGAGGAAATTGATCTAACTATAACCGGCTTAGCCGTTTCATTGAAAGAGTCCAGTGATTGAATTTCTTACTATTATGTCCATGGGAATGTCTGAGCGACGGCCGCGAAACGGCCAAGCCGTACGTTTTGACCAAGATGTAAGGTTTGTAGAGTTAAACCTTGTAGAGTTAGGAGCTTGGCATATTAGAGCAGGCTGATAACTTTTTAACAGTAAAATCGTTATGTATGTCTTGGCAACCTACTTTAAATGAAATGTTTTTGTTGGGCATATACAATGTGGAGATGACAATATGTACAAAGGTGAACGATGATTTAAAAGTAATTTTATTTCATTACATGGTCTTACTGTAAAGGGAAGATTTGATCTCATTTTCTTCACACCCGTGCGAAGCCGGGGCGGGCAGCTAGTAGAAAATAAAAATTTCCAAATAATTATTCCTTTACTTTTATTCTAGGGTGCCAACCCTAGTGGGGCAGAATCCAACAAGATTTTAGAGTAATGGAATTTACCCCACTAAATCGAATTAGTGGGGCACATGCCACTGCAACATTTTAGGCATTTCGCTTTGCCCCACCAGTGGTGGCTCAGTGGGGCAAAGTGGAATGATTCGAATAAAACTAGTTTGATATCCGAGGTCCTTCAATCCGATGGGAATTGTCCATTTCTATGGCGTCATAAAGACGACATCGTCGGTCTAGTGGTCACAAGCGCTACCTGCCGAGCATGAAGTCCGGGATTGGATATCCAGGCCGGGCAAAGTGTTATTGGGTTTTTTCATTTGGAATTTCTCAGTAGCAGCCCGGAGTTTGGATTTGTGCCCGGTTGATGGCAATAGGCTCGCCCCCTATTACATGGGACTTAAACATAACTGGTGAAATCTGGGTGTTCTATAGGTACACATCTGCTTAACCCTGCAGGAATTACAAGCGTGATGGTATGTTTATTATTATTTGGTTAGATACATCACCATCATCATTTCAGCCGAAAGACGTCTACTGCTGGACATAGGCCTCCCCCAAGCACCTCCACTTCAATCGGTTCTGTGCTTCTCGCATACAGCGGGTTCCTGCTGCCTTCACAAGGTCGTCGGTCCACCTTGTAGGAGGCCTTCCAACACTACGTCTACCGGTACGCGGTCGCTACTCCAGAACCTTTCGGCCCCATCCACCATTTGGTTAGACACACTAGCAGCTATTTAGCTGATGCGTGTGAATAAAATAGCTTGGAGATATTTAGTCTGTCCAGTCGGTTCTTGAAGCAGTTCAGTGTGGGAGCTGTCACAACGTTTTCCGGGACCCTATTCTACAACTCGGTTAGACAAGAATTACTTCCAGAGCTTTTTTTTAAGAATTTTTACATAGCTTAAGGGAATACCCACGCAAATGTTTGTTCGCATTCAGTGTGTAAAGGTCACGAAGGCTGGGCACTTTGTAGTGTTCTGTAAGTATCTTGTACGTGAGTCTACCCCTTTGTCTGCGCTGTTCCAGTGTGATATGGCCAAGGTCTTTGAGGCCCTGTTCGTAAGATAGACTACGCATGTTATCCGTGTTCGTAGTAAATATTAGGAAAAAAAGATAGATGCTGAGGATGGCTGTACTGGTTCAACAGGGGTTTAAGTCGATTCCTCCTCCTTAGTCCTTAGTAGTTAAGTCGATTACTGTTTATGTATTGTTCCGTTCGAATACATAATATATTAAAAAAACCGGTCAAGTGCGAGTCGAAGTCGCGCACCGTAGTAATTGTATAGTAGGTAATAGTTTTTTTTGTAATGTAATTACTTACAAATTTATGGTTTTCGGATTTTTTCCTTTACTTGTGCTACAAGACTGCTTCTTGCCAAATTTCATGATTCTACGTCAACGGAAAGTACCCTATAGGTTTTGATTCCGGAACTAAAACGCCCGTATCTTTTGATTGCGTTGACTTAGAAGTTTGAATTTTTCACTGCTTCAATGGATTACAGCCTTGACTATTTGATATTAATTTCAACTTGATAACTCCACGCGTTCCTGAGAAAAAGTGTCTTGACTGACGGACAGACAGACGGACAACAAAGTAATCTTATAAGGGTTCCGTTTTTCCTTTTGAGTTACGGAACCCTAAAAAGAAATATTAATATAGGCAACCATTCAGCACATACTGGATTACGATAGGAGAACCTCTGATGTTCACTTCAACTGTATTTGGACACCAAAATATACGTAGGAACCTTGATCAAAGCACAAACTAATATTTCTTTCTCCTTGTTACAGATCCGGAATGATTGAAAACCCAGCAACACAGTAAAAAAAAAAACAAAAATGTATAGGATCACCCAGCAAATTACAATTTTAATTTTAAGCATCATTCTTTTCACCAGCATTGAAAGCATCAATGCAGATAAATATGACGAAGAAGGTAACATAGAACTCAGTTACGATCAATCAATTAAAAAATTGAGGCAAAAGAGAACAGCTGAAAAGTACACAGGAGAAAATGTAACAGACATTGAAGAAACTACAAAAGACAATATGACGGAAGAGTGTGTAGGACAGAAAGAATTTTGCAACTTATCCAGAGAGGAATACGTGTCAATGTTGAATGACTACATTTATCCGCATACGTACGAATGGATTCTGATCGGCACACACACATTGGTATTCATCACAGGATTGGTTGGAAATGCGTTGGTGTGCGTGGCAGTTTATAGGAACCACTCAATGAGGACGGTGACCAACTATTTCATAGTAAATTTGGCTGCAGCTGATTTTATGGTGATCTTGTTTTGCTTGCCTGCAACGGTGCTGTGGGATGTGACTGAGACCTGGTTCCTGGGGGATGTCCTGTGTAAGATGCTGCTTTACTTTCAGGTAAGATTTTATTTATCTATATATTTTATCTTCTATATACCTATACACTATGGCCGGTGGCCGATGGGGCCGAAAGGTTCTGAGGTGGCGACCGCGTACCGGAAGACGTAGCGTTGGAAGGCTTCCCACAAGGTGGACCTTGTGAAGGCCGCAGGAACCCGTTGGATGCGAGAAGCATAGAACCGGTCGAAGTGGAGGTGCTTGGGGGAGGCCTATATCCTGCAGTGGACGTCTTTCGGCTGAAATGATGATGATGATGATACACACTATAAATTAACCATAATTTAGATACAACTAGCAGCGCCCCGCGGTTTCACCCGCATAAGTGTCGATCCCGTGAGAATATCAGGATAAAAACTATCCTGTCCTTTCCTGGGACTCAAACTCTCTATACAAAATTTCATCTAAATCGGTTCGGTGGTTTAAGAGTGAAGAGGTAACAGACAGACAGACACATTTTCGCATTTATAATACTAGCTTCGCCCCGCGGTTTCACCCGCATAAGTTTCGATCCCGTGGGAATATCGGGATGTTAAGTAGCCTTTAAGTTAATCCAGGGTGTCAGCTACCTCCATACCAAATTTTATCAAAATTGGTCAAGCCGTTTGAGTGTGAAGAAGTAACAAACATATAAAGGCGAAAGTTTGTGAGAGTGTGTGGGGGTGTGCCCCACACACTCTCACAAACTTTCGCCTTTATAATATGAGTGTGATTAGTATGGATTTATTCCAGGTTTATGTGTTATACTTATTAATTTTAAACTTACGTATATAATAAGAAAATCTTGATGATTGGTCAAATAGTAAAAACCGGGGTATTGACGGGGAGGGGGGGAGGTGGCGACCAGGTGGGTTGCTCGTTTTTATATAATCTATAAGTGTAATATCCAAAATAGGCATGCTAATGTAGTGTCAAATCAGTTAAATCGTTATTTTCTTAACTACAACACATTCCTTACAAACCAAGCGTCGGTGTCGTAGTGCGAGTAAACAGTGGCACGTTTGTTATGTCGCTATTTATGTATATCGACGCTTGAAAGGGAAAATTTACTAAGCGACATAGGTAGCCCTATGTCGATTAGTCAATTATTTTTACTAAACTCTACTTTATTTTTCGGTTTAAAGTTTAACTTTTCAGACAAGAAAAAAACAAATTCTGACTGTTTTGTAAATCTTATTTTATCATCTGATGATAAAATAAGATTTACAAAACAGTAAGAATTACGCCTGTAGGATGATTACAAGACTTATATATATGGTTTTTTTTTCTGAAAAGTTAAACTTTAAACTGTCTTCCTGTAATGTTAGTCCTATGTCGCTTAGTCAATTTTGTCTTTCAAGCGTCGATATAGATAAAAGAATCAGACTAAGGAGAAGAAGAAAGTATGTATCGTTTCTTCGGCCGTCATCTCGTTCTCGTTGACGTCTTGTTGACGTGGCGGTGGACGACCGGCTTTAGAATGACGATCGATAGAAGTTGTGTGCTCAACGCATCCACTTGTAATTTTATTAGCACTGTCGTCTCTGATTTCGACGATTCCGTGCTTTGTCCTAACGAGTCCGGATCGGTCCCGACCTACAAAAGGCACTGATTTGATTTTCTTTGTTTGTCAATGAGATTTGTACCTTTTTTTGTTTGTCAATGAGATTTCTACCTTTACGTTTTGTACTACATCCGAGCGCGTATTTGGAATATTTCCATAGAATTGTACATTACAATTTTATTTTATCTCCCTTAATAAATGCGAAAATGTCAACACTACATCTACTACGCTTCTCAGTTTTGTTGTGTATTTAATTACATTAAATATGCTTGAAAAATACCTTAAAGTTGGTTTGTTAAACGAGCCTACGTTTAACAAACCCACCCTTGGCCAAACAAACAAAACCATGATGATTTTATAACAGCAGCGGAAAAACATTCTTTCGATGTATTGGCAGTTAACGAGACTTGGTTACGACCGGGCGAAGAGGAGCGAGCGCCCGCTGTACCAGCGGTGCTATTCTGTAAAAATCTCACCGTAAAAACTTGTGTGAAGTGAGCGTGGAGTGAGCTGTGAATAGTGACAATTCCTAGCAAAAACAAACTCACTTCACCTAAGTTTTCACGCTGAGATTTTGATTGCTATCGTTAGGCCATTGCCTAAAAAAACAAACCCAACTGAATTAAAAGACCTTAGGCCTTATTAGTATTCTGCCTTGCCTTTCTAAAATTGCTGAAAAGGCAGTAGGTATGCCAGCAGCTCTCAAAATATGTAGAGGATAAACACATTCTGCCTGAGTTACAGTCAGGCTTTCGCAAACAACGTGGTACTTCAACGGCTCTTTTGGACGTGACGGATAACATTCTGTCAGCACAGGATAAGGGCCTATGCACACTTCTTGTCTTACTTGATTTCTCGCGAGCATATATTTTGACTGCATAAATATAGATTTGTTTCTGTCAAAGCTTAGCTACTATGGATTTGACCAAAATACGTGATTTTATTCTAGCCAAATTGTTTTAATTTATTCGCACCAACGTCACTATAATTATAATATTATTCATTTACACATTATTTACTCCATGTAACTTTATACTACTAACACACCTACGGACAAGAACGTTTCTCAATGCAAAAACTTACTGTAGAATACCTACATAATTAAAGTGTCGGGTATACTTACATAACTTCACTTTACACTTAACACCTGTAGTTTATATTGCTCATTTAAAAACACACTTTTTCTACGACATCTCTTTGTGAGACCCGAAATATTTATAAATTAACTATTTAATACTCAAGCATTGGCCTCTCCCAGACTGCGCCACATCATCCTGACCTCCACCTTCCACATTTGGTCAGTCCCAGCTTCCTTTTTAAGGTCGTCGGTTCATCTAGCTGGGGTGCGTCCGCTTGCCGATACACAATGTCCACTTCAGGACACGTTTACACCACCGTCTATTGCTCCTTCAAAAAACATGGCTAGCGCACTGCCACTTCAGCTTGCTTACCCTGCATGCTAAGTAGGTAACTCCGATTCTTTTCCGTATAACATCATTTCTGATTTCATCCTTCAAGGAAACCTCAAGCAAATATTCGGCAAAATGTTTCTATATTCGTAAACCAACGCTCAAAAGGGATATATTCTCTAAGTGTCCCTCGAGACAGGTTATTCGAAGGAGTATTTTAGAATTCTATAAATAAATTTACTACTTAACCATGGAGCTTGTTATACTTTGTTGAAATCATGAATAATTCAAGCTGCTGTAGCCAGTGGGGGTGTTGAAGTAAAGTAAATGAACCAGGTCACGTACTTCATTGGATGTGTTCGCCTGAACTAATTTATTCGAAAACATGAACAGAGAAGACTTTGTCTCTGTCACCGAATAAAAAACTAAATACATAAGTGGTTTTTAATATGGTCACTGTAGTCTTCATCATCATCATCTGCCAAACCGCTTCCCAATTACGTTAGGGTCCGTACCATTATGGCGAATCCTTCAGTCCTATTTCCCCAACCAATTACCAAAACTTAAAACACCTCGCTCTAAAAGTTTCCATGACCTTTATGACAATATTTCGGGAATAATAAACAACATAGGAAAGAACATTAACTCCTCAAGTAGGCTACTGTAAACAATCTGACAAAATGTTTGTACACAGTAGTTTTTATTCATGAAGTAAGTGCTGAACTTATAAGTAACTTGGCAACAAAGAAATTCTTTCATTTGAAAGGCTGAATAAATAAACATGAGAGTGTCACATCTGCCGTCTTAAGGTCATAGCACACGTATCAAACCGGAAAGGGATCGGCACCATATCAACTCAAGCCGTTCAGTATTCTTTGTATAAAACTCCTTAATGCAACGCACACTAATCGGAATCGTAACGTAATCGCCTCGCCTCGGGACAAGCTCACGAACCGCTGTGCCACAGCTATGCGGTGCATTACGGCTCGCCGTCCCCGCGCTTGCGGCTCGTCGTCCCCGCGATTACATCTCTCCGTACCCGAGCTTACGTCTCTTCGTCCACCCTTGCCCTATCACCCATTCGGCCTGCCTGCTGCACCATCAACCAGCGGTCGGCGAGCCGTAAGCGCCGCTTCGCCTAGCCGTAGCCGAGTCGACGTATCGAAGCTTCTGATCCGCTTTGTTTACGTGCTTACGTTAGGTTGACGCCTGTTTGACGGCCAGGCGAAAGGTTGTGGAGGTAAAATACTGGTATTTAGCTGCATCCACGAAAGAAATGAAGAGCGGGAAGCTGACCCCAGGCATATTGGTTTGAGATCTTCGAGTACTATTATTGATCGAAGATTGAGATGCTAAAATAACAATTGTCCCGTTGTCCATTATTTCCCATTCATCTGTTCATTTATTCGTCGTTTCAAATCAAAGAATTTCTTTGTTGCAAAGTTACTTAAAAGTTCGGTACTTACTTACTTTATGAATGAATCGTCTCTATACAAACATTTTCAATTAGGTATGTCAGATTGTGTATAATGGCCTACTTAAGGAAATAATGTTCTTTCCCTTGTTGTTTATTATTTTCAAAATATTGTTAAAAAGTTTTTCTGAGAATCTGTCAACGGTACGGCCTAAACCTATAACTTGTTAGGCAAATAGGACTGAAGGACGACGAACTACGTGAGTGAACTAGTATGTGAGTTCTTGCCGCCTCTTAAGGCGTTTGTTCACCTCAGCCGTCACCGGGACGTCAACGAGAAACGAGATCATTCGAACCGAACGTGACGTCCGCGTCCCGCTGACAACGATCGTTTGTCCACTGCGACCGATCTCGGCGGTACAGTATGTTATGATAATTAAAACAAGTGAACGGCGCCGGTGCAGCGGTGCCTTGGCAGTGGTGGAAAAGATCCCGTCACAATCTTGGGTCGAGTTCTAGCGATTGCGTCGAACTATTCGAAAATTCTGGGGCCGGGCTCCCGGCGCTCGGGTAACGGACGTGTGGTGGACACGCGGTCATAGTAAATGTATCTATCGATACTTCGGCGTCATCATTTCGTTGACGTCGTCGCGTTGACGGTGGCGGTAGCCAAACGCCCTTAGAATGAAAAAACATTGTGGATTTTAATATTTTTGCGATTTGTTTCCGTCTCAACACAAAACGGGTTCCAACTTTAGGTCCATGCCCAACCTTTCAACCAAGCTATTGTATTGTTTACACTATTACGACAGATTTAAAGTACTTAATACAAAATTGATAATTTAGACTTGGGTTTGCGGTCAGTTTTTGTTAGAGAACTTTGTCGGGATAGCGTTCAAAATTTTATTAAAAAACGGACTCCTTGTTTTGATAAAGGGCTGTTTATGTTTCTTACCGAATAATTATTCAGAATCACAACACAGAACGATGTCTTTATCGAAGGCCACTTTAAATATACAGCGGTGCGCGAAATTGGTGACATAAATATAACACACATGGTTTCGCGTTTTCGTTTTATGAACATATTTTAATGTCATTAAACGTTATTATTTATCTAATTACAGTGCTCAGAAACAGCCTCTTGGGGCAACCTGTACCTAGAGAACTGAAGCGCTGGGGTCATCTGCCGCGGTCACCGATCATAACATCATACATAATCAGCCTATAATGTTCCCATTGCTGGGACACAGGCCTCCTCTTGGTGAGAGGGAGCGGGCCGTAATCCACCACGCGGGCCCAGTGCGGGTTGGCAGATGCCACATATCTTCGAATTTTTGGTTCAGGACATGCCGGTTTCCTCACGATGTTTTCCTTCACCGTTTTGAGAGCAGTGGTGATGAAATAATTTACACAAAGTAAAGCGCCTGTCTGGGTTCGAACCTACGACTTACAAACTTGTAAGTCGTTACATAAACAGTTACCAATGGGCCACCACACTGCTCTCACCGCACTGATCCTAACATCGCATCAATGAAATTAAAACGATTATCGTGCAAAGAGTAGGTAAATTAAGGGGGAACCGCTAAGGTAGCCCGCGAAATTCAAATTTTCTTACGTGTTTTGCAATTTGCTGGTCAGTATTAAGTTGTACGTTGATTAAAATATGATTCGCGACCGTAACAAATATCTATTTACAGAATTATAATCATTAGGTAATACAACTTGTTAAGTTAGTATAATTGTAAAATGTCAAGATTTCATGAAATAGTCATTCAGTGGGATTACCTGGTATTAAAGATTTGTGTTATTGACTTTAATGATTATAATTCTGTAAATACAAATTGCAAAAAACGTAAAAAATAATAATTTCGCGAGAGCCTTGGTTCGGCGAGCGGCGCAGGCGGTAGTTTCGAAATTACGAATCATTTGTATGGTTTCCGTCCACTAGCCCACCGTGTGTTATATTAATGTCTCCATTGTAATAGACCTTATTTAATTCAAAAACATTTTGAAGCTAACATTACATATTCATAGGCCTCAATGAACTGATTTATTGAAGCCTACATAAAAAACTGGCCAAGTGCGAGTCGGACTCGCACACGAAGGGTTCCGTACCACATGGAAAAACGCCGAAAAAACACGTTTGTTGTATGGGAACCCCCGTTAAATATTTATTTTATTCTGTTTTTAGTATTTGTTGTTATAGCGGCAACAGAAATACATCATCTGTGAACATTTTCAACTGTCTAGCTATCATCACTTACAGACAGACGGACAGTGGAGTCTTAGTAGGGTAAGCAGGGGGAATAGCGCTCACTGGGTAATGGCGCTCACCTCTGTTACTCTGTCAAAATGGAACGTAGCAACACGCCACGTCTAGTGAAGCGCGGGGGGAGGGGGCCTCTAACAGACAGCGACGCAAACGGACAGTCAGCTTGCGTCATGCGACCGTGAAGTGCGTTTCTTAGTTTGCGGCCGAGCTGATCTAATTTTTGGTTAAGTGTTTTTGTCGGTAAGTCCGAAACTTTAATGCTTATTTAATTATTAATTTTACTTTTCTAACCATAAAACTATTCTATTTTGTGATAATGCAATCAATTTTCAACAATTGTGTATGATTTTTTTTAAATTTAAAATTTATTACGAAACGACCATTTGGGGTTATACCGCTCGTCTGAGCGCCATTACCCCTTAGTGACTTATTTTTTTTTATTGTTGTAGATATGCCAAGAAATCGTGAAAGGACCACGGCTAAAGCGGCTTGGACCGAAAAAGACCTTCAATCCGCTAAAACTGCGATTGAAGGAGGTTTGTCCAAAAGGATCATGCTAGGGCTCATGCTATATGTTCAGGGTGGGATTCGCCGGATGGATATATCTGTGATTTATGTCTCCAAAAATAATAAAATATTACTATTTCTAATTAGTCTTACCTCTAATAATTATAATTATTTTATATTATAATAATTGAAGTTAATTTGACATTGAAGACTTTACCTACTATATTTGTTAAATTGAAAAAGGCTAATTTTACTCACAAATTGGGATAATTGATGCTAATTTGTGATTGTAGACTTTACTTTTATTGTTTAAAGTTGATCTCATTAATATTTTTTTAATTAAAATGTGTCTTACTTGTTATATAAAAAAAAACAGGTTTGAGCGTCATTACCCCGTACCATGAGCGGCATTACCCAGAGACAGGGGTAATGCCGCTCAAACATGTTTTTTTTTATAATGTTGTTTTACTACTAGTAGGTAAAAGATATAAGCTTTTGTTGTTAAATTATTGATTACTCGATAATTAAAGACTATGTTACTTTTCTTAATTTTGATTTACAATGAATAATTTAAAAAATACACTATATTTTCCTTAAGTGAACGCCATTCCCCCTGCTTACCCTAATAGGGTCCCGTTTTTATTACCCTTTGGGTACGGAACCCTTAAAATGGTTTTTAAAAATATGAAAATAAATTGGAACAAAGTGTTCAGTCACCGTCATGCAGGATAAAGCGGCCTCCTCCATCTAGACAAGAAACAAGCATTAATCACCAACCTTGCTTACTACGTGTTACCGACGTTTACCATTAATTTCGGGACCCCTTGCTCTCAAGGTCATTGTGTGTAGATTTATGTGCAAAACAATATCGGGTTCCAAACGCCGATGGTGAATAGTGGTATGAGGAACAGGGTGTAAAGTTCACTAATCCTCTAAAGAAAAGGGAGGATCCTCCGACCAGACGGGTGTTGTGTCTGGCGGTCAACTGCCCGATGATTCATGTCGGGCCGTTGTATCTATGCTAATTGCACGGTAAACTCTGCTTGCGAGATGCAGGATTTGCGTGACGTCAGTATGACGCGTTGTTCGCATGTGGCGTTGTAGATACCGCTACAGGTAGTGGTACACCGCGAAATTCAAATTTTCTTACGTTTTTTGCAATTTGTGATCAACCTAACCTACCTAACTTAACAAGCTTATAAGTTTGTGATTTTTCATGATACAGTTTTGAAATTTTGAACATAGATTCTTTACATAAAAATACTAGACACGTGTTTCGGGTTTTGCATATACTAAAAATAATGTTGTATACAGGCTTGTAATTTGTGATGGGGCAATAAAGGCACACAAAGACTACACATCTGTTTTGTAGGGTAGTTTGAAATTATTTTTAGAAGCATTTAAGGTAGGTACAGGTTAGCGATGGACAGCGTGCGTCGACACTACAAGGCTTTAGCCGACCGCGTAAAGTTGAAGTCACGACTGTATGCAGTTAATATTGACTTCACACGACTGCAGCCGACCGCGTGAAGTTGATATCATGACTGAACGAAGTCGAACGTACAACTGCATGCAGATTATATCGACTGCGTGCGATTGCTGCGATGCAGTCCGTCTGATGGCAGCCTTCAAGCGTTACTTAAAACTAGATTCAAGTATTTTTTGATTGGTTGAAACTAGTTTTAAGTTATGTTTAAATATTGAATGACGTTCTGTAATACGGATTTATTCGAGCGACTTAAAGGCACATCAAACGATTTAAATCTTTATTAAAAGACGGATTTTAATAAGGACGAGTTTTTGATCAGAGGTCACTAAGGCAGACAAACCGATCCAGAGACATAAAGATTGGATGATAGAAATCCATCTAGAGCTTTTCAGAGGTATTAAAATTGCACTTATGAGTTTTTGAAGTGAAAACTTCTTTAGCGGCGTTGTACACTTTTTTGTAATGGGTAAAAAATGTTAAACTCGCGTCAGGACACGTGACCTGATCGAAAATTCGTAAGACGGATGGAGAGTGCTACGGCGTAGGTCAAACTGTGCTACGGCGTAGCTCACACTATGCTACGGCGTTGTTCACCATACCAGCATACCAGCGAATATGGCTGTTTTTTGAATAAAATATTTCGTTTGACATTTTGAAGCTTTTTTTAGATTCTATAATTAGACTCAAACTATTTTAAATAGATATTTAGTTAAGAGCATTTACGCCGTGCGGCTTTTTATACAAACTTTCAAGCCCTTATTTTTCGAAATGAATGAACCGATTTTAATGAAACTTCATACGCATAAGCAGGATACAAAGGTCTAAAAATACTAACTTTTTAGACTTTTGTATCCTGCCTAACTCGCGCCACTGTTACCGTAAGCGACACCACGCGTGTTTTGTTTATAAGACGATTAAAAAAAATACCCGCTTCGGATGTGTTCGGCTGTCCTCGGGATGTACTCGGTTTTAATGTATATCCGATATGTCAGTGAGTGATGGCAAAGTATTCTTTTTGTGTTTTGTTTTCACTTCCGTCGGCACTCCCGGAGTGCCAGTGTTTTTTTTTTATCAACAAAATGTAACAACTACTCTATCGTTGAAGACTCTTCAAGCTCAAATCGCTCCTCACTAATCGCTATCGCTACGTTTCCTTACGTTAAGGTTGTTTGTATCCGAACATAGATTTTAAGTATATTTTTGTGTAGCTGGCAACATTTTGATGTGACTTTTTTCTACTGGCAAGAGAGGGAGTGATTTTTTTACCTTTGATAAAAATGGTCGAAAATGTGACGGACCAACTTAAAATTAATTAACGTTTATTTATGTTTTCGCCACGAACAAAGGTGCCACTAGTCGATATTTTTTCCATACAAATTTCAGGAGAGTATTACTCCACTGTTTGACATTGTGCATCCAAAGTTAGACATGATATCGTTTTGTCTTATTATTAATTTTGTCTGTACGGAAATAAAATAGTAAAATAAAAAGCCATTAAAAGTTATGATCCAACCAAGATTCGTTTTTCTTGCCGTTTTTACGGTACTTGGGGTGGAAATAAGTAAGTAATAAAAGAACTGTAAAATCCTCAATACAAAGTCAGTACCGACAAAGCTCAGCTATCGAAGAGTTCAATATACTTTATTTATAATTGATTTATGCAGGTTTTTTCATAAAACTCTATTTTCCAAAGCACTTTTCGAATTTTTTACGCGTCTATCAGTTTGAAACGGTGTTTCTGTGCGTGAGAACTAGACCTTGTGCGTGTAGACTAGCGTCTGACTGCTCATCACTGATACTATTTCTGTCATACACGAAGCGATGTGAGACAGCGCGTTTTTTGGCCATGACCACCAGTGAGTTCGAGCTCGCGACTAGTTCCACCTTAATTCAAGCCATTTGAAAGGACTCACGGTCCCACATTACATAATAGTATGACATACGCCTGACCTTACTCCGCAAGATTTTTACTACTAAAGGCACCCGTGTTGATTATACAAAGGTTCTTAAGTGATCCAAAGCATAAAAAAAGTTCACTCATACTCTATAGAAAAGGGAATAACCAGAGTCAAAGTCAAAGTCAAAGCATTTATTTCAAATAGGCACATAAAAGGCACTTTTGAACGTCAAAAATTACGATAAAATAGAATTGATTCTAGTCGCCCATTCTAAAAGGTAGTTTTCGTATGGAGACGGGTGACAGACGGGTGTTGTGACTGGCGGGCAACTGCCCAATGATTCGTTGTATCTATGCTATTTGCGCGGTAAACACTGCTTGTGAGATGCAGGATTTTGCGTGACGTCGGTATGACGCGTAGTTTTGCATGTGGCGTTGTAGATACCGCTACACACGCAGACTAAGAGCCTGCGCGCACTAGCGATTTTAAGTTGGCCGATAGTTTGATCAGTCAGAGGATCAGTATAGAGTTATATGGCAGTGTGCGCACTTGAAGATTAACATTTGTACGACCGAACCAACTGTGCGCGCAGGCTCTAAAGCCCGGTTTCCACCGCGAGCGGAACGGACCCATTAATGACTTCGTTAAACTCGCAAACGCTGGTGGTGGTGGTGGTGGCAACCGTTGTTGGAAATACTAATATGCAGTTGACTGTTAACTGTTAATGCAACGTTCACACGCGCGCGTTCAACTCGACATTCAACGTGCACATTCACATTCACGAGCGTGTAGCGTGTAAACGGTACGCCCGAGCCCGTAAACGCGCCTGTGAACGTGAATGCCGCGAACCGGGCGTGCTGACTGACACGACGGCGTGCGTGTGAACAGCTTGAATTTTCGCCGACCTGGGGCGGGCTGCATGCCGCGCAGCCCGCCAGGCAGCCCGCCGGGCTGCACGGCGTGCATGTGAACATAGCATTACAGTTAACTGCATGCTTGTATTTTCACCTTTGGCGGAAATACAAGTATGCAGTTTGCGTTTGCGAGTTTAACGAAGTCATTAATGGGTCCGTTCCGCTCGCGGTGGAAACCGGGCTTTAGTGAGAAATGAACCATGACCAGCGAGTAGGTCGTTGAAGACTCTTCAATCTCAAATCATTCCTCGCTAATCATTAACAGTGTGACCGAATGTTTACGATAATTCAATCCTCATGGATTGAATTGAAGGTTTCATGGTTCGATAAGGAAGGAAGGAAGTTTAATTCGGTTCGATGGGTCGATTTCTAATCGGATATCAGCTTTCCAAATGATGTTCATGTTCGTGAACGGGCGCCGTCAGTTGGGGCTGGTCATCACTTAGCTGCCTCGGCTTATTTTTAATTATTTTATTTTTATTTTTGGATTGTTGTTTTAGTACTATTTGTTGTACTCTGGACGCTTTTAACGCATACGTCTTGTTTATTTTTACATCGTTCTCACATTATTTAATTATAAATTCAAAAGTAATGATGTAACTAATATTTTTGTAAAATATAATTTAAAAAGAGTGTCCATGGAGTTTCTTGCCCGTTCTTCTCCATAGGTACCTACGCTTTGGAATGGGCAACTAGCTTCATATTTTTCTGACTGACCTACTTCTTGACAATTCAAAAGTGCCTGTAAAATGGTTTAATTGAAATAAATGCTTTGAGTTTGAGTTTGATGTTCCCTTATTCAGCGAAAGATAAAATAATGAAAGTATCGCGTCACATCTTACATAATATTATTGTTAAATCATAATAAGCTTAACTATCACTAATGAGATAATCACTAATAAGATAATCACTAATGAGACAATCACTAATGAGACAATTACTTTTTCTATTGTTACCGATCTTTAGAAGATTTTGCGACATCGGAGCGGTTAATGAGGGATTTATAAAAAAACCAGTCAAATGCTAGTCGGACTCGCCCACCGAGGGTTCCGTACAAAGGCGAACGGCAGGGTTGTATGGGAGTTTCGTACACCTAATAAAATATCGTGTTTTGGGATATTTTTTGTTTTAATTGGTAGTCAATACGATAGACAAGCCCTTTTAAAATTCTTAGATTTTTAGAAGTTGGGACCTAAAAGTTATAACCAGTTTTATTTTTGAGGTTATGTCTCAATAAATATTATTACGTGTAGGCACATAAACATTGTTTTGGTGAAAAAGGATATGTTCTAGATAGCTGATGCTATCTTTGTAGTGTTTTACTTATCATTAAGTTGGCAAATTGACATGAGAATTGTACCTATTCAGTAGGGTGCTTTAGGAGAGACCTACGTCCAGCAGCGGTCTGCAATAGTCTGATGATGATGAAGTGTTGATGGAGTTTTGAGTGTGGGTAAATAAAACAACTTTGTTGTTGTAGGAACTTACATTTATTTTATTGTTCTTATAATTACCTACTTAATCGATTCTTAATATTATTTCATCTAAGAAAGGGGCAGGTCGGGTCATACCTTCATGACGAGCGTAACTAAGGTACCAAATAATGCTCATAACATGTGAGCAGCATCCCACTGTTCTTAAACCTACAATGCAATTACAGCAATAACTTTTGATTGCGTCCCGACCATTCATATTTGTTTCTGCAACTATGAAAACAAAATAAGTTCTAGCAGAAGAATGGCGGGACCTTATTTTAGCTCGAAGCAACATTGGGTTTATTCCCTCTAAGCCATGTATTCTCTCTCGAGATACCTCTAATGTATATACTCCATGGAAGCGAAAATGCTCACCCACATATGAACGAGCCTGGCGAATTTGATATACACCACAAGCAAATAATGTCAATTCCTCCATGGATAGCCGCGGAAAGGAGAGGGTTGTCGCATCTATGGGTACAAACCAGGCACCGCGCCTGTTTAAATTATGTAACCTAACTAATTCAGCTACAGTATTCGTTAAAAACAGGCGCTCAAATATGATTGACACAAACTGCTCTGCATGTATATTTTCTGTAAATGGCGGAGTAAACGCATTCAGCAGAGCAGCTGCTATTTTAAAATCTGCCATTAAATTGCGACAACCACGGTTAAAATATTCATGGCGGAATATTTTGAAGTCTCTCTTAAAACGGCCATTCACAGCTTCTACTACCCACCTATTAATAGTGACACAGCGTGAACGGTTGGCATCAAGAGTAGATAGCTGTGATTGACCGTCTTCTTTGGTTTCAGGCATATGACCTATGTATCCTTTTTGATGCAGACTATCCATGCAGTCACGAAAACCTCTATCTACAATGAAGATATCGTTTTCGTTATAAAAATCATTAAATTCAGTTTCGTTTAATAAATCATTCATTATGGTGGCATCATTTGTAGTGGCACTATATGGTCCGCGTACATCTATAATATATCCATCAGAGGCACAGAGGATAAATGGCTTTAATAAATTCCTATATTTATGAAGGGAATATGTATCCTTTTGGAACAAGTAATTACTACTTTTTTGTGTATATATATATGTTGCATCAGCTATTGTGATTGCAGGTTTTTGATTAGCTGGTGTATTAGGCTCACCAAAAATGTGATCGGCAATGTATGAATTTCTTGCTGCCACTTGCTCCCTTCTTAAATGAGAAAAACCAAGAAATTGTGGAACATAATCAGTTAGCAAAATATTTCTTGCTACAGACATTAATGTCTCTAGGGTCCTTCTCGGAACTTGAAATAGACATGACAATCTGTCCCCTGAATCCCCAGTCCTTAATTTACACAATAAGGCTGTTAATGCAAAACTACCCCGATGCAGATTCCTAAGCCTGGGTGTTACATCTAATATTTGTTGATGTTGTTGTTTATTTATGCCTATAAAGTACTGTACTTGGTTATCGGGGTAGTTTTGAATATTCTCATAAGAGATGTTACTTAACCCTTCCATTAACATAAAAATGATCTCCTCTATGTGTGTGGAAGTAAAGCTATTAAGGCTATACTCAGCAGTATACAGGTTTTGATAATTAGCGTCCTGTCTATGTAAGGAGCAAATACGAGCTCCTCTTGGTATAAAATATTGATACCTAACCAATACACCTTGTCTGGTTTCTTCAGGCACAATATTTCGCTCTGGTTCCATGCACTCTTGGAAAATGCAGTGTCTTGCTGTTTCAGCCGCTCTTCTTATATTGGGCAACACAATATGTTGGGGTCTTTCTTGTGGTCCTTCAGGAACATGGAAGTTCAAATCTCGAGCTTGGCCCCAGCAAACTCCACATACTTCATTCATGGATGACATCTGTAAATAAATAACATTGATGAAATACAAATTAAACACTAAGTTTGATAGACATAAATTGCGCCCAACATGACCAAGCTACAGAATAGTTCTTGACATACAATGATTGGTTTTCACCTTACAGAAAACCTTTACCAAAAATATCTATGTTGTGTTAATATGAGAGAGAAGGGCTATGTGACAATGGAAAAACCAGTATCCTTTTGTTGTTAGTAGAGCCAACATCATCACTGTCCCAGATTTAGCAACATAAAATAGTAATTGCCCTTTGCATGACACGTTTTTATTTAAAGCGAATTACTATAAATATATTATTTCATATATACCTGCTGGTGCTCCAACAAACGAGCAGTGTTATCGGGATTCCACTCTTGATCTGATGTTGGGGTGGATAGACTCTGACCACATACAGCACACATCAAATCAGAATAATCACCCTCCAGATGATCAGGTACAATGGGTTGAATATCTTCATTTGGTGAAACAACCCTAGTTCTTCTAGCTCTTAGCCAACACGGCACACAAGCTTCATCTTCAGAACGAAGCTAAAATAAAAAATATAAATAAAGAAAAGCTTGCATTTAAAAATGCATAGTATTAGTGGGAAAAATTGAAAAGTTATAATAGTTAAAAAAGTTATAATAGGTACATGTTGTTATACCTCTCGTGGTTGGATCCAAGTAGCAACTGTGTTAGCAATTCTTTGTCCTTCTTCAGTGGCACCTTCAATCAAAATCCTGCGTCGACTGATTCTTAGTATGGATCGTCCGCATACAACACAAACACTTTGATGGCCTATGCGTCTCCTCGGCATATTATCAGAAGAATGTGGATGAGTAGCTAGCTGCCAGCATGCATGGCAAACATGGTCAGCAGGTGTTATCTGGAAATAATGAAGTGATTTTGAGTATGGCTCAACATTGCTTTATATGACTATGACACTATGACAATCATACTAACAGAGTACCTAATAACTATTATAACAGTGTTAGGCAAACCAAGTTAGAGAACCACGCGTTAGGCAAGTAAACAATAGGTACATGTAAACAATCACTTATGTGTTTGTACATTAAATAGGACAAATTGTAAATATTTATACAACCACAAGGGTGTTTGTTATTTTTTCAAATTATGTTTAGATCAGTTTTAGTACACACATATTATTTTAGTATGATATCGTGTAGTTTAAATGGTAAGGACTACTTTTTAACACGTAAAAGTTATCACTTCGTAACTGGCACACTCGTACGCAAAATGTTATTTGGAAACTACTTACATCTCTAGGATATGTCCACAGCCGAATAGTATTGACGATATCTTCACTCTCATCGGATAGAGCGTGCCTTCTTATTCGGGACAAGCGAACGTTGCAATTGATGCATTGCAAACTCATTTTAATTAAAGCACGTACACACACAGCACAATTAATAAAGCGTCCTTTCGCGAAAGTACTATCAACAGATAGAGTACGGAGGAGCAGTAGCTCAACTCAACGTAAAAATGGCCAGATAATTTGCTAAATTGCTCAGATGCAGTTACAAACCACCATCCAAAACAACAGCAAAGAACTGAGCAGCGACTCTGAAAGATTTTCCTAATCTGTCAATAAAATAATTGCCAATACAAAAAAAAACATTGATGGCGAAAATAATTCCTATCATTAAATAGTTAATTATTAAGATTGTATGCAATAATTATTAATTGTAAGGTATAATGTGTTATTGGTTAATTATATTTACTGTTATTTCTATTTTTAAATAATTATTTATAATTTTGAGCCTCGTGATATTTTACAAATGGCAACTTCTACAAACATAACTACGTTTAGTTGCGTTTAGTTTAAGATTATGTTACGTTTAATTACTTAAATCTTTTAAATTGATATAATTAATTAATCCGGACTTCTAAAAATACTAATGTTACATGAAAATGAATGGTTTAGTTGCCTTAATAAGTGATACAAATTCTATCACAGAACAGCAAAAAAAGTATGTGGTACGAATTCTGCCGTTCGCCTTTGTAGGTATGTAACTACAAATTTACGGTTTTAGGATTCTTTCCTTTACTTGTGCTACATGACATTGCTTCTTGCCAAATTTCATGATTCTAGGTCAACAGGAAGTACTCTATAAATTTTGATTCCCTTGAGAGTGTCGAAATATATGTTTTTTGCGGCATAAACGGTCGTATATTTTTTTTACGTTAACTTAGAAGTTTGATTTCACAGCTTCAAGGGACTGTATACATGAGTATATGGTTTTGATTTGAACTCGATACCTCCACGCGTTCCCGAGATAAAGGGTCTTGACAGACGGACAACAAAGTGATCCTATAAGGGTTCCGTTTTTTCTTTTTGAGATACGGAACCCTAAAAACTACTAAATAACAGTGCTGTTGTCAATGATATATAAACTATAGATACGTTGTCCGCACTCTAAAATGACAACATGAAATGAAGCCAATTGGCCACATTGCGCTTAGTTACGCACCAACCTGTCGCGCGACGCTACGTTTGTTATTAATATTATATCGTGTGTGTAAACCTGTGCAAAACATAAAGAAAACATGCCGTCGTGTGTTTTCAGAGGATGTACAAATTATACCCCAAAAGTTAGAGACAAAAATGTGTCATTTCATGCGTAAGTTCACAAAACTACCTATTTTTTATTTCATTTTATTCGACGACGTCGTCTAATGGCGGCCGGCGCATGAAGTTATAGTCACGTGCCGTTAGGGGAGGTTGGGATACTATTACACTAGTGTTTTTTTATTTATAGAATTTATAATATTGTTTGAATATAATATGTACTTGTTATGTTATGAATATTAATTATCGTTTTCCTTTTTATTTTAGATTGCCTAGAGATGGGCTAATAAAAGAAAAGTGGCTTAACATAATAAGGGTTCAAAGACGTGAAAACGATTGGCTACCAACGCCCTATACTAAAGTTTGCTCAAAGCATTTCTCAGCTAGCGATATATATGTGACGAAGAAAAATTATCGAAGAATAAAAAAGACTGCAGTTCCTATTATTATGGTAAAATTATACGTCATTTTTAAACACATTATTTCAAAGTATTGGTTTTCATGAAATAACCGGATTGTTTTATATTTTTTTTTTAGCAAGAAGCACAAAATATTATTTCATCACCAACAAGTTTGGAACATGTTCAAGTGTCAGAAGAAGGTTCAATTTTTGAAACGCCAAGGAAAGCTATTTTGAAGAAAAAGATTAGTAAACTTTCTTTAGAAAAACGCAAGTTACAGTTTAAAAATTATAATTTAGTAAGAAAAAGTAAAAGGCTAAAAGAAAAATGCAATAACTTAAAACAATTAGTTTCTGAGCTCCAAAAAAAAAATTTTTTTTCTATTGACCAGATCAATGAACTGAATCTTAAAGCCGAAACAGTTGAATTTATAAATAGACTGACTCAAAAGAGCAAGATTAAGGGCTATCGCCAAAAATATACACCAGCGTTAAGAAAATTTGCAGTCACCCTGCACTATTATTCCGTAGCTGCCTACAAATATGTAAGACAGATATTTAATGGATCTTTACCACATCCTCGTGTCATAGGGAAGTGGTACGAAAACAGTTCGGGTGATCCTGGGTTTAATAAACAAGCCTTAGATGTTTTAGAAAAGAAATATAATCACAGTGGCCAGCGAATATTGTGCACGTTAATTGCAGACGAGATGGCTCTTCGTCACCAAACTACGTGGACAGGAAAAAAGACTGCAGGTGTCGTGGACTTTGGTGCTGGATCAGCAAAATCGTGTGAAATAGCGACTCAGGCATATGTTTTTATATTAGTATGTATGAACGAAAGTTGGAAAATCCCAGTAGCATATTTTCTTGTTAACGGACTGTCGGCTGAAACTCGGGCAAATTTACTGAAAACATGTCTAAGTGAATGCTACCGTGTGGGAGTTGACATTGTAGCGATAACATTTGACGGCTGTGCATCTAATATAAATGCAGCTAATTTATTAGGTTGTGATCTTAAACAACCATCACAACTTAAAACAACATTCAGACACCCGGAATGTGATTTAGATGTTGCAATTATGTTTGACCCTTGTCACATGATTAAATTAGTAAGAAATTCATTTGAATCTAAAAGACAATTATTTGACGGGAGTGGAAGGAAAATTCGCTGGCAGTTATTAGAAAATTTAGTTAAGCTTCAAAAAAATGTTGGACTGAATTTTGCTAACAAAATCACCCCTCGTCACATTTATTTTAGAAATGAAGTGATGAAAGTCAAATTGGCAACACAAATCATGAGCATGAGTGTTGCAAATGCTCTCAAATTGTGTGACGAGATTTTAACATCTTCCCTTTTCGTGGACACTAAAGGGACGGTAGATTTTATAGAAATTTTTAATAATTTATTTGATGTTTTTAACTCTAAATCATCCGATTTGTACGGCCTGAAAAAACCACTTTCTCAAAAAAACGCCAATGACATCATAGCTTTTCTAGAAAAAGCGAAACTTTATATATTGAATCTTTACATTTTTATTAAATATAGACGCGAGGTTCGTAAACGAATCACCATAAAAATAATTAAGAAAAAAATTGTAGAATCTAAAAATAAAACAGGCTTTTTGGGCTTTCTCATTTGTATAGAAAGTTTAAAACATCTATACACAACGTTGGTCGAAGGACAACGTTTGCGATATATCGCAACTTACAGGTTGTCTCAAGATCACATTGAAATGTTGTTCGGTGCTATCAGGCGACATGGAGGTTATAACAATAATCCAAACGTTATCCAGTTTAAGGGAATTTTCAAAAAAATCCTTCAACACCTGGAAATGAAATCTTCGTTTTTAGGAAACTGCCTACCATTAGAAGACATAACTGTATTAACGTGTTCGTCTGCAGTTCACAACATTAATTCTACAGTAAGTAGAAGAACTATGGATGAGGAGATTGACTCTATCGAGAATGACACAGAGTTAATAAATGCAACTGCTGTAGAAAATGCTATTGACACAAATGTCGAAGTGTTTTCGACAATGTTAAATCAAGAAAGCATTAAAAAAACCACTGAACAGATTATCGGTTATATTTCAGGATGGGTATCCAGAAAACTGGCTTCAGTGTTGAAATGTTCGACATGCACCGATAGTCTGTATTGTAATAACAAATTGTGGTTTCATAAATTGATTATTTTAAAAAATATTGGTGGACTATGTTTCCCGAGTGAGGATGTGTTCCAAATCTGTCTGAAGTCAGAATCTATAATTAAAAACCACATTAAAGAAATGGGTCACATTATCCTTCCCGATCACAAAGATATCCAAATTTTAAAAAACCGTATTTTAAAGTCGTTTATCAGCTCCAGTGACGTATTTGGTTCTTTACATCAACATTCTTTAGAGCAACATCCCACATTTGATCATAGAGTGCACCTTATTCGCGCGGTCATTGAGAAATTTATCAATGTTCGCCTACATTTCGCACACAAAAGCTCTGAATCAAATTATAAGAGGCAAAAAAGAAATAAATTAAGTTTGTTTGAAGGGATTTAAAAATATGTATCTGCAACATAAGTCGATAACATATGACTTCGATTACCATACTGTTCAATTGCCTATCAGAATGTTAATGTTTTTTCATTATTAAATAAAAGTTTTTCTTATGTTTATAATATATTTTGTTTTATTTTTTAATTTAATATGTAACAATAATTACTGTTGCGGAATACAGTATTCATATTTTAAAGATTAATATTTTTATTACTTTATTCGTAAAGTAGGTAATACGTTATACGGTATATCAATTATTTTATTAACTCTAGAAAATCGAATGTCCTTTTTTCCCCATATGCCTCTGATAGCTACGTCACTCATGCGCTCGACCAATGAGCATGTAATTTGACTATTACTTATCCTGTGACGTAACTGAAGATGTATATTTATCTCCCTCTAGCAACAGGCATCCCGCCGTACGGTGTCATATTTTCTTTCTCTTTCTTCACGCGTATAAGTAGTTCTAGTATTTTCGCCGTTTTTAAGCGCCGCAATGTTGGTTCATGACGTGTCTATATATAATACGTCATTGGCTGTTGTAGACTTACGGCTCAGCTTTAATGTCTTATCATCATCTGCCTAGCCTTTTCCCAACTATGTTGGGGTCGGCTTCAGTCAAACCGGATGAAGCTGAACTGAATACCAGTATTTTCATAGAGCGACTGCCTATCTGACCTCCACAACCCAGTTACTGGGTAATACGATACCCATTGGTAAGACTGGTTGTCAGACTTTCGGGCTTCTGACTACCCGTAACGACTGTCAAAGATCCAGGAATGACAACCGGGACCAACGGCTTAACGTGCTTCCCGAGGCACAGAGGGGTCACAGTATGTAAAGATGGTCACTCATCCACAGACCAACCGGGGTAAGCGTAGCTTAACCTGATCGATCGGCCTGTGCGGCTGTTATTATTTAGCCACCTTATATCACACTAATATTGTAAAGGCGAAAGTGTGTGTGTGTTTATTTGTATGTTACTTCTTCACGCTCAAACGGCTGGACTAATTTTGATAAAATTTTGTATGGCGGTAGCTGACACCCTGGATTAACATATAGGCTACTTTTTTTCCCGATATTCCCACGGGATCGACATTTATGAGAATGAAACCGCGGGGCGCAGCTAGTGCAAAATAAATGTCTATTCTATTCTGACTAGCTGACCTGATAGTCGTTGTCCTGTATTCACAAAACTCACATAGAAAAAAATACGTTTTTACATAAACAATGTCCTGTAAGTGCTTCATTTCTAGTTAAGTATAGTTTTGATATAAATATTTATGTTACTGGGAGTAAAGTACTTATGAAGAAAAAGAAGGGAAATAGGGTTCGGGGCGAAGATAAAGTTTCGTAAATTGTTTAACAGAGATTCCCTTTTCGGTGCGTATTTCAGCTGACGGACGTCACACGGCTAATGTCGGCTGCGCGTCGTCTGTTTCTCACACGGCTTCTAGAACATTTTAGAACAGCGTTTCCGCAAGAAGCGCGCGGAATGTTGCGGGAGTGATTGGAAATATTTTCACGTTTTCCCGAAATTGAACCTTTTCGAATTTTTCTTTCCCTAAAACCTAACTGTCCGAATTAGGGTTTTAGGGAAAGAAAAAATATTTTCCTATAAACCTTATTATACGATAATTATTACGATAATTTTGAAACAAAAAAAATCCAAATCTGTTCAGCTCACCGTTACGATGAGAAGGCTGAAAAGGAAGGTAGTGTTCTAAGAAGGCAGTCGAGACACTGGACTCTGCCTAAACGCCATAGAATAGAATAGAATAGAATACTCACACACCATATAATATACTCATGTGCCATATTCACTCATCCGCTTATAGTCTTGCGATTGATTGCCGATAAAAAAAAAAAACCGTCCAGCTGTTCTCAAGTGGTACGCTTACAAATGAATACCATTTCGTTTTTATTTATCTACAGCAGTGGTGCCCAACTGGTATTGCTCCAAGGGCTAATTTGAAAATCCCGATACGCCACGCGGGCACCACCGAGTTAATAAAAAAACATAGTGGTATAAAGGAAACTACATTATACAATTACACCACTTTTCATTTATTATGTTGGAACAGCAAAAGCTAATGCGATGTGGCCGTTCACATTTTCAGAAAGCTTCTTAAAGTCTGGTTGGTAATCTTCTGTGCAACCCAAAATCACACAGTTTTTGACGTGTTCGTTAGTTAACATACTTCTGTATTTGGTTTTGATTACTTTTAGTTGAGAAAATGCACATTCACATAGATAATAATATGTTGACCCAACAAATGCTTTAACGATGAGAGCACAGTTACGTACGTTTTTGTATTGAACAGGGTCCATGAGCTTGAAAACTGCGTCGCTTTTATTGATCACTGCGAAGTGTAATAATTTACTCAATTTAATTTTTACAGATTTGTGTATTTCTTATCCGATTTTGTTCGCGGGCGCCTAGAAAACAGGCCGCGGGCTACCAGGTGCCCGCGAGCTACCGGTTGGGCACCACTGATCTACAGGGTTACTTTATATTGGCTAGCTAAACTCCACACACGCGATGGGTATCGGTATCTAAAGACGATAAAAAAAAGTGTTTTTGTATAGAAGAGTGGTGGCCCAGTGGTAACGGTCGCGACTTACGAGTTGTAGGTCGTAGGTTCGAACCCAGCCAAGCAATTTACTTTGTGTAGGTACCTAAATTATTTCATCACCACTGCTCTCAAAACAGTGAAGGAAAACATCGTGAGGAAACAGGCATGTTCTAGAACAAAAAATTCGAAGACATGTGACATCTGCCAACCCGCACTGGATTACGGCACACTCCCTCTCACCGAGAGGAAACCTGTGTCCAGTGGGAACATTATAGGCTGATTATGTATGTTATGTATAGAGGTACTTACCAATCCCACACCGCGCGCAGATCGTTGCGATTTATTTTAGCTAAGTATTTTATAAACCTACAAAATATCGAAAATGTTTAAGAAAGTAACCATTGATTAGGATGATCCGATAGAATCCGACCTTCAAATAGCACTGTCATGTCGTAATATGATTTTTGCCCGCAACATTTTTGGTCCTTCGAGCCGGATGAGCCTTAGCTGTCAATTTCCCCATCAAGAGTGGACTGCTGTAGGTTGATGATGATTGTAATTAACTTTCTTCCTCTCTCTTGTTCCAGTCAGTATCAGTGACGGTGTCGGTGCTGACGCTGACGTTCATCTCAGTGGATCGCTGGTACGCCATCTGCTTCCCGCTCAAGTTCAAGTCCACCACGGGCCGCGCCAAGACCGCCATATTTATTATATGGGCTTTGGCTCTTGTTTTCAGTAAGTATTTTGACTTATTTATTTATTCATTTATAGGGCACTTCAACGACTTACTCACTACGACTTAAACAAACAAAAATCACATACAGTTTTAGGAATTGTGAATTCGTCACATAAGCGAGCCATACACGATCAAGTTCACCGTCAAGTTTGCAGCGGACTTAAAGCCGCGTCCAGGAAATTTGACGGTGTATGGCTATGGGTATGCATGATATGTAGCCATACACCGTCAAGTTTACTGGACGCGGCTTCAAGTCCGCTGCAAACTTGACGGTGAACTTGATCGTGTATGGCCCGCATCACAGAAGTGCACAGCACTAGCACAGAAATAAGTCAGTTGAATTACATAACACACTAATATTATAAAGGCGAAAATTTCAACTGTCTAGCTGTCACGGTTCATGAGATACAGCTTGGTGACAGACGGACAGGGGAGCCTTAGTAATACGGTCCCCTTTTTACCCTTTGGGTACGGAACCCTAAAAAAGGATGATTGAATTCAGTTAACGTGTCGATATCCCTGCTATCCACCCTGTAATTCATATTTTAACTACCACATGGGAGACGAGCCTAATATTTATTCACGCATTTCATTTCGTTTTCCTGTATGCGGGCTTTAGTTTTTTTATTATTTATTATTATTAGCCTGTGATGTCCCACTGCAGGGCAAAGGCCTCCCTACTCTCTTTCCACTTCTCTCTGTTCAATGCTGTTAAGGACCAGTTCTTGTTGAAGGAGTCCAGCTCATCCCGCCATCTCCGTCTGGGCCTGCCACGATGTCGTTTGCCATTAAGTGGGAACCATTGGGTCGTAAGTTTCGCCCATTGTTCGTCTGACATGCGGCAGATGTGTCCAGCCCAGTTCCATTTTAACGTGGCAGCTTTCCAAGTGACATTAGTTATCTTTGTGATGGAACGGATGGTCGTATTCCTAACTCGGTCTGTTTAGTTTTTTAACTTTTATTAAAGATTATGACGGCATACAAAATCAGATGTTACCAGGTTGTATAATAACCGTACGTATCTACAGCTTAAAGGGCAACGAGAAAATAATGGTCCATATCTACCGCTTTCGTACGTAGGTACTTGAGATCTTTTGTGATGTAATATTAAATTTTGCAACCTATTCTGTGTGTGGGTTGAATACAAACAAGGTTTCTCCAACGTTTTAAGGTATGTTGTATTGTTATTTGTTTGTTATAAAAGGTGTGTTTGTTATAAAAGGTGTGATATAAGTACCTAGGTACCAACAAAGGAGTTAAGTATACAGGAGCGTCGGATATTGTTGAAGTTTACTAAGAAACCGATGGATATTCTCGAATAAAATTTTAGTTTATTAATAGAAAACATACAGCTCATTTATTAAATTAAATTTCATTTTTTTTTTTTTATTAATAATTTTTTCATTTTTTTTTTTTTCACGCACCCACAATACAGGAGAAATTCCTAGTGTGGGGCAACGTTTTATAAAAAAAAGAGAAGAAAGAGAAAGAGTCCAGAACATCCATCGGTTTCTTAGTGAACATCAACTATATCCGACGCTCCTGTATACTTAACTCCTTTGTTGACTGTAAATAATCTAACAAATAAGTAACAAAACATATGAACAGAATCTATTTTGAAATTAAACTTATAAAGTAATAATGACATTTATAAAGAATTATTTACAAAACACAGTACGACAATTTATTAAAGAAAAACCTTTACGAGAATACTCGTATATTATGATGAACCCAGTCCATGCTTCGCAGGGGTGCCATCTACTAATGTGGCGACATAACAAAATATCGAGATACACATAAAGCTTCCGGGAAAAAGCTCTTTTTTTCCGACGAAATGACCCCTCCCGCTCTGGGTGGAGCGGAAGGGAGTGTCAGACTCTTACTGACTAAAACCCACCCATGTTCCTTCCTTAGCCCTTTATGTTCCAGGCTAGCGGTAACCCTTTCGGACAATCCCGCTGAGCCGGTAGGCTTCGGCCCTAAGGGGCCAATTCCTCTGCGGCGGCGAGCCGCCCACTACCTGAACGCGCCCCAGAAGGTGGTAGCCATAAGGCTTATCCGGGGCTACCGCACGATCTCTGGCGAGGCGGCAAGCCTCATTGCCGGACTGCCGCCATGGGATCTGGAGGCGATAGTCCTCGCGCGCGTCTATGAGTGGCGCGCGGAGGCACTAAGCCGGGGGGAAGTTCCGCTTCCGCGGCAAATCGCTGCGGAGCGGACTGAGCTCCGGCGCGATCTCATGGCGACATGGAAGGAACGACTGTCGCAACCCAGCGCAGGGCACGCCGCGATAGCGGCGATAAGACCCCTCTTTGAGGAGTGGCTAGGGAGGCGCCACGGCGCCCTCACCTACCGCCTGACGCAGGTCCTCACCGGACACGGAAGTTTCGGGAGGTTCCTGCACATCATCAGGCGGGAGGAAACGCCCGGGTGTCACCATTGCCAGGATCGCCCAGAGGACACGGTGGAGCACACGGTGGAGGTCTGCCCCGCTTGGGCGGAGCACCGCCGTGTCCTCGTAGAGGCGATCGGCAGCGGCGGCGACCTCTCGCGCCCGGCCCTGGTGCAAGCCATGGTCCGGGGCGAGAGGGAGTGGGAGGCAGTCACCTCCTTCTGCGAAGCAGTCATGCTAGCGAAGGAGGTGGCGGGACGGCTCAGGGAGAGAGCCTCCCGTCCCAGCCGCCGCGGGAGACGCTCCGGGCGTCGGGAGCCGCGCGACGACTCCCGGCCACCGTAGGCGCGGGCCTGCGGGCGGAGAGTAATGGGTAGCTCACCGTCCGATCAGGACCAGGCCCGTGCCGGACGGCGCGTACGTGTTCCACGCGCGCCTCAAAGAGATGTCAGCATCGAGGAGGGGCCCCATAGGGCCGAAGCCTGCCGGGTCAGCGGGATTGTCCGAAAGGGTTACCGCTGGCCCGGAACATAAAGGGCTAAGGAAGGAACACGGGTGGGTTTTAGTCAGTAAGAGTCTGACACTCCCTTCCGCTCCACCCAGAGCGGGAGGGGTCATTTGATGATTTCCCATCCGCAAAAAAAAAAAAAAAAAAAAAAGGGGCCCCTTCCTCGATGATACGTTACGTAGTTAAAAAGAATAACGCGGTCACACAGGTGGACACGAAAAGTGACTTTGTTCTAAACCTACTTTTTAGAGATTTGAACTTCCTCAAAAACACCTTTTCAAAAAATATCTAACAACTCATTCTGAAATTTAAGATGCAATTCTGAAATTAAAGATTGCCTACTGTCTGGAACTAATTTGGTTCAGTTGAACATAAATTTACAGTTTACGCTGATGTTCACTAAACATATTCACAGTTTCTTAACTACATAATTTATGTTCATTCGTCGTATTCATATTATAACTTATCCCTCAATGGGTACCTATAGCTATGGTATGTTCCAAAATATCTGGTAAAAACGTAAACAAACCCTGATCAGGTCCTTAAGCAATCACTCACTCAACGGAATTTGTAACATATTTATCATCATCATCATCAACTTATACTCTGACTCTCTCTCTCTTGTTCTCTCCCTCTCTCTCTCGTTGACGCTGGGTTAATGCTGTGTATGTGATAAGTTGGTAAGCCTTATTAAATAAATTATTATAGTTATTACTTGTTAATTTTTTTTAATGAAACTCGTTTACTTTTACTATGTTTGTAAATATGTGAGATGCCCTCAGCGTGGACGTAGAACCCCTAGGTTGGGGCACACAGAATCAAGCGGATGTTCAAATGGACGAGTGTTCTTCGAAAATTAGTGTTGTTCCATTATTTTAGTGATGTACAGAGGCCAGCACATCAAGCTACTACAATCTGTCAAATTTCTTTCATATATTTTCTACTTTATCGCTAAAGCATAAGGTTCAAAGTTGATTGGGAAAATAAGACAGTTTCGGGTCTCGACGATTTACAATTGAGAAACCACACAACGCTACAAAATGAAAAACATAGTTAAGATGGATATCATTGTAATTAGAATTTCACGTTAATTTTTTTTCTTTTTTGTTTTTTTTTCTTAAAATAATCAAACTAAAGCATGTGGCACTACAAATTGACATCCACAGGTAAATTTTCTGAACCATTTGTTTACAATTCAGTTAGATGTTTTTGGAACAAACTATACTTTAAGACTTGCTGGGCTTTTTAATAAGTCGATAATTAAATCCAGTTGAACGTTAAATGAATGAGCATGAATGATAACGATACAGGATCGCTTTCAGGGTTTCTGATATATTATTTTTTTTTTTGTTTTTTTTAAAAACGTTGCCCCACACTAGGAATTTCTCCTGTATCGTGGGTGCGTTTACAAACATTTAAACTCACATACACAAACAGCCAGACCCGGAACAACTACTTGTAGGTCATACAAATATTTGTTCCGTGCGGGAATCGAACCCGCGACACGCAGCGCAGCAGTCAATCGCTTAACCACTGCGCCAACCGTGCCGTCACTTCACTATTGCCGCAAATTGAAAGGTTATGTGTATCTGTGAGTGATGCTGATAACGCAAACAGTTTTTAAAGTACCTAGTCCAGTGTGTAAGATTAATAAGAACTACACACTTTTTGCAATAAACAAATAAATACATTCGCATACTCAGAAAGTATTACATAAATGTGCCTAGTGACCCAGCCCTCACCATTTGTTTTTTTTTTTTTGGTTCGGAAATTATCAAATAACTTCTCACGCTTTGGGCGGAGCGGGCGTGTCAGACTTTTACTGACTAAAACCCACCCGTGTTCCTTCAGTTGCCTGTGTCAGGGGCCACGGTATCTCTTTCGAAAAACCCGCGACCCTGGCAGGCATCGGCCCTAGCGGACCCCGTCAGTTAGTGCTGACATCTCTTCGTTGTTCACGGTACAGTTTCTTTACGGTGTTAATCACCATTGCTTATGATCTGAAGGCCATTCCTGTAATTCTATTCTATTAAAATCTACTCGCAATCTCATCTCAGCGACAATCAATGTCAAAAACTTTTCAAAAATGTAGAGAAATTACAGGTATTTTTGACAGATTGAGACTGAGATCAGACTGTGAACGTTCTTAAAATTACGAGAATTTCCCCTCAGCGGGGCAATTGCGTAACACATTATCAATCGTAATCGGTTTCATTTTGACAGTTCAACAACATTCATTGCGTTATTTACGTGTTGAGCAGACAATTTTTTCGAACTTATGAAGCAATGGATTAGCAATTTGCTTCAAAATCATTCAGATTCTGACTGATAGTGTGTTACGCAACTAGGGTGCTGGTCTTTATTGATGCACACAAAAACGCATTTGAAGACATGCAAACGTGTAGATTTGGATCGCTCAAAGGTTAGGTGAAAACCTTAGACAAAGAAAAGTATAGAGGGCGGGTAGCTCCATTTCATTTCCACAAGAAAACGATAAAGTATTGAGTTATTATAAGAAACAGAAAAGGATAAAGCTATACCTACTATTTCCGTCTATCAGTGCGTGCCAGTTTTTTGAAGGCAGCTACTTAAGTAGCCCATGTTAGTTAAGTTAGTTTTTTGTCTTATGTGTGGCCACGCTACCTATGCTCTATAGCTATATAGCTCTATAGCTTTCTTACTCTAAGGTGAAAACATTATAGGCTTAGGCTGATTATTATTAGGAATTTAGAAATTTAAAAATGTTAGCTCTGCCCAGAGCTAACATTTTTTCTTGTTTATAGATAGCTGTCTGCAAACGCCACTCTATAAAAGAAAAAAAAATAACTCTGCCCTCCATTTATATATTAGAATAGCTGCAACCGCCACTCTATAAAAGAAAAAAAATTAACTCTGCCCTCCATTTATAGGTATATTAGAAATAGCTACTTTTGTTAAAAAAACCTAAAGCTGTTTAATTTTGACAAGGACGAGCGCTGCAAAAACCAGTTAACTCTACCAACCCTACTTTATAAAAGAAAAAATGTTAACTCCGCCCTCCATTTATATATTAAAAATAGCCACTTTTGTTAAAAAAAAACCTAAAGCTGTTTAATTTTGACAAGGACGAGCGCCGCAAAAACAAGTTAATTCTACCAGCACTTAGACTAGAAATGTACAAAAATAGCCCAGAATACCGAAGCATACAAATGTACAATAAATTACCTGAAAATATACGGTCCACGAAAACAACATGTGTACCTATTGTTCTTAAAAAAATGTTACTACAGTATTCAAGAATTTATGGAAAACAAAATGTTAAAATAGAGTTCAAATATATATCTGTGTGTTAATATTATAATTGTATATTGTGTGTTATATATTATAATTTTAGCATTGCCACGTTTAATATAAATACCTACATACATATGCAGCCTATAATGTTCCCACTGCTGTGATACAGGCCTCCTCACGGTGAGAGGAAGTAGGCCGTAATCCACCACGCGGGCCCACTGCGGATTGGCAGATGTCACATGTCTTCAAATTTTTTTTGGTTCTAGGACATGCCTGTTTCCTCAGGATGTTTTCCTTCACCGTTTTGAGAGCAGTGGTGATGAAATAATTTACACAAAGTAAAGCGCTTGTCTGGGTTCGAACCTACGATCTACAACTCGTAAATCGCTGCCGTTACCACTTGGCCACGTTTTGCACTTGGCTACTTAATAATTTTATTAGTTTTACTGTTAAGTAGGTAATCTTGCAGCGCCCTAACAAGGTCATGTACTCACTAGTTTAAGCCTAGCGTATAACTATATATGTGAACATTGTGTAATAAATAAATTAATCATTACCACAATGGCTTTTTAATTGTTTCTGTAATTACGGCATTCAGCCGGTTAACAGCACAGGTAAGCTTCAATAACTTAAACTCGAAACTTTTTAATGTAGTACAACATACGTGGATCAAGATCCAAGTTTTGAAGGCAATACAAACTTTCCGAATTGCTCCAACTTGGAATATGTTAAATTGTTTTCGGGAGTTTCCTTGAACGGCTCACGAAAATGCCAATTGACTTTGATTTGTTTCAAATTGAAAAATTGATTTATTTATAAACTACCAAATCCCTCAATCAAAATCTGTACTAATATTATAAATTCGAAAGTAACTCTGTCTGTCTGTCTGTCTGTATGTTACCTTTTCACGTTTAAACCACGGAACGGATTTTGATAAAATTTGGCAGAGATATAGATTGCATCCCGGAGAAGGACATAGGGTAGTTTTTATCCTAATATTCCCACGGGATCGACACTTAGAGCCAAACCACACAGTGCGGAGCGGCGCCGCACCGCACCGTTATGCGGGTAAAACCGCGGGGCGCTGCTGTATATGATAAATTCATAATACATACTGGTTACCGTTAGCTTGCATGATCCCACTGCTGGGCTGGGGCTCTCCCCATGACTTCCAGCTCTTTCGATCCAGGGCTAAAGTGGACGTGGTGTACCACGCGCGACTCAAAGAGATGTCAGAACTGATGGGGTCCTCTAGAGCCGATGCCTGCCAGGGTCGCGGGTTGTTTGAAAGAGTTACCGTGGCCCCTGGCACAGGCATCTGAAGGAACACGGGTGCGTTTTAGTCGGTAAAAGTCTGACATGCCCTCCTGATTCGCCCAGAGCGGGAGAAGTTATTTGATGATTTACCAAAAAAAAAGGCTAAAGTGGACCTCTGGTCATTTGTTTTGCTCGTTCCTCTATCTTCTACGTTCACGTACGGTTCATTCATCATTCATCCCCATATTCCCACGGGATCGACACTTACGCGGGTAAAACCGCGGGGCACAGCTAGTATTTTAGGCTACTTTTTATGCCGATATTCCCACGGGGTCGACATTTACGCGGGTGAAACCGCGCGGCGCAGCTAGTGCTTAAATAAATTCATATTTACCAGTAAAGTTAACAAATCGGACTTTGTCGGTGGTAAATTTAACTTGGAAATAGCGCTCGGCTCACCCGCGGTATCAGTTTAACCTTACCTATTTGGTCGGGGTGGCTTGACTTAGGCCGCTATCCCACTGCCGGTTTACGAGCGTCGGCGTCTTTCGAACGTCTGCGCAGCGTCAACGTTACGCAGACGCGACGTTGCCGCCGCGTCGTGGCGTGACAAGAATGAAAGAAAAAAAAAAGAAATTAACTTCCGCTGAACGCGACGTCAACGTCGCGTCTACGTAAAGTTAACGTCGCGTTTGTTGGCAACAGGTACAATCACGCCGTCCTGTTTTACGTTGCTGACTTTTTTCGCGATTTCATGTTTAGTCCCATAGTTAAAGTTGTTCATAATGATGAGTACAATAACCTCTTAAGAGGTTGTTAATGTTTTACCAATAACCCTTTATACTTTATTGTTTATCACAAAAATACATAACAAAAAATTTATCGAACAGTACAAAATATACAATGGGCGGCCTTATCGCTTTCAGCGATCATGACATAATGTAACTTAGAGGTAACCATGTTTCTGACATAATGTTTTAGGGTAATTAATTAGGAAGGAGCTCAGTTCAAACTCTGTAATTTATTTGAGTGCTTCCTCTCATTAGAAAACAAATTTTACTTTGTTTTAAGCCTTTGAGCGCCCTGTTGTTGTATTTTGAACCTTATTCCGACATTGATAAAGTGTTTGATAAAGATTTACTACTTAGACTTGGGTTTTATTTTGAAGGGCTTGTGCGTATGAAGTTTCATTAAAATCGGTTCATTCATTTCGAAAAACAAGGGTTCGAAAATTTGTATTAAATGCAGTTGATAAGCCCTAATTGCGTAAAACACCATCAATCTCAATCTGTATCATTTTCAAGAATATTGCTAATCCATTGCTTCATATGTTCGAAAAATATGACTGCTAAGCAACGTAAATAACGCAATGAATGTTGTTGAACTGTCAAAACGAAACCCATTGCAACTGATAGTATGTTACGCAATTACCCTGCCGGTGTACCTACACATGAATGTAACTTGCACAAACGTATGCAAGTAGCTTGCATGCCGTGTGCCATAACAACTTCTGATTGGTGAATACCATACTGGTATGCCAGATACTTGCATACTTTTGTGCAAGTTACAGGCATGTGTATTGCTAGCGTTATAATGAACTGGCTACTATATGCAATGGCAATCGATCGCAATGCTTTTCATTTTGTCGGTATAGCCACTTTGTTAAGCAAACGAATTCTTCAAACCTATGATGCATGGAATAAGAATCTTCTCAAACCCTCGGATTGTGAATTTAGGTGTGTAGGCATCGTCCTAATAGAACGCGAATGCGCGATCATCGTAGGTCCGTGCGAATTTTAATCGTACGAACGCGCGATCAAACCTAATATTGAATTCGAATAGGTGTCCTAACTGACAATCGCACTACACGGTCGCGCGACTCAAATGTTTGAAAATTTATTCGCACTTTTTTTTTCATTTCCATTTAAACCCGCAAAATAGGTCATCCAAATATTTCCCGACAGAAAAAATTGAGCGTCTCTGACGTCCATGGTTACCGACCGTGTCAGTGCCAAATTAGGCCACGGTCGCTCGCGTCGTAAATTCGCGCGATGATTACGTATTCGCGTTCTATTAGGACACTCAGATTTTGCGATCGCGCGAACACGCGATGGTCGTTCTATTAGGACGATTCCTTACGCAATTAGGGTGAAAATTTCTTCACGATCTTTTTGGTGTGTATAGTAGTTTTTTTTTTCCAACAGATGCCCCAGAGCTAGTGGTCCTGACAACAGAGAAGTCAGTGCCCCTTCGCTTCGAGTTAGAGTACCTGGTCCAGTGCGTCGCGACCTGGTCTTCAAATAGCGACCTTGTTTGGCACATCATTAAAGTGATTTTCATTTACACGTAAGTAGATTTTTTTTTACCGACTTCAAAAAAGGAGGGGTTTCTCAATTCGACCGTTTAGATATATATATTTTTTTTTATGTGTTCGCGGATAACTTCGTCGTTTATGAACCGATTTTGATTATTCTTTTTTTGTTGGAAAGGAGATATGCCAAGGGTGGTCCCATGATAAGAAGGTACTCCTCCAATATTGGACCAATTTAACTGATATTTCATAAACTGAATGTGACCATCTTCAGATAACAAAACCCCTCCGTGCCTCGGAAAGCACGTTAGGCCGTTGGTCCCGGCTGTCATTCGTGGATCTTTGACAGTCGTTACGGGTCGTCTGTAGCCCGAAAGTCTGACAACCAGTCTTACCAAGGGGTATCGTATTACCTAGTAACTGGGCTGTGGAGTTCAGATAGGCAGTAGTTGCTCCGTATAAAATACTGGTATTCAGCTGCATCCTAGACTGGATCGGACCCCAATATAGTTAAGAAAATGCTAGGCAGATGAAGAATAATTCCCATAGGTGCGGTTTTTTTTATCCTGTTCTTAACCTTGGTTACTTTAATGAGAAAATAACAGAACACTCAAAGATTTTGGCGTTTCACTGATTAATTCGTATTTTTCAATGACAGTGTGGAAAACTCGGAATTCTTATGTTCTTGAGTAATTAATTAATCTAAATTATATTTATAAAGAAGGCAGTTGCAGCTTGATTAGTGGTTTCAGGGTTATTTTCTTTTTCTTTTATTTGATGAAAAAATCTGGCATTGGTATGACCTACTTTATTTTTATTTAGCAAGACGAACTCTGGCATTGGTTTTTTTTTTATTTGGATACCTTTTGACTTTGACAGGGACTGAAAACAATTTGTATAGTCGAACTCGAAATGCTTTAAGAGCGTTAACGACGTAAGACATTTCATACAAACTTTCTAGCACTTTTTTTTCGAAATGAATGAGCCGATTTTAATGAAACTTCATACACATAAGCAGGATAGAAAGGTTTAAAAAGTTAGTAAACTGACCTCCACAACCCAGTTACTGGGTAATACGACACCCCTTGGTAAGATTGGTTGTCAGAATTTCGGTCTTCTGACTACCCAGAAGAACTTTCGGGCTAGAAGCTAGTATGTAAATAAATAAACATGACGTCACAAAGTAAAGATTATCTTTATCTATAAACCTGTAGGAAGAAAACCGTTGCCATGACTACCTTTTTTTTAAATTTCTTTATATATGTATATTGTCTCAGTAACATCCTTTATAGCGGATACAGGATGTCTTGGTACTGAGACAATATAATTATATAAAAATAAATTTCATCCTGAATCCGCTATACAGGATGAGTCCCGTCATCTGATAACGTGTAGTCAAGGATAATCCGTACTCGTTGTCTACAAATAAATATAATATTGTAAAAGGAAATAAGGCGTTTTGATTTATTTTTTTCCAATAAATCAAGAGAATAACAGGAAGTTTAAGTATTATTACGGTATGATCATTGTTTGCTCTTTTATTATTGTTTTGTACTTAACATTTCCTTCCACAAGTTTAGGTAAGAAAAATATTATTTATTGTAATCCTAGTTTCGGCCCGCGACTTCGGCCGCGTTGTAGTCTACACACGTTGAAATCCACACTAATATTATAAATAAGTTCGGTCTCAAGTTTAACCGGGTGCAGCTGAATACCTGTATTTTTACCCGACTGCGGCGAAGCCCAAAAGGAGGGTTATACATGAAGTGATTGCCTATCTGACCTCCACTACCCAGTTACTGGGGAGTGTTAACTGTACCATATTACCCGCCCAGGCTTCTTCTCACACGGAGAAGACACGAGCATTGATCACCTCGCTGTCTCAAGACGGGTTAGTGATTAGTGGTCAAGTTTAAGAGGAGACGAAGCCTGCGAGGAATTTGACAAATAGGTAGGTATGTGAAGAAACTATTGCCGTTGCCTTACCTCAACTCTGACCCCGTAGTGTTTGATAGGGACAGCTGCAGCTCAGATTGAAATTATCACAAACATTTTGACGAGATCGACGTTTCATATTCCCATTTTTTCTCCTCGAAAACTGAGCCGATTCAATTGTTTTTACATTAACGTTTTATGAAAGATTATGTTTAAATTCCTATAATTTTTTATGTTAAAAACTTTTCTCATTTGTCTGGCAGTAATCACGGCGGTAAAAATTGGGCATTTTTTGTAATTTTTACAGGGTAGTATTTTCTTTACTAATTAGTTGCTGAAAAAAAGAAAATGACAGGGACGTGTTTACAGCAGACCTTAGTTTTATGAAAAACAAAAATTGCTCTAGAGGCATTATTCAGGAAGAAAAAAGGGGAATACATTGGTATGGAGAATCGCACGTCCTGTTCCCTCTTAGGCCGCTATCCCACTGGCGATTTAGTGCGCTTTCACATTTAGGCGACTTTAGCAGCGCGACTGACGCGCGACCGTCGCCCAGTCAGAATTTCATATTATAAACAGAAGCGTGCGTGAAGATTTCTGCTTCTGCCGCGGTACTGTCGCGCTGCTAACGCTCTAATGTGAAAGCGGCCTTACGAGCGTTGGCGCTTCTCCAACGTCTGCGCAGCGCCAACGATGTGCAGACGCGACGTTGACGTCGCGAGTTTCTAGTGGCAAGCGTTACATCCTCTGAACGCAACGTTAAGGTCGCGCACATGCTCCGATTTGCAAGAAACTCGCAACGTTAACGTCGCGTCTGCGCAACGTTGGCACTTTACCACTAGAAATTCGCCGCGTTAACGTCGCGTCTGCGCAACGTTGGCGCTGCGCAGACGTTGGAGAAGCGCCAACGCTCGTAAAACGCCAGTGGGATAGCGGCCTTAAGGGTGTGTACCATCTAACTGAACAACTGTCTCCACGGGACGAACAGCCTAATCGAGAAAAAATTTTCAGCCGTCCCGTATATTTAGGTCGAGAAGGTACCTCTACTTAGTAAAGTTTTGTAGGAACAGCTGATATTTTTTTCTCGATTACCATGTTGGTAACACGAATAAAGTTGTTCAGTTTTGACACACCCTGTATAATAAGTCCAGGTTTCCTCACGATATTTTTGCGGGGTCACTGTCGGATTGCATAGAAAAGAAAGCGAAGCGCGCTGACACAACAACGCTAATAATTTATTGCAAAATATGAAGCAATTAGGTATCTATTTACAAAAAATCTATTGTTTGGACTAAAAAATTAAAACACTAGTGCTTTAGTATGTTGCTTGTAGAATAATCTGACGAAAAATCAGAATGATTGTATAAAGTACTAGCTTCTGCCCGCGACTTCGTCCGCGTGAAATTTCACCCTCTTAGGGGTGGAATTTCGAAAAACCCTTTCTTAGTGGATACCTACTCTTCACAAACAACACACCCTCCAAATTTCATGTCTCTAGGAGCAGCGGTTTAGACTGTGCGTTGATATATCAACAATCAGTCAGTCAGTCAGTTTACCATTTTATATATACAGATATTATTATGGTTTTTATTGTAAAAAGAAAGTTTTTAGAGGTATTTTCATGATTTATTTCAAAGTTAGTCAAGTTATAAGATAAGGTAAGGTATTTCAAGTTAGTTGTATTATGTTTTCAACACACTATCTACCTAGCATATATCCTGAAAAATATCATATATTTTTCTGATTTTGTTAACTGTAGTCGATCTATAATTTTATTGCTTCTAAAACTTGCGTTTTTTGCGTTTAGGTCCTGTAATCCCCATAACCGAACGCAAGTAATGTCCAAGATAACAGAAAGTACAAACTAATTTAAAACGTCACAATGGTACTTGCTCGGATTTGAACCGCCTCAAGCATGAGAGGCGAGGCCTTCAACACGTTCATAATCAGCCTATAATGTTCCCACTGCTGGGACACAGACCTCTTTCATTGAGAGGGAGTGGGCCATAATCTACCACGCGGGCCCAGTGCGTGTTGGTAGATGTCACATGTCTTCAAATTTTGTTCTAGGACATGCCGGCCGGTTTCCTCACGATGTTTTCCTTCACCGTTTTGAGAGCAGTGGTGATGATATAATTTACACAAAGTAAAGCGCCAGTCTGGGTTCGAACCTACGACCTTACAACTCGTAAGTCGCGGCCGTCACCACTTGGCCACCACTGCTCTACTTTCTCACTCTCTATAACTGCTCTCTCTTTTTTTTACTTACCACAACAATATTCACTGTTTTATAGGTCATTAAGCAACTGTTCCAAAAGTTTCTGACAAGTTATACTAAGTTAGTCACTTTCATAAATGTGGTCTAACACTGCCATTGGAAGTTTTAAGAAGTTTAGGAATTGTCGATGTTGAAACTTTTAACTGTTCCTAACTTTGAATATTTTAACGGAACCATTTTGACGTCTAGCGGAATATCTCCTTTTTTGTCATCAAATTTCTCAATATCTATTGTAGAAACTAATTCGTTTCATGCAATTAAGGGGCCGCGAATTTAAAATTTTCTTACGTTTTTTGCAATTTGCAGTTCAATGTCAGGTTATATGTTGAAAAAAATATGATTCGAGATCGTAACGAGATATAAATAAATGAAATAATAATTTTATTTCAGAATTAAACCTCCATAATTTGTTAGTAAAACATTAAACTTAAACTCTGTTAGTAAACATGCAGATTGGACCAATAATGGACGAGCGAGCAATAAAATATCCCTGCAATGACATTCAGGAGACTGTTCGGACTGCCCCGGACCCTCTGCAGCAGCGACGCGGCACGCTTACGACTGATTACATATCGTCACTAGAAAGGCAAAAGTACTAAACTGCAAAAAGGGCATTTTACAGGAGAGCGGTTTAAACTTTTTTTAAATACTAAATCTGGCATATCTTTTTTTCTAGCATTCTAATTTAAATATGCTGAAGGCAAAAAATCATTGTTATATTATTATCTATGTGTTAAAGTTGACATATTGCCTATTATTACTGTATTTCCGAAGATAGTGTCGCTTTAGTATAAATGCTCTGTCCACTTCGTAAGGCAATAATACTTATCTTCATAAAAATATTCAGGTACAGTAAAGCATAAACACTATTCAATAAATCCATTGAAATTTAAGAACGCAAAAACAACTAACATGCATTCCAGACTAATACATTCTTAGTCATTATTACTTATACGTAATAATTAAGTGTAAAGATCTAAAACAATTTGACTTATTGCCTTTTAGTCGTATATTTGCTACTTACCTACTTCTATCAACTCTCATCATCATCATCATTTCAGCCGAAAGACGTCCACTGCTGGACATAGGCCTCCCCCAAGCACTTCCACTTCGACCGGTTCTGTGCTTCTCGCATCCAACGGGTTCCTGCGGCCTTCACAAGGTCGTCGGTCCACCTTGTGGGAGGCCTTCCAACGCTAGGTCTTCCGGTACGTGGTCGCCACTCCAGAACCTTTCGGCCCCATCGGCCATCTGTTCTGCGAGCAATGTGCCCTGCCCACTGCCACTTATGTTTGGCAATTCTTCGGGCTATGTCGGTTACCTTGGTTCTCCTGCAGATCTCTTCATTCCTGATTGGATCACGCAGGGTAACTCCAAGCATAGCCCTCTTTGGGTGACTTTTAACCTTCTTATAAGGCCCATTGTGAGCGACCACGTTTCAGTGCCATAAGTCATCACTGGCAACACGCACTGGTCAAAGACTTTCGTCTTGAGACACTGCAGTATGTGGGACGAGAAGATATTGCGTAGCTTCCCGAACGCTGCCCAGCCGAGTCGGATTCGACGATTGACCTCTTTCTCGAAGTTAGACCTACGTAACTTGACAGTTTGTCCTAGGTAAACATACTCGTCCACGACTTCGAGTGTAGCGTCTCCGATCTTTATGGGAGTGGGTGTTACATGGGCATTTGACATGACCTTCGTTTTGTCCATGTTCATTTTAAGACCCACTCTTTCGGAGGCTCTACTGAGGTCATCGAGCATTGTACTGAGGTCCTCTATAGCCTCAGCCATGACTACGATATCGTCGGCAAACCGAAGGTGAGTTATGTACTCGCCGTTGATGTTGATGCCAGCCCCTTTCCAGTGCAGCGGTGAACAGTTTCGGAGAGATAACGTCTCCCTGTCTTACACCTCGCTGCAGAAGGATAGGTTTCGAGGTCTGATCCTGGAGTCGGACTGACATAGTGGCGTTTTTGTACAAACACTTCAGCACCTCAATGTACTGATAGTCGATCTGGCACCGTTGAAGAGACTGCAGCACAGCCCATGTCTCGATCGAATCAAAGGCTTTCTCGTAGTCCACGAACGCTAAGCAGAGAGGCAGGTTATATTCTTCGGTCTTCTGTATAACCTGTCGCAGCGTATGTATGTGGTCTACGGTGCTAAAGCCTTTACGGAATCCGGCTTGTTCGGGAGGCTGGAAGTCGTCAAACCTGCGCGCTAGACGGTTCGTGATGACTCTCGAAAACAGCTTGTAGACATGGCTCAGGAGTGAGATGGGCCTATAATTCTTAAGAAGGGCATTGTCGCCCTTCTTAAAGAAAATTATCACCACACCTCTGCTCCATGCCTGTGGTGTTTTGCCCTCGAGTATGACGGAACCAAACAGCTTCTGAAGGGCCTTAAGAACGGATTTTCCGACGGCCTTCAGCAACTCGGCCGTAATTCCGTCATCACCCGGCGCCCTGTTGTTTTTGAGCTGCTTCAGAGCCATCCTAATCTCGTACAGGCTGACGTCCGGGATGTCTTCGGTATAGTGCCGGGTCAATCTAGCTCTCGGGTCGTTTGCCAGATTCATAACGGGGTTACTTGTTGACGTGTATCAACTCTAACAATCTAAATCTCAATAAATAAAACAAAGTCAATAATAATAATAGTTACACTATTTATAACGGCTAATAACGACTGGACTGACTTTGATGATCTTTGATTTGTTGAATTTGTCTCCGACCCGAATAATAGTTTTTTTTGTTGTTGTAATGATTGTAGTAGTACTAGTGTTACAGTGTTGTGTAGGGTAGGGTAGCTTAGCTTAGCGTACAGTAGAGCAGCGTAGCCAAGAGTAGCGTAGAGTAGGGAAGCGTAGTGTAACGTACGTAGTGCAGGTAGTGTAGTAATTTATATTCGAGGCGGTACGAAGTTCACCGGGTCAGCTAGTGATTGTATACTTACTGAACAATTGCAGCGATTGCAGCAAAAACAAGGAAAATAAACTTATGTTCTACACGGAAAATCAACTTTTATTGAAGCTTTTGACAAATTATTATCATTATTATGACAATTTTCTGGTGTACATGTAGAAGTCTTCACTTTTTTGTTTTCTATAACTTTTCCACTTTTAGTTGTGTACCTATTGTTTTCCACTGTTCATTTGATTGCTCCTAACTTTCCTCTTGCTAATTTTTCGCTCTCCTTTTTCTAGCTCTGTGTTCTCTTTAGTGTCATCTAACACAATTTTTGCTGATATTTTTTTTCTATTTTTATCCTTTTTTTTTTGTTTACGTTTTTTGGTAATTTTAATTTGGAAATCGACTGAAGCGCCAATGACTATGCGCAACGCTTCAAACGTATGATCCTTAAATGTTACATACCATAACAAAATCCAGAAAAATACAGCTGCAATAACTGTCAATTTATCATTAATATTTTTACTGGAGGAAACCGGCATGTCCTAGAACCAAAAATTCGAAGACCTGTGACATCCACCAACCCGTACTGGGCCCGCGTGGTGGATTACGGCCCAACTCCCTCTCATTGAGAGGAGGCCAGTGTCCCAGTAGTGGGAACATTATAGGCTGATGATGATGATGATGATTTTTACTGGTTTCAATACTAATGTACCACCACAGTTTTCTTGGAGTAAAATTTTTATAGCTAAAATACTTTTTCATCAAGAAAGTAAAACGTCAAATACGCCTAATAATCACCACACAATGTAGATAATTGTAGCAAAGGTACTAAAAAGATTTTCATTTAAAAATGTCGAAGGGCAAAAGTACTAAAGCGTTAAGTCCATAAATTTTTACGTAAGGCAAATTTACTAAGCGACCCCATTAGTTACAAATTACGCATTTTAGGTTTCTCAACAAGGGTCGACAGGCAGATGGCAATAAGAAAAAAAAACTAACCAACATTATCAATAAAAGTCATATAAATTCCTTTAGGTAAGTAAAAAAGACGTATCGAAAAAAAACAAAAATGTCACTGCTAAAGCGCCAGTAACTTTTTAAGTATTGCTCAAATTGATAGGAGACCAAGACCAGTGTGTAGAGAAAAAAAAACCGAATCCAACCATATATAAAACTCATTTTAGCTAAAATGGCGCTTTAGTACTTTTGCCTTTCCGGTGACGATATCGTTTAATCAGCCAAATAAAAAGTAATTTGAAAAAATTAAACCGAATTCAAAAAACTGTTACCTAAGGTAGGTATTCCAGTTTTTGCTTAAACCTAAAAATTACGAAATAAAAAAGTAATTTAAAAAAATTAAACCGACTTAAAAAAGAAATGAACTCAAAATTATGAAATAACTTTAATTTCGGAAATCGGTGGCAAAAAACTAAAATACAGATCCCAAGACACCGACTTCCGAAATTAAAGTTATTTCATAATTTTGAGTTAATTTCTTTTTGAAGTCGGTTTAATTTTTTCAAATTACTTTTTTAATTCGTAATTTTTAGGTTTAAGCAAAAACTGGAATACCTACCTTAGGTAACAGTTTTGTTGTAAATACTGCACTAGAATTTGATCAAGGTTTTGAGATGTTTTGCCTTTGACACGACACCCGTAGCTCCTATCAATAAGCCAGGCCGTCATACTATATACCTTACACTACCTTTAGAAGTCGATTGCGGCAGTATCTGATTGACTCTCAGAAAAAACTGAGCTTGACCGTCACAAACACGTCCATAATATAGCGGATAGCTGGTGCCCTGCTCTACACGACATGTTTGTCTACACGTACACGTTATCCTGTAGACAAAGATTGCTGTGTAAAACGAAACGCATAATTATAACATAGGTATTTATACAATATATAAGCAAATTACGCTATGACTATAGCACTGTACATAATTATTATAAAACCATAGCATAACAATGTATTATTATACATCAACATGTAAACTCGTACACATACACGCTTAAAAACATAAACTAGTAATTCATTACATAACTTATATTACCTACACTATGATAATCAAGTAATCCAGTAGACACTACACAAATATTTAATAACTTTAAAATTTCAAAATCTTTCTGTCGGTTTTAAAAGCAAGTCAACTGTGGGTACTTACCACCTTTATATATACGCGCCGCACTCATGTAGGTACCATTTTGTTGAAACTCAAATGTGTTTTCTCGACATCCGTATGTCACTAACGGGATGCAGCAGAATACCAGCGTCAGGTATTGTACCTGGCATATGCTGAGCTGGACTCCCATTTGGTGCAACCATGATACACCGCCCAATAGTGATCACAGAACATAAATACCGTAGTGATCGACCGTTATAGATGTATATGAGCTGGGTGTCTATGGGTCAATTTATCTTTTTTTAATCATTGTTATTTTTTTTTTAACCTAAAGTGACTCAATTAATCAACTCAGCCTATCGCAGTCAACTGCTGGACATAGGCCTTTCCCAGGCTGCGCCACAATACCCTGTCCTCCGCCTTCCGCATCCAGTCTGTCCCAGTCACGTTTTTGCGGTCATCGATCCATCTAGCTGGGGGGCGTCCCAAACTACGCTTTCCGATACGCGGTCTCCAGTCCAGGACTCATCTGATCTACCGTCCGTAGGTCCTTATAGAAACATGGCCAGCCCACTGCCTCTTCAGTTTGCTTACTCTGCAAGTTATGTCGGTAACTCCGGGTCTTTTCCGTATAACTTCGTTTCTGATTTTATCCTTAAAATAAATCTTGAGCATAGCCCGCTCCATAGCGCACTTAGCGACCTTTTTGTGGACCAGCCCGAAAAAGTGACTAATGCATTTATATTATTAGGTAGGGATAATGTATATTTCTGCTTACGAGACCATTTTCGGGGCGAGACCCTACCTGTATCCCGCGCTTTATCCCAACGAGGCCGGCTTTACCTGACAGCTTTTATAACTAGATGCGGTTGAATAATTTACAAATGGCTACGAAAAGGCCTTGTTGTCAAAGTTTGGCAACTTTGGCAAGGGCTGACCGACAACCGCAGGAACCCTCGCAGATAGGGCCCCCATCCGTCCGGCCTTTGTGTGGGCTTTTATTTTCTACTAACTATTTGGCTAAAAGGGATTCTTATTTTAACAATAAAAACTTGCCAAGTGCGAGTCGGACTCGCACACGAAGGGTATATCCGTACCACAAGGCAAAAACACCGAAAAAAACACGTTTGTTAGTTTGTTGTAATAAAATAAATATTTAAGGGGGGCTCCCTTAAATATTTATTTTATTTTTAGTATTTGTTGTTATAGCCGCAACAGAAATACATAATTTGTGAAAATTTCAACTGTCTAGCTATCGCGGTGCTTGAGATACAGCCTGGTGACAGACAGACGGACGGACGGACAGACAGCGAAGTCTTAGTAATAGGGTCCCGTTTTTACCCTTTGGGTACGGAACCCTAAAAATGGTGAAATATTTTCGGGAAAAATAGGTATATTAAGGGGCTTACATGACCTAAAGCGCGGTCACTGTCGGACTGCAGAGAAAAGAAAGAGAAGCACGATGACCCAACGCTGGTAATTTATTGCAAAATATGAAGCAATTATCTTTTTACAAAAAATCTATTGTTTGGACTAAAAAATTCAAACACTAGTGCTTTATTATGTTGCTTGTAGAATATCTGACAAAAAATTAAAATAAAAAAAAGTTTTTAAAAACAAGCTTTTATTTAAATAAGAACGTAACCCAAAAATTATGTAATTTTACTAACTTTATCGTTTTCTACTCTTCAAGCCCTTTCATTTGATACCCATATTAAGGAGGTTGAGAAAAAATATGTAATCCGCCATCTTGGAGCAGCGGCCATATTGAAATTATTACAATATTGAGTATTGCACATTGTATTGTTACCAGAACAGCTAAAGGTGTATGCATTTCAGCTCAATCGGATTGCAACAAATGGTCGAAAAATGGTTTGCAAATTTTGACGGACAACTTACATACATACATACATACTTACATACGAACGGTGCAAGCTAAATAAAAGCTTGTAAAAATCAGAATTATTGTATGTATATTAGTATGATTTTTATTGTCAAAAGGAGTTTTTAGAGGTATCTTCATGATTTTTTTCTATCGTATCAAATTAGTTGTATTATATTTTCAACACACTATCTACCTAGCATATATCCTTTTTTCTGATTTTGTTTACTGTAGTCGATCTTAAAAGTTAATTGTTTCTATTCTAAAACTTGCGTTTTTTGCGTTTAGGTCCCGTAATCCCCCTTAAGAAGTTAATTGTCCGGATTGTTTTGCGATGTCCTTTTGACTTTTTGTCAGGACTTTTAAAATTTAACCACAGCAAGATTAACCAATTACCTTGAAAAGGTAGGTGGTAGGTGGCTAGGAGTGATTGGATGTGGAAGTTTTTTTTTTTTTTTGGGGTGGGAAATCATCAAACGACCCCTCCCGCTCAGAGGTGGAGCGGAAGGGAGTGTCAGACTCTTACTGACTAAAACCCACCCGTGTTCCTTCCTTAGCCCTTTATGTTCCGGGCCAGCGGTAACCCTTTTGGACAATCCCGCTGACATTATGTTTATTCACCTTCATCTGTTTGTGAACGAGTTTAATCCACTGTGTAAATTCCATTCCTGACCAAAATTTATAAAAAAACTAGCTGCTCCCCGTGGTTTCACCCGCGTAATTATAATTAACAAATATTTAATATAAATTAAATTACTGAACTTATTATCAAATAGAATTAACAGAACAGGAATTACTGGTTGAAGATAAAAAAAGGCTAGCTTCCTTTATAAAATCAGAAAAAGGATATATCCCAAGGGACAAAAATTCACTTTGTCCAACACGTTTTACTTACAGCCCTAATCTTATCACGCTTATTGGACCGTGTTCTGTATTTATCCCTTGCATATTTCGGCTGTCTTCATCTCTTCGTGTCTTCGACTTTAGGGCCTGTGCACACCACGTTTTTTAAACGCGCCGTTGACGCGCGTTTTAGAAACGTGCGTCGACGGCGCGCTTTTGTCCTACAGAGCAGTGCCTGCCAGTAGCCGACTCGCGTGCGTATCGAGTCTGTATCGCTACAAACGCGCGTTTAAAAAACGTGGTGTGCACAGGCCCTTAGTTCGAAATGTCCAGTTTTTCGGTGAGACGTAACTTTCAATTGCCTTCAAATAGGTCGGCCAATCGGGTCGGCTGCGTGATCGAATCAGGAATGAGGAGATCCGCAGGAGAACCAAGGTAACCGACATATCCCGAAGAATTGCCAAACTTAAGTTGCAGTGGGCAGGGCACATTGCTCGCAGAACAGATGGCCGATGGGGCCGAAAGGTTCTGGGGGTCTACTCCGAAGCGGTTAACCACCGTATCGGCCGAATGTTCGGTCATTTTCTACTACCTTTCATTTCCTATATTGACTATAGGTCCCGACCAAACTGTGCCAATCCGAACCTTTTTAAAACCCTTACCCTTTTTTTTATCTTTTTTTTTTTAAATTCGTATTCAATATTCGAATCAGAAAATGACCGAACATTCGGCCGACACGAAAATCAACCACTTCGGAGTAGACCCCCTGGAGTGGCGACCGCGTACCGGAACAACAAGGTGGTCCGACGACCTTGTGAAGGCCGCAGGAACCCGTTAGATGCGAGGTCGGCCAATTATAATAGACAATTGGAACTTACGTTAATCAATCAATCTGCCTAGGGTTTTCTCAACTATATTGGGGTCGGCTTCTAGTCCAACCGAATGTAGCTGAAAAGTGAAAACCACTATTTTACATGGAGAGACTGCTCTGACCTCCACGAACCAATTACTGTTAAATTAAAAAATACAGCTTTACCTTAGGGCGACAAGTTTCATACTATTACAATTAAATAATGTTATTTCACAATCTGTTCAGCAGCATCTCATTAGAAATACTTAGTAACTGTAAATATGCGATTTTAGTTTTTTTTTGGAAATATTTAAATTATCACATATTTTTATATCGTTAGGCAGGCTGTTGTAAAGTTGTACTCCCTCTAACAGTATGTTTTTTTTTGCCGTAAGTCAGTGTAAGTGGTCGAGTTGACGATACCCCTTGGCTTACCAAGGGGTATCGTCTGACTACCCGTAACGACTGTCTAAGATCCACGAATGACAGCCGGAACCAACGGCTTAACATGCTTTCCGAAGCACGGAGGGGTTTCGGTATGTAAAGATGGTCACCCATCTAGGGTCCGACCGCGGCAAGTTTAGCTTAACCTGATCGATCGACCCGTGCAGCTAATTATTACTTTGCCAGGAGCCCCTCTATTTAAATTGGAACTTATGTCTCACTGAGAAACTGGACAATAATTAGTACATACTTCCCAGTTTGGGCGAAATGGAGGTAGTCGGGATTTTCTGTCAGGAATTTCTTAGTAGCAACTCTGAGTCTGCCCGATTGATGGCAATAGGCTCGCTCCCAAGACTCTTTGACTACCTACTATGCCGTCACAAGCACTATTTAGTTATGGGAAAATCAAATCGATTCAAAGACGCCGCGTGTGTGGCACCTGTCTCGCCCCAAACCCCCCCCGGGGCTTAGCGCCAGCGCTCACGCTCACCCAGCCAGCAGCCGATCGATTTTGAAAAATCTCCGAGAAAACTTAGATGAAATGAGTTTGTTTTTGCTAGAAATTGACACTATTGACACTACTCCACGCTTACTTCACCTAAGTTTTCACGGTGAGATTTTCACAGAACAGCACCGCAGTACACAGGACGGAGCGCGGAAGTTACGGTTTACGATTTTTGTACGTAAGTTGGGTACGCGAAGTAGTTGCTCTTACGTTATCTAGGTGTATCTATATCTGTGCTCGCTCCCTCTTATATCATCATCATCATCATTTCACCCGAAAGACGTCCACTGCTGGACATAGGCCTCCCCCAAGCACCTCCACTTCGACCGGTTCTGTGTTTCTCGCATCCAACGGGTTCCTTCGGCCTTCACAAGGTCGTCGGACCAACTTGTGGGAGGCCTTCCAACGCTACGTCTTCCGGTACGCAGTCGCCACTCCAGAACCTTTCGACCCCATCGGCCATCTGTTCTGCAAGCAATGTGCCCACTGCCACTTGTTTAGCAATTCTTCGGGCTATGTCGGTTACCTTGGTTCTCCTGCGGATCTCCTCATTCCTCCCTATTATATGGGACTGGGGAAATATAGTTTTACGTTCTATGCATCCATTTGGGGAATACAGGCATGATTTTAATTTATTGTTATTATTTCAGGCTACCACTTCTGCTGATGACCGTGGCTTATTATCAGATAGTGAAGGTGTTGTGGCGCTCCGAGAAGATACCAGGACAGGCTGAAACCATCAAGCTGGCACCTGCTGAACAGAGTAAGTAGACCTTTACAATACTGGGTGTATAAAAAAAATCAGGCAAAATACCTACATATTACATAAAATAAAATTTCACAAAACTGCAACAGATGAATAGGTCGGATTAAGTAAAAATTTCAATGAAATTAAAATAAACGACGCACAAATTACAAAGGTCACAGAATTTAAATTAAAATAAAGTATCAAACGAAAAATAAACAAATTTTATGGGTCACAGAATCGAAATTAAAATAAAATGGCGAAATGAATAAGGGTCACAAAGTTTAAACGGGGCCGTTCGGCTCAGAGTAGTCAGATAGAAAACGCCGACCCCATCTAGTTTTTAGGGTTCCCTACCAAAATGGTAAAAAGGAACCCTTATGGTGCGACTCAGTCTGTCTGTCTGTCCGTCTGTCACAGCTGGATATCTTAAGAACTACTAATGCTTGAATCAACTTGAAATTTGGAACGGTTTTAAATGACGTTTGTTCAACTAATTTTCAAATAAGAAAGAAATAAAAATGTGTGTATATTTTTTGCAACAGAGACTGATCTTACAAATTTGAAGTGGGTTTACTAAGGCATGTGGGGTATCATAAAGAGCGCAGTGTGCACATTCTCAAACATTTTTTTTAGGCCGCATAATTTTAGACTTTTACTCTACAGTCCCTTGAAGCTGTGAAAAAATCAAACACCTAAGTTTACGTACAAAAAGATACGGCTGTTTAAGCCGCAAAACGTATATTTCGACACTCTAAAGGGAATCAAAATTTATAGGGTACTTCCCGTTGACATAGAATCATGGAATTTGGCAAGAAGCAAGATCATGTAGCACAAGTAAAGGAAAAAATCCGAAAACCGTAAATTTGTAGGTACCTACATTAAAAAAAACCCCCGTGATAAACTACAACATACCTACAATGTACGGACGCCTGGGTGCGCGAGTCGAATCGCACTTGACCAGTTTTTTTATATTTTGTTTCTGTATATTTGTCTGAATAAAATTTATGCATTCAACACTCGTACAAACGCAATTTATCACAGCTTCTTATTAGTCCTAATTTCAATAAAAATGGGTCACGTTCACAGCAAAGCGTTAATTGTTAAAGTCCGTAATTACGAATTCTGTTACTTTGTCACATTTAAAATTAGTTTTCGTTTTGAGTCACCAAGATACAGGCTGTGCCTAGTTTGGGGCCCGCTGTAAATTCAGTATAAGGGCCTGTAGACACCACGTTTTTTAAACGCGCCGTTGACGCGCGTTTTAGAAACGTGTGTCGACGGCGCGCTTTTTTCCTACAGAGCACGGTGTACAAAGGTCTACAGGCTGCGTCTGAATCGCGTGCGCATCGTGTCTGTATCGGTACATACGCGCGTCAATGGCGCGTTTTAAAAACGTGGTGTGCACAGGACCTAAGTTTTCTCTTGGTCAGAACTGCATGCTAATACTTGCATGTTTGTGAACTATGTGTAAGTTTTAATAAATCCCATCTTCCAAACACGGTGAGCTGTGCTGGGGCGGCTGCTGCAGGTGCGGGAGGGAAACCTCAAACATATTTTTTTTCGGATGGGAAGTCATCAAATGACCCCTCCCGCTCTGGGTGGAGCGGAAGGGAGTGTCAGACTCCTACTGACTAAAACCCGCCCATGTTCCTTCCTTAGCCCTTTATGTTCCGGGCCAGCGGTAACCCTTTCGGACAATCCCGCTGACCCGGCAGGCTTCGGCCCTAAGGGGGCCCTCGATGCTGACATCTCTTTGAGGCGCGCGTGGAACACGTACGCGCCGTCCGGCACGGCGGACGGTGAGCTACCCATCCATTACTCTCCGCCCGCAGATCCGCGCCTACGGTGGACCTCAAACTTGACTCAATTATTATATTTTTTTTTTATTCGTAAGGGGTTTGCTCTTGACTCTAGTCTAGGTCAGAGGTGACAGAGACAAAGTTCGCAAGCAACAATGTTTTCAGGTTTCACACTTGATTGACGGGGAAATTTTTAGAAATATTTTGATGCTCTTTTCGTTTATAATGCACTAAATCAATTTTTGCAAAATAATTAAATTATCTACACAATGATATATAAATTAAATAGTGTAGTAGTTCTGTGTACTAGCAGGAGTACAACAATAGAAACAGTTGCAGAAAGGAGGCAAACTTTTTTTTTCTATCGTAAAGCTCTCTCTAATACTTCGCATTAAGGCTCCTTCAAACAGGCGCGACACGCGACGCGTAACGCGAGCGGTACCTTTGAGTCGCGTGCGATTCGCGTCGCGTGTCGCGCCTGTTTGCAGGAGCCTTTATGAGTCGTGCAATAAAAACAAAAGAATTGAATTTCTTAAAGATTACTCAAGGTCAACATGCATCATCAATTTATTTTAAAACTAGCAGCGCCCCGCAGTTTTACCCGCGTAAGTGTCGATCCCGTGGGAACAACGGGATAAAAACCATCCTATGTCCTTCCCCGGGATGCAATCTATCTCTCTACCAAATTTTATCGAAATCTGTTCAGTAGTTTAGGCGTGAAAAGGTAACATACAGACAGACAGAGATACTTCAACAGAATTAAACATACACCGTTTTTCCGCCCGTAATAACAAACAAGATTCACATACTCGTATATTATACTAGTTTTTTTGCATAAATACCAACATTCTAGACACGTTGCAGCGTATAATAATTGCAATAAATTACATGAAAACGTGGCAACGCGTGGAACGTGGCAGAGCTCGCTATGCATTCTTTTGAACCAATATCTTTCCCGTTTATTACAGCCAATAGAGTAGGTAGACGGAAAAAAGTTGTTGGAGGAAAATTTTTGCATAATAATATTATCCGTTGTTTTTTTTTTTTTAAGAAGACAAATGAAAATATTTTTCGGAAATACGTCATCCGTTTGACTATTCGGAACGTCAGCGCCATCTGGTGGCGCTGGGCAGAGTCTAGCTTGAGTCCGCGGAGGGGTCGAGGAGAGCGAGCTTCGAGGTGGGGCGGCGGACTTGACTATTGGACATCGTACGGACAACATGTGCTCAGAAACTGTCGCGCGTTCCGTATCCTTGAGTGTGTAACTACAGTGTGTGATTCGCTAGTGTGATGAAACTGTTCGTAAAATCATAATCTGATTTGAACTGTAAACGGTTTTTCTATTGCGCAATAACCAACACTACCCAATAGTACGCCCGCAGTATTTAACTTAAGCCTGATGATAACGAGACACACACCTTCTCCGTCATAATTATATATTTATTTATATGTGGGAAAGACTATCTGTAGCCTGTCGGTACACCGATTCGCCATTGGACTGTTCGTCGACAGGATCATTCATTTATTTCACCGTTTCCCCAGCAAAGTCTTTCACCTACGGACATTTCGCCGACAGAACATTTCATCTTCGTCACTTTCGACGACATGCCTTTCCAGCTACAGAATGTTTCACCGACACGACGATAAACCTATAACTCTTGTAACTACAGACCTTTCGATCTACGGAGAATTCGGCGTCAATCTTAAGACAAGCGATATTACAAACCATACACATATCTACAGCTTATTGTGTCTTTACTAAGAGATCAGGGCCGTCTCAGCCAGCAATACTCAGGACTGAGCGCGAAAGTCGCGGCTTACGATTTTTGTACGTAAGCTGGTGTGACTTTTGGCAAGTGAAGTAGTTGCTCTTGCGTTATCTAGGTGTATCTGTGGATTACATGTTGCGATTCAATTCCCTGTGGCATCGAATACCATAAGTTGAAACAACAATAAAAGCGATTCAAGTCATTTGTTGCTTCAATTTTATGGTAAGCTAACAGGCAAGAAACTTGCATTTTTGTGGATGATATCATGAGGAAGCCGCCATATCCTAGAACCAAAAATTCCCAGATGTGTGACATCTATTAAGTACTAACTCGCACTGAAGCCGAGGCCCACTTCCTCTCGAAGAGAGGACGCCTGTGTCGTATGCCATGAAGCTGCTTATGTCCTGTATTGTGGGTGCGTTTACAAACATTTAAATTCACGTACACAAACAGCCAGACCCGGAACTCAAAGCATAGCCCTCTCCATTGCCCTTTGGGTGACTTTTAGCCTTCTTATAATTATTAAAAATATTTAAAAATTAATGAAGTAATATTTCATTCGATAATTCAATATAATTTGTAACCAAATGTTCAGCAAATTGCGCCGCTCTTTTCTTTGTTGACCGGTATTGTGGTACAAAATATTAATTACGACAATCAATCACGCGATTGAATAAACCTTTCGTGGATGAAATCAATAAAAACTGAAAATTATCTATCTATATACCAGCTTCTGCCCGCGACTTCGTCCGCGTGAAATTTTAACCCCGACCCATCCCGTCGCATCACACTGTAGCTGCATCATCATCATTCCACAATGCGCGCGCCGCGCGCGCCAACAGAGTAGACGATCGGAGCCCTAGCCCTCTGCTACCGCCACCGCGATGGTAGCGCCCCCGTTGTGAGTTGCGAGAACTACAGACTCATACGTGCTGTGTAGTGATTGGCCTAAACCAAAATGTTATATTTTTAAGTTGCCCGCAATTGTTTTACTGATTTCGATTTTGTATAAATAGCTAAGTTTACCTACAATAAAACAGTACCATTTAGTGCTTTGAACTGGTCGTTTTCATTCCATCACCCAAGCTCCTAACAGTGGTGACCCCGCGAACAAACTTATCGCAACCATCGCACATCATGGCCAAGCAACCAGATGCCGGTTCCAGTGAATCTACAGCACTGCAAATCCCAGAAGTAGCCGGTATCTCACTATCGCTGCGGATCCCAGCATTCTGGCGCGACCGAGCCCGCTTGTGGTTCGTCAGTTTCGAAGCCGCCACGCATGATTTAAAGAAAGGACAGCGAGAATTAGCGCAGATGGTAATCGCACTTTTGGAAAAGCAGGATGTGGAACAGATTTGTGACCTGCTGTACGACCCTCCAACAGCACGACAGTACGACTTGTTGAAGGAACGCCTGATATCAGTCTACGAAGAGTCAGAAAATTGGCAATTTCAGAAGCTATTGTCTGACATGGAGCTCGGTGACCAGAAGCCCTCTCAGCTGCTGCGACGCATGCGTAACCTAGCACGTGACAAGGTTCCAGATTCCACGCTACGACTCATGTGGATGAATCATCTGCCAGCCCAGGTACGATCCGTTCTCGTCGTCACTAAAGAAACCAGCCTAGATGAATTATCACTACTAGCCGACAAGATGACAGAGCAAGCCCAGGAAGTCACAGCTGTATCATCTGAACAACAACCAACTCAAGGCCAGCCAAAAAGTGATGCACTATACCTAGTCGAGGAAATAAAGAAATTATCCTTAGAAGTAGCTTCACTCAAGTCGTCACAACAACATACTTGCCGCTGTCGATACCGCGGTCGCGGACATTCATCGCATAGATCACGCTCACGCGCACGCTCTGATGCAGACACGCGGTCTCGCTCACGCTCAGGCACACCGTCGCCATATTGCTTTTACCACAGGAAGTTCGGCAAAGACGCGAGATGTTGTCGTCAACCATGTTCTTATGACAACAGCGAACATAAAAAACGCTCGGAAAACTAACAAATGCGCTAGATGCGGCGGATTCCGGCGTTTACAACGAATCATACCGCCTATTCATTTACGATAAGACATCAAGACTCACATTCCTGGTAGACACAGGTGCAAACATATCTGTAATACCACGGACAAAAGGCCAACGCTCGAAGAAATTACCATTCACGCTATATGCCGCTAACAACACCGTCATCCCCACCTACGGAGAAAAAACGTTGGAGCTAAACATTAATCTACGCAGGCCGTATAGATGGAAGTTTGTAGTCGCCGACGTCAGCAAACCTATCATCGGAGCAGATTTCCTCAATCATCACCATCTCAACGTCGATCTACGAAATAGAAGGCTAATAGACATGACAACCAAACTGTTTGTCGCAGCACCGGCACGAATATCAAACCTACCCACAGTTCGTAGTGTCGACCTGCAACAATCGTACCACGATATACTCGCAGATTTCCCAGGCACAACCCGAGTGACGTCAATGAAATTGAGCCCGCAGAACAACGTCGAACATTACATCGAAACCACAGGACCGCCGATACATTGTCGAGCACGACCAATACCACCGCACCGCTACGCTAAAGTAAGACACGAGTTCGAAGACATGATCAACCAAGGCCTATGCAGACCAAGCAAAAGCCCGTGGTCAAGCCCGCTACATGTGGTACCCAAGAAAAACGGCGATCTACGCGTCTGTGGTGATTACCGACGACTCAACACAGTGACTAAACCAGACCGCTACCCGATACCTCGAATCAAAGATTTTACCTACCACCTGGCTGGGAAGAAAGTACTATCAACAATTGATTTGAATCGCGCATACCAACAGATTGTTGTCCGAGAGCAAGATATAGAAAAAACTGCCATAATCACCCCGTTTGGATTGTACGAATTCCCAAGAATGTGTCCAGGCCTCAAAAATGCAGGACAGACATTCCAACGCTTTATCCACGATACCCTGCGAGGATTGGATTTTGTTTTTCCTTTTGTCGACGATCTATTGGTAGTGTCAGCAAACGACAGCGAACATCGGGAACATTTGCGCAATGTACTCAAGCGATTAGAAGATAACGGGATAACGATAAACCCGGCAAAATGCGTTTTCGGCCAGCCAACAGTAAAGTTTTTAGGATACACAGTATCAAGCGAAGGCATCAGACCACCAGAGGAGAAGGTCAAGGTCATCAACGACTATCCCAAACCACAGACGGTAGAAGGATTACGCAGTTTTCTTGGAATGCTTAACTATTACCGTGATAACATTCCAAACGCCGCAAGTATACAAGCGCCGCTCAATGCCTACTTACATAACTCAAAAAAACGCGATAAAACAATAATCCAGTGGACCAATGAATCATCACTCGCATTCGAGAATTGCAAAAGGACATTACGTGATGCTGCACTGCTCGCACATCCCTGCCACACTGCCCCACTCTCAATAATGTGCGACGCATCGAACAGTTGTGTCGGCGCGGTACTCCAGCAGCACGTTAACAACATGTGGCAACCACTCGGTTATTTTTCAAAGAAGCTGTCGGATACGCAATTAAAATACAGTACCTATGACCGGGAACTACTCGCGATGTACATGGCAGTGAAGCATTTCAGAAAAATGCACGAGGGACGTGAATTAATCGTGTTCACCGACCACAAGCCGCTTACCTACGCATTGTCAAAACTATCATCGGACAGTGAAACACAACGAAGAACTCGACAGTTGTTATTTATCAGTGAGTTTACGACCGACATTCGCCACATCAGTGGAAAAGACAACGTTGTGGCTGATACACTATCACGCATCGAGACAATTAACTGCCCCACAACGATAAATTATACAAAACTGAGAGAAGCACAAAATAAAGACGAAGAATTACCCACATTGAAGAAACAAAGTAATATTCAATTCAAGCAAATTACTTTGCCAGATACTAATGACAAAATATACTGCGAAACATCGACTGACAACATACGACCGTATTTACCAAAGGAATTCCGATTAGCTGCTTTCAACGCGCTGCATGGAATAAGTCATCCTGGTGTAAGAACAACGCGCAGACTTATGAAAGACAAATACTTCTGGCCAAGCATGAATGTAGATGTCGGCAAGTGGACCAAGTCATGTGTAGCGTGTCAGCGAGCGAAGGTGCATCGACATACAAATAGTAAGCTATCTACATTCGCACCCACCGAGCGTTTCAAGCACATACACATTGATATCGTCGGCCCGCTACCTACGTCATCAACCGGTCATCGTTATTTACTTACCATTATTGACCGCAAGACTCGATGGCCGGAAGCAACGCCTATTACGGACATTACTGCAGAAACCATCGCGAGGACAACATATGAGATGTGGATCGCCAGATTCGGATGTCCAGAGACACTGACCAGTGACCAAGGACGGCAATTTGAGAGTCAGCTGTTCAATGCTTTAACCAACCTACTGGGAATACACCGTGTACGTACAACGCCATACCATCCACAGAGTAACGGTATTATTGAACGCTGGCACAGATCACTCAAGGCCGCGCTCACCGCACGCCTTACAAAGGGAAGCACGTGGATCGACGAGTTACCGACCGCACTGCTTGGACTACGCGTCGCTTGTCGCACCGATACTGGAGTTACTGCTGCCCAGCTCACCTACGGTTGTAACCTACGACTCCCAGGTGATTTCTTTACATCAACACCACGCAGTGAAATAATGAACTATGAATACGTTGATAACATACGCAGAACAATAGACAGTCTCAAGCCATCACTCATCCAGCCACACAGTAACAACCGTGCCATATTCGTGCATTCAGACCTAAGCAAATGCCACGCAGTCTTCATCAGAGTTGACGCCGTACGCAAACCACTGCAACCAACGTACGACGGGCCCTATACAGTGTTGAAGCGCGAAAACAAAGTGTTTACACTGCAGCTACCAGGCCGGCAAAGTTCAGTGTCGATAGATCGGCTGAAGCCTGCCTACTCAGTCAACGACGACGCCTCATCAGCACTGGCACCTGACATTCCCGTGCAAAAGACCCTATCCGGACGGACCGTCCGACGACCCGTACGCTTCGCTTGAAGGGGAGCACTGTAGCTGCATCATCATCATTCCACAATGCGCGCGCCGCGCGCGCCAACAGAGTAGACGATCGGAGCCCTAGCCCTCTGCTACCGCCACCGCGATGGTAGCGCCCCCGTTGTGAGTTGCGAGAACTACAGACTCATACGTGCTGTGTAGTGATTGGCCTAAACCAAAATGTTATATTTTTAAGTTGCCCGCAATTGTTTTACTGATTTCGATTTTGTATAAATAGCTAAGTTTACCTACAATAAAACAGTACCATTTAGTGCTTTGAACTGGTCGTTTTCATTCCATCACCCAAGCTCCTAACAACACCATCCCCCCCCCCGGCTACTCCTTCGTTTTCACTTAGCCTTATTTCCGACTTTTTTTCTTATTGCTCAGCTCATAATGGTGCTAGCGTGATGTTAAATAGCCTATAGATATAGATAAGATCGCTTTTAGCGATAAGACCGCCCATTGTGTCACCCTTTGTATAGTTTCTATAATTGTGTCTGTAATTTATATGGTGTACATAATAAAGAGTATTCTATTCTATTCTATATAGCCTTCCTCAAAATTGGGCTATCAAATACAAAAATATTTTTTCAAATCCCACTGGTAGTTCCAGATATTATCGCTTTCAAACAAAAAAATAAACAAACTCTTCAGCTTTAATACGGAGTTAAGAGTAATTTGAGAACAGTTGGAACGATTTGGCAATTTTTGGAACGAAGTTCTTTTACGGAGATTGTGGTAGGAGTAAACTGGGAGAACACGTCACATAACGAAAAAGCATTATACCCCTCCTTCATGCGACTTTTTATTACATAATTATAATAGGCAGAGTCAGAGGGAGAGACAGTTTTCATGGTTTTCGAGGGTGCTGAAGCCTATATCGATTGTGAGGTCAAAATAAAAATCCAAGATGGCGGCTGCAAAAATGTTAAAATTTTTTCATCATGGGTATCGTTTTTATGATTTTTGAGGGTGCTGAAGCCGATAGTGAGGTCAAAATAAAAATCCAAGATGGGTCTGGAAAATTTTTCAAAATTTTCGTCATGGGTATCGTTTACATAGTTTTGGAGGGTTCGGAAGGCGACAGTGAGGTCAAAATGAAAATCCAAGATGGCGGCTGCAAATATTTTTTAAAATCTCGCCAGAGAAAGTAAAAATGTTGGACTCGAAATGAATACTACCAAAACTAAAATAATGACCAACAGTAACCAAACCCCGATTAAAATAGAAGGAACGATTATAGAATACGTCAAGGAATACATATACCTCGGAAAACTAATGTCATTCGATACCAACAGACACGAGAATGAAGTAGACAGAAGAATAAACATAACGTGGAAAAAGTATTGGGCACTGAAAGAAATTCTCAAAGGAAATTACAGTTTACAGCTATAGAAGATAATAATGGATTCAAGCATCTTGCCTTCCTTAACATACGCAAGTCAGACTTGGATATTTACTCAAAAGATCAAGAACAAAATCCTGTCTTGCCAGCACGCCATGGAAAGAAGTGTCCTGAAACTGAGAAGAATAGATAAAACACGAAATACAGACATACGCAACAAAACAAAATTCAAGGATGCACTACAAGACGCCATGACCCTGAAATGGAAGTGGGCAGGCCACCTAGCTAGATACCAGGATAACAGATGGACATCACAAACAACGAAGTGGCTTGGTCCCAATGGAAAAAGAAAAAAAGGTCGACAAAGGAAAAGATGGATCGACGATATTGTAAAAACAGTAGGAAAAAACTGGATGATTACAGCTCAAGACAGACATACATGGATAAAGATGGAGGAGGCTTTCTACCCTTTAGGGGCCATACAATAAAACATATTATTATAATGTAATATTATAATGTAATTTATTATATGTATGGATAAAATAAAGCTATAATAATAATAATAATGTCTTTTTAGATTATATCCATTACAAAGGTACATAATTTAAAACATAAAACACAAATATTTTTTAAATTTAATTATACTAGCTGCGCCTCTCGTTTTCTCCCGCATAATTCTCTATTCCGTTGGAATATCGGGATAGTATTCTGTCCTAATCCAGGTCATGATCAGGGCACATTGCTCGCAGAACAGATGGCCGATGGGGCCGAAAGGTTCTGTAAGGAGTGGCGACCGCGTACCGGAAGACGTAGCGTTGGAAGGCCTCCCACAAGGTGGTCCGACGACCTTGTGAAGGTCGCAGGAACCCGTTGGATGCGAGAAGCACAGAACCGGTCGAAGTGGAGGTGCTTGGGGCAGGCCTATGCCCAGCAGTGGACGTCTTTCAGCTGAAATGATGATGAGGTCATGGTCTACCCATGTGCCAAGTTTTATTCAAATCCGGCTAGCCGTTTTATCGTGAAAGCGTAACAAACAAACATACACAAAATTAAATCTTTTCTCGTTATAATATTGTTATATTAAGTTATCCTATCCTACTAATATTATAAACGCGAAAGTTTGTGAGAATAGATGGATGGGTGTTTGTTACTTTTTCACGCAAAAACTACGGAACGCATTTTCATAAAACCTTACAATAATACAACGCTATTTTTATTATAATATGCGAAACCTGAATATAGATTTTTCAGAACATGTAACTGAATCGATTCCAACAATTTTTACCCCATGTTATATTTTCTCCCAAAAACATTTAAAAAAGGTTAAAAATTGGACACCGAGGGACACTAAGTAGGTTATCCAATATCCGCGCCGAACGGTTAGGTACCTAGGTACTAATATCAATGAGCGCAAGATGGCGGGGCGCGGGTGAGCATGTTTTGTACGGACAAATAGGTAACTTAACAAGCTTATAACTTTGTGATTTACCATGATACAGTTTTGAAATTTTGTACATAGATTCTTTACATAAAAATACTACACAAGTGTTTCGGGTTTCACTAAAAATAATGTTGTATAGTTTATACATCAGAATAATACATAAAATACTTTTTATCCCGATAATCCCACGGCGGGTTAAACTGCGGGGAGCTGCTAGTATTATATACATAGTTAAGATAGAAATAACATCTTCTTCTTCGAAATAAGATAGCTGATGCCAAACAAGCACTGCAGTGCAAAAACCTCGAATGTATTTTGGGAAGTCCGATACATTTATTATTTAGATGTAATTGAGCTATGAAGTGAGCAGTGACCAATTGTAACAGCCGCGACTTACGAGTTGTAGGTCGTAGGTTCAAACCCAGACAGGCGCTTTACTTTGTGTAAATTATTTTCATCACCACTGCTCTCAAAACGGTGAAGGAAAACATCGTGAGTAAACCGGCATGTCCTAGAACCGAAAATTCGAAGACATGTGTGACATCTGCCAACCCGCACTGGGCCCGCGTGACGGATTACGGCCCACTCCCTCTCGCCGAGAGGAGGCCTGTGTCCCAGCAGTGGGAACGTTATAGGCTGATTATGTATAATGTATGAGCTATGAAGGCCGACAGTTTATAATATCTTATTTATCAGATGATTCAAGAGATCGGGTTCTATTTTCGTTCTCAGATAATAAAAATATTTCAGCAATGATAAATGGATTGAAAACATCAGTCCGCACTCACTCATACTAGGGATTCCATGTCTACTATATTGAGAATTGTAATTTATTGGCTATATTTTATTATGTCTGTGCGTAGTAGAGATAGCTAAGTAGCCAACATGATACATCCATACTCCGTACTTAATCCATACTATATATCCATTTTTTTTTTTTTTATTTGTAATGGGTTTGCTCTTGACTCTAGTCTAGGTCATAGTTGACAGAGACAAAGTCGACGATGGAGTGAGCTCACCCAGAAGAAGCCTGTTCACTCTTACTTTGAAGAGATTCGTGTTGTATGAGCTCGGAAACACAGACGCAGGTAAAGAGTTCCACTCTTTTGCTGTGCGCATTATAAAAGACATTTGAAAACGCTTAGTGCGAATTGGTGGAATAGCAACTAGGTACATACACATCATATATATAAAATTCAAAGTCCTGACTGACTGACTGCTATATCAATGCACAGCCTAAACCGCTGGTCCTAGAGACACATATTTGGAGGGTGTGTTCTTTGTGAAGAGTAGGTATCCACTAAGAAAGGGTTTTTCGAAATTCCAATTAAGAGGGTGACTGGGGGGAGGGTGAAATTTCACGCGGACGAAGTCACGGGCGAAAGCTAGTATATTATAAATGCGAAAGTGTGTCTGTCTGTTATCTCTTCATGCTTAAGCCGCTGAACCGATTTAGATGACATTTGGTATAGAGATAGTTTGAATGGAAGGATATAGGATACTTAGTTTTTATCTCGATATTCCCATGGGATCGAAACTTGGGTGAAACCGCGGGGCGCTGCTAATATTATTATAAATGCGAAAGTAAGTCTGCTACCGTTTCACGTCTTAATGGCTGATCGGATTTCGATAAAATTTGGCAAGAAGATAGATGGCATCCTGGCGAAGGACAAACAACTATTTGTTCCGGTAGCACGTTCCGGTGGAACAACTTCCGACATGGCGACATCCGCGCGGGCGAAACCTTGAGCAGAATCTGTAAAAAAATAAATGGTTGTAAATAAAGCGAAATTTTTACTAGAAAGAAACAAGTGCGAGTCGGACTCGCACACGAAGGGTTCCGTACCACAAGGCAAAAACGCCGAAAAAAACACGTTTGTTGTATGGGAGCTCCTTAAATATTTATTTTATTTTGTTTTTAGTATTTGTTGTTATAGCGGCAACCGAAATACATCATCTGTGAAAATTCAACTGTCTAGCTATCACGGTTCATGAGATACAGCCTGGTGACAGACAGACGGACGGACGGACGGACAGCGAAGTCTTAGTAATAGGGTTCCGTTTTTACCCTTTGGGTACGGAACCCTAAAAAGAAAGAAAGAAAATACTCTTATTTGCGGTAAACATGACGCAATAAATAACATAAACACAAAAAAAAATATATAAGAAAGAGTTGGGGGAAACATGCGTCACATCCACGTAAAACGGCTATCGCTCAGCATTATGCAGCGACCCTATGCAAGACAGAGCCCCAGTGCTGGTTTTCAGCGACAGCCGGCGCCGACGTATTGACGTCGTCCGGTGCAGCAAACAATTATTAGGATGCTGTACTGGTACAGCATACACAAAGAAAATTAATATTATAATTGAAACTAAATGTGATAAACAAAATACTAAACAGGAATATAAAAAGGAAATAGATCATTGCAAATTGTAGTAAAATTTTCTCTCCAGGTGCCTCTCCATTCAAGATTGTTTTTAAATTGCTCTTGGAAACAATTAAGCAACATAATGGGCTGAAAAGATTGGTCCTTAAAAATAAATGGTCAGAATATTTTAGGTACGGTCGGCAACAAAACTCCATCAACACTGTCATGTTTACACGTTGACGTGATGACGTCAGCCAGTGCAGCAGCACTGGCTGACGTCACCACGTCAACGCCGGCTGTCGCTGAAAACCAGCGCTGGGGCTCTGTCTCGTATAAGGTCTTAGCATTATGCTGAGCGATGGCCGTTTTGCGTAGATGTGACGCATACTTTCTCCCAATTTGTTATTTTGTTTTATTTTTCGCTTGTGTTTTTATTTTTATGCGTCATGTTTGCCGCAAATAAACGTATTTTCTTTCTTCTTTCTTTCTTTCTTATGTTATTAAATTGACTACAATTTTTTTCTTACACTGACTTAGCTTTTCAAATAATAGCAAAGAGTTTATATTCTAAAAATTGTATTGCTGCTGCGATTTTGAACAAATATTTTGCTCAATAACTAAGATTTAAAAAACTGCAGTGTTTGTTAATCGACTATTGTTGCTGACTGTACCTACTCGAAAGCCTTTTTATTCAACACCCCCCCGGGTGTTGAATAAAAAGGCTTTCTCTCATTTCTATTATTCCATCGCGATATCAAAATTCCTGTTTAAAATACTTCACATTATATTTAGGCCTCACACTTTTTTGACGGTATTATAATGTATTTTTCAAACAGGTGCCCGTGGCTAAATAATAACAGCCGCACAGGTCGATCGATCAGGTTAAGCTACGCTTGCCGCGGTTGGCCTGTGGATAGGTGACCATCTTTACATACCGAGACCACTCGTGCCTCGGAAAGCACGTTAAGCCGTTGATCTCGGCTGTCGTTCGTGGATCTTTGACAGTCGTTACGGGAGTCAGAAGCCCGAAAGTCTGACAACCAGTCTTACCAAGGGGTATCGTATTACCCAGTAACTGGGTTGTGGTCAGATAGGCAGTCGCTCCATGTAAAATACTGGTATTGAGCTGCATCCGGTTAGACTGGAAGTCGACCCCAACATAGTTGGGAAAAGGCTAGGCAGATGACGGTGATACTATATTTTACAAACATATCATAATTTAAATGTTCGGCCTCAGACATTTTGTTTTGCCAATTAGGTTTTTTTGTTCGGTTATTTTGCGTCGCGTAGATGTGACGCATATTGTTTCCCAAATTCTTATTTTGTTTTTTGTTTGTGTTTTTAGGGTTCCGTACGTAAAGGGTAAAAACGAAACCCTATTACTAAGACTCCACTGTCCGCTATCCGTCTGTCACCAGGCTGTATCTCATGAACCGTGATAGCTAGACAGTTGAAATTTTCACAGATGATATATTTCTGTCAACAAATACTAAAAACAATAAAATAAATATTTAAGGGGGGAGGGGGGTTTGCTTCCCATACAACAAACGTGTTTTTATCGGCGTTTTTGCCTTGTGGTACGGAACCCATCGTGTGCGAGTCCGACTCGCACTTAGTCAGTTTTTTTTACTTCAACAGCCGTTTGAAATCGATTTCTCAACATTGTCGACGCCACATATCGATCCTCCTGCGCTGTTGTGCACCTTGTTCGGCCTATACCTGATCTGCGAATATTAGATCCAGTCTCTTCAAATCGCTGGGGCACTCTTTGAACCGTTGATAGTGACACATCAACAGTTGTCGCTGTATAACGCTGACTCCGCTCGTCGTCAAGCATTGTCAGAATTCTGATACACTCTTCAAGGGTTAGTGGTATTGGTTTCAATTGAATTTAATTAGTATAGTGAATTTCTGCACAAGAAATGCAATATAAAGAGAAACAAAAGTAAAACAAATGGTTTCAAAGTTGTTCAAATATAAAAAAAGAGTGCGGAGTTCGCGCAGCTGAATTTTGGGCCAAAGATAATTTAACTTTTTGCCATGGACACGCTAAGAAGAAGATGACGAAGTAGGGTGTAAAGCTGACTCACACTCTATAGAGAAGACCAGACGGGTTTTATGTCTGGCTGGCGGGCATCTGCCCGATGATTCATGTCGGGCCGTTGTATCTATGCTAGTTACGAGGTAAACTCTGCTTACGAGATGCAGGATTTTGCGTGGCGTCAGTATGACGCGTTGTTCGCATGTGGCGTTCTAGATACCACTACATAACAAACCTGGACGTATAGTTAAAATACAATATAGTTATTCAATGTAAAGCTTTCTGATAAACTACTTTTACAAACCAGAGGTGAGGTTGAATTTTTAAAAAAGAACGACCAAATAGGCTAAATGAGATTTAATTAAGAAAACAATTAATTAGAACTTGGACACCCTATGCACAATATTCCAGCTACGAGACACGACCGTCGCACCCAACCGCCAAGCGAAAAGTGAGCGCCCGCTCTCTGCACCGCCCGATGCCGACCGACGGGTCTTGCGCCACTTCCACTTTCTGACGTCACTATGACGCGCTGCTAGGCCCCGCCTCCTCGCTTGGTATTTCCAACACGGCCTCTCCTGACTGCTGGGCGTCCTCGACCGCTTCCTCTTCATCTTCACGAGACAGGCCCTCCGCACCCTGATCAGTTTGATCATCATCTGCAACGCATTAGGAACCATTTAATGTTACAGGAAAGACAGTGCAGTGCAGCGTGAAGAAAGGAAAAGGCAACAAGAATTTAACGTTATGTACTTTAGAGGGTTATAAATAGCAGATCTGCATGAAAACCCGTCCTCACAGGCGCAAGCGTGCACTCAAGCGCCTACAAGCAAAGGCTTCGGAAAAGTTAGTTAAAATGAAGTCGTTAAACCTTCAGATCAGTTACTTAATTTGCAAACAAAGCAACAAAACTAATAGGATACCAAAATAAAGCAAATGTGTTACAAATGACCGAATTCCGGCCTTCGGTCACTCGCACCACATTTAAGACAAAATAAATAAAAATGAATCCGTACTAGTAAATAGGCAACACGTGTGTCGCTCTATATACTTCGCACGGCGTTAATGACAGAGGCCCCACGTTTGCTTGTCACCCTCACGAATGCATAATAGAGGCCCCACGTTTGCAGTTTTATACATTCGTGAAGAATCATTACGACCAAGCGACACAGACAGTACACTTGTCGTCCAGTGTCAGAGGCCCAAAGTTAGCATGACACTTCACACTCACTCACCACCCTCAAAGAAAGCTAAGCAAGTGTCTGGCGTCCACTCGCCTCGCCACAGCACCATGTGTTCTGCAGCCGACTGGGTCTTCTTTCCATACGACCCGGCAAGCAGTTCCAGCTCGTAACGGTGATGAGGCAGTGCACGCACGATCTTGTACGGACCGCGCATGCCGGAGTCCAGCTTCCCAGCAGATTGTGAAGCCTTGTTCACGAATACCAGGTCGCCGACAGCGAAACTACGTGGCTGCCGTCGCCCCTCGTTGACGTAGTCATCTTGGCGCTGCTGGTTAGCAGCGAGCAGCTCGGACGCACGTTGTCTTCTGAGGGACAGCAATGCTTCTCGATTAGGGTTGCTGTTGTCCAATGCAACATCTCTTACCAACGACCTGATAACTGGTGTCATCGCTTCTATGCCCACCAACAGTTGAAGCGGCGATGTCTGGGTAGTGGTTTGTCGGGTGATATTGAGGGTGAGCTGAACTTTCCACAGTACATCGGACCATTTCGATCCTTTACTGCGAACCTCGACGCGTAACATGTTGAGAACGGTTCTACAGTAGCGTTCAACCTGACCGTTCTCATGATGCATACCAGGTGTTACAAAGTGTAAGGAGCTACCTAACCCACTGACCCAACTTTGGAAAGTACTGCTTTCAAACATTCGACCACGGTCGCATATTATTAGAGTTGGAGTTCCAAATAATGAGACGGCGTTAGTAAATACCCGCTTAAGCTCTTCAGAGTCTTGTCGATATATTGGATAGAGCAATGTGTATTTCGAAAAAGCGTCAACAATAATCAAAATGTACTTGAAGCCGTTGGATTCAGGAATAGGTCCCAAGACATCGGTGTGAACCGTGGAAAAGGGAACGTCTGGCTTTGACCAGGATTCAATTGGTTGGTGAGGAGCTCTGGGCACTTTTTTGTGAGCCAGACAAACAAGACAGTGGCCTATGTATTTGCGTACAAATGATCGCAAGCTCGGAAACCAAAAATGGCGTAATATTAAATCAGTGGTCCTATCTATGCCTATATGGTCGTGGTCGTCGTGAAAAATCCTTAATAGGCTAAGCCTATGGCCCTTGGGAATGAAACATAAAAGTCGCGATTCTTCCCCTGTTGGCGTGTATTTATAATACAACAGATCTTTTTTAATGACATACCTAGTGGAGTCTAATGTCCCGTCCCGTAGTCTAGCCATCAATTCCAGCGACTCAGAATCTGCCGTTTGAGCGATCTTTGCCCAATTATTGGGATTTTGTATATGTGAAACATTAGCGGGAGGATTCCTACTTAAAAAGTCAGCGTGCTGCATTAAAGATCCTTTTCTGTATTCCAGACTAAACCTAAAATCTTGAAAATACACCCACCAACGCGCGATTCGGGGCATCAAATCTTTTTTTCGTTCCGTGAGTTTAAGAGAGTTGCAATCCGTCACTATTTTAAAGTCTATGCCAATTAAATAGTGGCGGAAATGCTGTAAGGCCCGAACGATGGCCAGTGTCTCTAACTCATAACTATGATACCTCGTTTCGGCGTCGAGGGTGGCCTTACTAAAGTACCCAACAACTCTTTTCTTTTTGCCGGGGTGTTCTTGTAACAATATAGCGCCCAAACCGACCGCACTAGCATCGGTGTGGAGCTCTGTGGGTAGGTTAGGGTCAAAGATCGCTAATACGGGTTCATCTGTCAAGCATTTAATAATATAATTGCGTGCAGAATCTTGTTCAGCGCCCCATACAAATGATTCCCCTTTTCTTAATAATTTAGCTATGGGGGCAGTTTTAGCAGAATACCCGGCTATATATCGCCTAAAATAACCTGCAAGTCCCAAAAATTGGCGGACTTCTCTAATATTTGTTGGCTTTGGCGACCTGACAAGCGCTTCGACCTTCCCTGGGCTCGGTCGTACCTGACCACTACCTATTACTCGACCAAGATACTCAACTTGGGTGTCCAAGAAGGTGCATTTTTTTAAGTTCACGGAAAATCCTGCATCAGTTAATGTCCGTAAAACCTCACGCAACGTATTAAGACCGTCCTCGACCGAATTCGAGAGAATCAAGACGTCATCTATATATGTTAGAACTTTGCCAGAATCTATAAAAGGTTTCAGTGTGTTTGTTATAATCCTTTGGTAGACTATCGGAGCATTAGCTAAACCGTAGGGCATTTTTAAATATTCAAAATGCCCTTCGGGGGTGACAAACGCTGTTTTGCTTATTGAGTCGTCATCTTTTAATTTCACCTGATGGAAGCCGGTGGCCATATCTAGGCTAGAAAAGAACTTGAAGCCACCAAGCTTGTCAATATGGTCGTCTATGAGTGGTAAAGGAAACCTCTCTTTCACAGTAACGGCATTTAGCGCGCGGTAGTCTACGCACATCCTATCACTTCCATCCTTTTTTTTTACAAGGAGGATAGGACTTGCGTAGTCTGACTTTGATTCGCGTATGATACCTTTACCAAGTAAGTCGTTTACAATATCACGGACTCTATTCTTTTCATCTACCGATAGTTTGTAAGGACGATGACAAATGGGGGTAGTTGACGTTAATTTAATTTCCATACTACCCGTGTTCACTGTAGAGGTTGCAGTTCCAGTAATAAAAGTGTCAGAAAACTCGCGAATGATCCCTAATAGACGTTCCTTTGATTCGCCAACCAAAGGTGTTCTAATGTTCTCGACCTCTATAGTGTTCACATGGCGTACTCTCATCGGACTATCCGATCGTATTAAACGTTGCTCATCGTTAGCTCGGATATACGTTATTCCTTTTCGATTCAAAACGTCCGTACCGATTAAAATTGGCGCATTTATGCAATTACTAGGCACGACATATAAATCAACCTCGAGAGAGACTTCTGGGAACTCAATGACAGTCGTCACATACGAAGTTGACTCGACCTCCTGACTTCCGATTCCTCGCATCAAACGATAAGCCGGGATTCTATTAAAATTAAAATGCTTCAAAACTGATTCCGAAATTAGCGAAATGTCCGACCCGCTGTCAATTAGAATATCAACGGGTAATTTTTGAACTAATGCGGGTATTATGTTATTGAGCTGAGATTCGACTCTGAGCAAAAATTTACGTTTGAGGACTTTTTCTCACTCGCATCTTCGGAACGCTGTTTTTGAAAGCAAGAATCGACTAAATGACCATTACGCTTACAAAACGTGCAATATTTAGAATTTCTCTTATTGTTTGATGTCGACGGAGATGATTTAGCAGTTGTCTCATGTTGTGGGCCCGCATTCTCAGTATTTGATTTTTTTGGGCAATGCCATTTTTTATGGCCTAGCTTGCCGCAAATGAGACACGTAATATTTTTATCGCCCTGAGGTGCCTCGCGCTTTCGGGGATGTAACGATCCCGACGGTTTAGCAGAACGAACAGGATTGTTGGAGTTCTTATGATCGATTACAGGCTTAACAAAAACTGACAGAAATTCTACAAGGTCTTTTGTCTGCAGTTTGGCATTGGTTGCCGCGGCCTTCACTTGGGGATCGGAAATACCTCGTATGACTATTGCGACTTTTAATTCATCGGACAACCCCTTGACAATATTTAGCCGTAAAAGAGACCTACGGGCGTATTCCGCATAGGTGGCGTACTGGTTAGAATTTGTACACATGACCTCATACAACACAGTAGCCACATCAATATTACGCGGACACAATGATCGAAATTCTGCCTTAAAGTTACTCCACGATCTATCATCTGTAACCCATTCGTTAAGCCACAACTTCGCATCGCCCCGTAAGCACCTGCCTATGCGCCCGAGGCATTCACGATCATCCCAATTATTTAAGTGTCGCCCGCGGTCAACTTCCGCACACCAGGCGTCGAAATCATGCACACTTGGATCAAACTGCGAGATATAAAAACTTTGAGACCTTACTTGAACGAGCGAAGATAACGCTCCAATAATCCTGTCCGCTGCGTCCCGGCTTTCTGGCTCCCGTGAACCGCCCTCAATCGCATGCTCCGTCTGGACCGTGGCGGGCTCGCTGGCCAGCGTAGACGATTGAGGATGCTGGCTGGTTGGATGCTCCGGAAAAATATTTGACGGTGTTATTGACGGTTGCAATTTACCCTCAAGTGAATCAATTCGAGATAGAATTTTCTCCAACACATCGTCGCGCGAGCTATGGCGGCGACCGTACGAGCTATCACGGCGCCTACCAGAATTACCATGAGGGCTACGTGAATATTCACGATTCCTAACAGAAGGACTACGACGCGGAGTGCGTACACATCGCCTAGATGACCTAACTCGATGCTCACGTTCATTTAACGGCGGCGTATAACGGTCGACATTAGAACAACCCCGACGTTTAGCTGATCTACTTTTATCACGACGTTGTCTAAAAGAATAATCACGTTCTTTTGATCTAGACGAACGACCGGTCATCTTGACTTTTAACACTGCACTAGTATTTAAAAACAATTAAAAAATATAGGTGGCAAAAACGGTTAAAACGCGTGGTCAATCCCACTTCTGATTTTACAAACCAGAGGTGAGGTTGAATTTTTAAAAAAGAACGACCAAATAGGCTAAATGAGATTTAATTAAGAAAACAATTAATTAGAACTTGGACACCCTATGCACAATATTCCAGCTACGAGACACGACCGTCGCACCCAACCGCCAAGCGAAAAGTGAGCGCCCGCTCTCTGCACCGCCCGATGCCGACCGACGGGTCTTGCGCCACTTCCACTTTCTGACGTCACTATGACGCGCTGCTAGGCCCCGCCTCCTCGCTTGGTATTTCCAACACTACGTATTTTGTTTTGTTTTCTGATGCGTAAATATACAAAGATGTTGGATTTCCGACACGCGAACACGCGACCCACATGTTACTCTATGTCAGTCCATGCGTAAAATGCGAAAACTCCTATTTAATTCCGAAAACTTCCAACGACTGGCCTCGTGATTTGTTTATGGGCATATCAAAGGCCAGACGCGCGGGAAATTACGATTTATTCCGGTCGGATACCCTAATCTGATCCCCTGCCCCCCCTGCTGTCTGATGTTTTAATTTCGGTCTTATCCACTACAACTAGGTCGGATCCCCCTAGGGCAAGTCCTTTGGAAGCATCGGGATACGCAGAATCAAAACATCCTCTCCTTTGTATTTTCCCTTGATGATCGTTGCATCGATGACGTTATTCATTAGCTTTTTTACAGCCAGTCTCGGTCCACTGCATAGTCGAGATTGCAACATGATGAGGACTAAGCCTACTTTTAATTGTGTGCAAATTGTGAGGTGGTAAAGAAAGAAAGAAAATACGTCTATTTGCGGCAAACATGACGCATAAAAATAAAAACACAAGCGAAAAATAAAACAAAATAACAAATTGGGAGAAAGTATGCGTCACATCTACGCAAAACGGCCATCGCTCAGCATAATGCTAAGACCCTATACGAGACAGAGCTCCGGCGCTTGTTTTCAGCGACAGCCGGCGTTGACGTGATGACGTCAGCCAGTGCAGCATCCATAATCATCCATAATCAGCCTATAATGTTCCCACTGCTGGGACACAGGCCTCCTCTCGGTGAGAGGGAGTGGGCCGTAATCCACCACGCGGGCCCAGTGCGGATTGGCAGATGTCACATGTCTTCGAATTTTTGGTTCTAGGACATGCCGGTTTCCTCACGATGTTTTCCTTCACCGTTTTGAGAGAAGTGGTGATGAAATAATTTACAAAGTAAAGCACCTTTCTGGGTTCGAACCTACGACCTACAACTCGTAACTCGCGACTGTTACCACTTGGCCACCACTGCAGTGCAGTGCAGCATGCAATTAGATATTTAAAACAAAAACAACAATGAAAATAAGAACTAAAATATACAAAACAAAAAGATAACATATAATTAATGTTATGATACCATTAGATGATAGTAGTCCAGGCAATTGCAGCGAATTCAAAAATTCTCTGTTGACTGCCCCATCCTGCTTGATCAGTGTCGACTGATTTGAAGGAAAACAATGGTCGAGATCATCTATGATTCATAGATATCTACTGAATTATGAAAAGCTTTCCAGTGAACGGCTTTTCTAAAACGTGTTGCGGACATTTTAATTACACAACGTCCAAAATATTGAGAACGTCAGTAATATTTTATTTATTTATTGGCTTATCTACAATTATTGTTACACTGTTTATCCTTAAAAATACAAGCAATATACAAGCATAGTGTACAATATGATGCGATAGACACAGCATGCAAAAACAAAAATTTAACATCAATAAAATTGCAATAATTGTGCAGAAATAACGCTTACAGTACTAGTGAGTAGTTTTATAAACAAGACAAAGAAAAAATAATAATAATAAAATGAAGAAAAAAAAAAAAGAACAGTCAATTGTGTTGGTTAATTTTTATGGACTTGGCGCTTGAATGAAATCTAACAGAGGAAGAGATTAATATTGAGGTTGTAATTACTGAAACGCTCTCAAAGAGTCTTTGTACTCGTCATTCTAAACCACTTTTCAAAGGACACCACACTGAAGTCATAAAAGAAAAATCTGATGTTTCCCGCAAATCGAAAATATGAATGTTCGTTACTTGACAACGTTGTGAGTTCGAAATGAATAGAGATGTGTGACGTCACATTTCGCTTCTCGGATTTCACATATTCGAGGTTTGTTTGGCTGACATGTTTGAATTGGTGACGTAGCGTTGTGCAAACATAAATGTATGGAGCAGCACAACATTTTTCGCGGTATCTTAGCAGTAACTTAAAAAAAAAACAATTTTGAAAGGGGTATTTTACTTAAGGGGCTTACAGGACCTAAACGCAAAAAATGGTAAACAAAATCAGAAAAATATATGATATGCTTTAGGATATAATGCTAGGTTGAAAGTGTGTTGAAAATATAATACAACTAATTAGTTGTATTATATTTCAAATTTGATACGATAGAAAAAAATCATGAAGATACCTCTAAAAAAAATATTTTTACAATAAAAACCATATTACTATACTTACAATCATTCTGATTTTTTGTCAGATTATTCTATAAGCAACATACTAAAAGACTAGTTTTTTTAGTCCAAACAATAGATTTTTTTGTTATTAAATAATTGCTTCATATTTTGCAATAAATTATCAGCGTTGTGTCATCGCACTTCTCTTTCTTTTCTATGCAGTCCGACAGTGACCGAACTTAAGGTCATGTAAGCCCCTTAAGTTCTATTTTTGGAAGGAACTTCGTTATCGCATGTTATCCACACTTGGCGAATGAGAGCTAGACCGAAAAACCGGACAAGACCGGACCGGACAATTGCGTTATTTACGTTGTTGGGCAGACGAATTTTTCGAACATAATTAAGAGCCTATACTACCTCAAATGGCTTAGCATGATCCTCCGTTATGTCGAAAATACTGCAGCATTAATTTTGAAATAAATATATGCTAAAGTTGAGGATTAATGTAAGGTCTTATGTTAGACCGAACAATAAACCGCTGGTATTCAAAAAATACTTAAATTAGATCATGAAACTTTACATACTAACTGAACTAACTATAAAGCAGGTCTTATGTTAGTTAGTTTTTTTGAATTACCTTTATTTTCACCGTAAAAAGCAAATACCTAAACTATTGGCGCTGCCTCCCGCCCAGCACCGCACTCTGTCTCGCTTTCACACAGTCCGCGAGCAGTATAGTGCGAGCGAGATAAAGAGTGAATTTTAGCTGAGGTAGTATAGGCTCTTAAGAAGCAATGGATTAGCAATATCCTTCAAAATAATTCAGATTGTGATTGACAGGGTTTAGATTAAGGGGCGCGTGTCCCACAGACAACTTTCTACTGTTTTTATTAATGACTTGTTTTAAAATTCCAGCTCAGCTGCGTTCCAGGCGGAAGGCAGCCAAGATGTTAGTGGCGGTGGTCATCATGTTCGCAGTATGCTACTTCCCAGTACACCTGCTGTCAGTACTCAGGTAAGAAACAAAGTAAAAAAATTAATCTAACTAGCCTGTACTATCCCACTGCAGAGCAAAGGCCTCCCTCTCCCTTTTTCACACAATTCTGTCTTCTGCAAGCCGGCCAGTCCCTACGGTATTAGTCAAGCTCGTCCGGCCATCTTCGTCTTGGCCTGCCGCGATGGCGTCATGCGTTTAGTGGGACCCAATTGGTGGTTCTCTTAGCCCAATTGTCATCTGACATGCGGCAAGCATGTCCGGCCCAGTCCCACTTAAGGCGACTAGACTACATGACCTAAAGCGCGGTGTTTGTCGGACTGCATAGAAAAGAAAGACAAACGCGATGACACAACTCTGGTAATTTATTGCAAAATATGAAGCAATTATCTATTTATTTATCTATTGTTTGGACTAGAAAATTAAAACACTAGTGTTTTAGTATGTTGCTTTTAGAATAATCTGACAAAAAATCATAATCATAATCTATTTATATTAGTATGGTTTTTATTGTAAAAATAAACTTTTTAGAGATAATATCTTTATGTCTTTTTTTCTACCGTATCAAATTAGCTATATTATGTTTTCAACACACTATCTACCTAGCATATATCCTGAATAATATCATATATTTTTCTGGTTTTGTTTACCGTACTCGATCATATAGGTACTTTTATTATTTCTAAAACTTGCATTTAGGTTCTGTAAGCCCCTTAAGCGTGCAATGCACACAAACTTATATATACCAACGACCTAGTACTTGGCTGTAAAAATAGTTCTTAGATTTTTTTATAAAATAATCACGAAACCACTAGAAACGCGACGTTGCCAGCCGGCGCGGGATGAACGCTCTTAGAGACAAGTTTATAATAAATAAATTTTTACGCTACGCTTCGAAGCAATATCACATACTTACTGTCATCATAGTAAACAAGGATAAGTACAAGATATAAGAGATTTTGTGTGAGAATAAATTATCTGTTCCCCATGTTTGTTTCATTAGACGATGTTGAGATTACATTTCGCGTCTACGGTTTTGTCAATGTGTACTTATAGTTTGGTGTCAAACAATTTTGTCATCGCAAATTGATTCTTACGAGTAGTAACATTGTTAGTGATATAATTATGAAATGCTAAACAGCTGACAAGCATTATTCATAATTATAAAAGCAACTGGAAGCCTAGGCTACCTGTAGCATGAGCATTAGGTAGTTAGACATTGGGTCCTGCCCTAAACACAAAAACGCAAGTTTTAGAAACAATAAAAATATGTGATCGACTACAGTAAACAAAATCAGAAAAATATATGATATTCTTCAGGATATATGCTAGGCAGACAGTGTGTTGAAAACATAATACAACTAATTTGATACGATAGAAAAAAATCATGAAGATACCTCTAAAAACTTTATTTTTTTTACAATAAAAACCATACTAATGTACTTACAATAATTCTGATTTCTTGTCAGATTAGTCTACAAGCAACATAAGAAAATATTAGTATTTAAATTTTTTCATCCAAACAATAGATTTTTTGTAATTAAATAATTGCTTCATATTTTGCAATAAATTACCAGCGTTGTGTCATTGCGCTTCTCTTTCTTTTCTATGCAGTCCGACACTGACCGCGCTTTAGGTCATGTAAGCCCCTTAACTAATATGTTACGGTCAACAAATCTATAAAATAATAATTTTTCGGGTCTGTGTTTGACCGTTTAGTTCTTTTAAACTTCGAGTACACAATGGATTTGAATGTGGCTTTCACCTTTCATTATCATCTGTGTTTACGCGGAATAGGCTAAAATTACACAACAAATTAACTTGGTAGGTAGTAAAGTGGGGCGTTGAAAGACCGCGTGGAGGCACAGAGAAAATCGATCTTTCAAAAGGGTTACAAGGATGCACGGTACCTTTATTTCCTCGTCAGCAACTCCTCAGCTCGATCACAGCGGTTTTCACGCACAAAACACCAAGTTTTCCAAGTTTTCTAGGGAGCACAATGTTCTCGACACGAAAGTTTATAGCCAACGAAATAAAAAGTCTAGTGAATGTCCAATGACGGCTCACTTCCGCCGTACGTTCGCCATCTCGCTTCCACGAGTACGATAGGTTCCGTGCAAGGAAGGGATGGGAGATAGGGATGTATTACCAACCAAATAGTAATGTTGCCAAATAATAAAGTTTAATCTGCGATTTAAATTAGCGCAACCATCCCCCCGGGCTTGAAGCGATGCCTTCAAGAATTGAAGCTAATTTACGAAACTAAACTAAACGATAAACTAAGCAATAAACTATGTACCTAATTACTAATGTTAACCTAACCTAAAATGACGAAATTGCTCAATTATTGGTTAGGTAACGGACAAAGACGAACGACGGGGCGCAAGTAAGAGCCAGTCGTCGTCTTAACCCGAACGATGCGAGTGACTCCAGTGGAGTCAGGAAAAACTTCCTCCACGACACCCAATGGCCAGTGTAGTGGAGGCGAATTATCAGTTATAAGAATCACGACCGTACCGACAGCGACCGGATCAACCGGCGTGTTCCATTTGCGACGCGATTGCAAGGTGTGGAGGTAACCGCTCCTCCAGCGCTTCCAAAACGACTGTACCAGTCTATCTAACAATTCATGTCTAGCGATAGTAGTTCTCTCGTCTATTTCCTCGGCAGGCAAATATTTCAAAGGCGTGAGATTTAAAAAGTGCGCTGGAGTTAAAGCGTGCGGTTCCGAAGGATCACTAGAGAGTATCCTGCAAAGAGGTCTAGTGTTCATTACCGATTCGACTTGGGTAAGAACGGTACTTAATTCTTCGAATGAGAGAATCGTGTCACCTATGACTCGATACAAGTGCGACTTTAGACTTTTAATGTTAGCCTCCCAATTGCCCCCAAAGTGACTAGCAGTCGGGACATTGAGTGACCAATCTATGCGACTCTCAGCTAGCATGTTACCAAATTCGGTATTATGGTATTTTGAACAAAGAAATTCGTGAAGTTCCGAAAGTTTGCGTTTAGCGCCTATGTAATTAGTCCCGTTATCCGAATAAATCCTACTCACCGGGCCACGCCTTGACAAGAACCGCTTGAAAGCACCCATAAAATTAGCTGTGCTAAGGTCACCAACGAGTTCAATGTGCACGGCGCGTGTAGTCATGCAGACGAACAGACAAACGTAGGCTTTGGTGGAGCGAACACCTCGGCCGCGAGACATAGTAACCCTAAACGGTCCAGCATAGTCTGTGCCCGTGTGGACAAACGGCTTAGCGGATTGGACGACACGACAAGAGCGATGATCCGCCATTTCAGGGAAACTTGACTTAGGACGAAGGCGAAAGCAGGGAATGCACTTATGGATCCTATTCCTAATTAAATTACGGGCAGAAAGTATCCAATACCTCTGACGTAAGAGTGACATCAGCAGGTCGGGACCTGCGTGACAATTTAATTTATGATGGTATTCGACGAGCAAATTCAAAACGAGATCCTTGCTTGGAAGCAAAATGGGATATTTCCCTTCATAACTTAAATCCGAATTTCTTAAACGGCCTCCTACTCTAATGAGTCCGTCCTTGAGAAACGGCTTTAAGTGTCGTAAAGCTGGACTACAATCCTTGCCTTCCCCGATTTTAGCAATCTCAGTGGAGAAATAAAGGCGTTGAAGCTCACGAAGAACGAGTAATTCAGCGAAGTCATAATCCGACGCTGACATGCGATGTCTAACAGGTAACAACCTGACAAAACGACAGACGTAAATTACTACTCGAAGTAATTTACTCCAAGACGAGATGCGATCTACTAAAGAAAGAATAGGAGATCTTTCATTTGCTACAGCGGATAGCAACGAAAGCTTCTTCTCTTCGGGTGCTTCAGGCACCGACGAAGGACTGAAAGGAACGACAGGCCACTGTGAGACGTCCAAACGGGCCCACGGAGGACCACTGAACCAAAGCGGGTGGTCAACAATTTGAGAAGGCGTGAGACCGTTCGATTTAGCGGTTAACAAGCAAACGATATTGCCATCGCTATTTTGGACGTGGAAGTAAATCACTCCCCCGTATGCCTTCTCACTGGCGTCTGCGAAAGCCAAGATGGTGACCACACTATCTGCGACGATACCAACGTGACGTGGGATTTTTATATTACAGAGCAACGGGAGCTCTTCCTTGAAGCGAGTCCACAGCCTGACTATATCCTCAGGTGGGGTATCATCCCAGTCACAATCACGCAGCCAGAGCTGCTTGATTAGAAGTTTAGCGTACAGGACGACAGGTGCAACAAATCCCATGACGTCCCATAATTTAGCGACACACGATAATATTGTACGTTTAGTACAATTTTGCGCGGGAGTATTGACTCTCATGCTGAAGTGATCTGACGTAGGCGACCAACACAAGCCCAGTACTTTCTGCTGGTCGGACTCGTCGAATTCTTTGACAGCTAGCAGACGATGCGAGGGTGGAATAGAATCTAAAACGGCTTGGGAGTTACTGGTCCATTTAACCAATTCAAATTGACCAGCTTTCATGAGGCCTATCATCTCCGAGGCGGTAGAGATACCCTGGGCTTCCGTGAGGACGGAATGGACGAAATCATCCATATAAAACCCTGAAGTGGCGATATTTTTAGCCTGAGGGTAGGAGCCACCCTCATCCTCTGCTAGCTGCCTAATAGTTCGCAGCGCATGGAAGGGGCTAGACTTAAGCCCGAAAACAACACGATTAAATTCATAAACCTGTAAAGGTTCTTGCGGGGAAAGGCGATACAAAATGCGTTGGAAACGCCGATCAGATTCTCGGATCCCAATGCTGAGAAACATCTGACGAATGTCTGCGGAGAGTGCAACCGAAAACAAACGAAAATCAACGATAATATTAAACAAACTCCCTTGCAGGTTTTGCCCACCGTACAAGAGGTCATTAAGCGAAATGCGGGAGGTAGTTTTGCAACTACCATCGAGAACGACACGAAGTTTGGTGGTGACCTTATCATCCCTGATCACCCCATGATGCGGAATAAAGTACGAAACTTCTGATGAATCAGACTTTGCAGGTGATATATAACCCTTTTCTAAGTATTCGAGGATGACGCTATCATACGCGACCTTTAATTGTGGAGAAGCTTGCATCTTCCTTTCCAAGCAGTGAAACCGACGTTCACTTGCTTGGCGTGAGTTACCAAGGGACTCGACATCACCCTTGAAAGGCAGAGCTACCACGTATCGACCGTCACTATCCCGAGTAGTGGTGCGTGTATAAAATTCCTCACACTCCCTGTCGTCCGAGCTGACTACAGGGGGAACATCCACCTCCTCCAATTCCCAAAATTTCCGGACCGCAGAGTCCAGTGGGTCCGCGGTACAACAATATGAAACGGTCGAGTTGCTATCAACACGGACCGGAGCGTCACCTACTATAACATAGCCAAGGACAGTTTCTAAAGCAAGCGGTGATACATATGGCGGCTGTCCTTGAACTTTATTCGACAAGAGTAAGTGTGGATAAATCGAAGCACCGATCAATACTTGAATCGGGCCTGGAGAAAAATAGGTGTCGTCTGCCAACGGCAAGTTTTTGAAGTTAGACAAGAGTGAAGAATTAACCGTGGCAGTTGGTAAATGTTCAGTAATTTTATCTACTACCAAAGAGTCGACACTATAATTTATGTTACGATCGAAGCGAGAATGAAATTTAAATTCTACGGAACCCTGAATTGTTTTACTTGAACCACCTATTCCTTTCACGGCGGAACAAGTAGGTCGATTATTTATGTTCAAACCTAAGCGTTGACAACACTCACGTGTGATAAAGTTACTTTGCGAAGCGCTGTCTAATAATGCACGAACAATGTGTTTATTACCATGAGAATCCACGACAATAATACGCGCAGTTGCAATTAAAACCGTCGTGGGGCATCGAGACAAATGGTCAACCTCATTATTATTAGCTGATAACGCACACAGCGGCAGCGCGACGTCATCGCGAGCGGAGGCAGCGTTAGCGTCACTAGGTGCCGCATTGGCAGCGGTAGCAGACGCGGCTTGCCGGCCCCCAAAGCACAATAATGAATGGTGCTTTCGGTGGCACTTTCTACATCTAGAAGTTGACTCACACATGGAAACACGATGTCCACTACTTAAACAATTTATACATAAATTATTAGACTTTACGAAGTTAAAACGCTGATCCGGGTTATAACTATTAAATATCCTACATTTATAAATGTAATCATGTTGCTCACTGCATAGACTACATGTAGTTTTCTCGGGACCAGAGGTGCTGGCGTACGCGACGGTAGACTTACGTTCGAGTGGTTTCTTGTTATTGGTGACCCTAGCAACAGATGATGAAGTACGTTCTAACATTTTTATATGGTCACGAACGAAACAATCCAAATCAGAAAAGGATGGAATTTCGAAACTATTTGATCTTAGTTGATAATTAGTTTCGAAGGCACGCACAGTATCTTGGTCGAGTTTCTTAATAGCAATATGTAACAAAATGAAATCAGCGAGGTCATTGACCTTTGTGTTTTTTAAAGCGGCTACAGACGACGAGAATTTATCGAGGAATGATTCTAAATTATTTGGGGTTCCAGTCGAAATAGATTTAAATTCAAATAATTGATCTAAGTATGAAGTTGCGGACTGACGCTTATCTTCATACCTTTTACAAAGCAAATCGAAAATAAGGGGGTAATTATCAGCTGATGGATTTATTCCAGCACATATTGAACGAGCCTTGCCTGTTAATTTTCCTATCAAATAATATAACCTCTCACAGTCTGTCAGAGAAACATTATTATGCACTGCGTTTTTATAACTAGCGATAAACAATGGCCAATTTCTATGGTCTCCGTTAAATTCGGGAATTTCGATAGGAGGTAGTCGAGGCGACCTTTTGACCTCATTACGAGATTGAATTAGCAGTTTTTCTTCTGCTCGCTTTACACGGCCCAAAAGGTCTTCGAATGAAGAAAGCGCCTGATAGGAAACAGCGCAGTCAGGCTTTAATTTGAGCTCATGGGTAACAATTTCGTCCAATATGTTTTCGAAGTCTACACGCAATGAATCCACTGTTTTAATGTCACAGAGGAAGGACTCCTTATCGAATCCTTCTAAGTCGATTCTTTTTGCCTGATCGGAAATGGTTTGCATGCGAGCAAATATCCGATCGCGTTTCGATATTAATCTTTTTAGAGTTGCGTCCGCCATATTAGCGGCTTACGACTAACTAAATAAATAACTAAATATTTACGACAAGTAGGTAGTTCTGGAAGTACTGTGAACCGATTACACTCCACAAATTACAATAAATGATTTTGTGAACGCACGAATATGTTGTATTCAACAGAACAATTACAAGTTATGCGGTTCGATCGCAATTTGTTACCTACCTACCTACGATGTTTGTTACGTTCCTGGGTCACGAAACGAAATAATGTGCCTAACGTATTTGTTAGGTTTGCGGTTGCGAAAATCTAACTTACTTGCTAGATTACGACGATACGACACAACGAGACGATACGATACAACGAGACGATACGATAATTAATAAGAATGCGAATTTATTACTTTTAGCGGGGTTTACGAGAATCTACGATAATTAACCTAACTGACCGGCGCGGCGCGTGCGCGCGGCGCGGTTACAATTGCGAGATTTGCGACAAATTGACCCAGGATAGGGGAATGGTTGGCTATTCACTGATTCCAGATGGAATCCGGCTCGAAAAGGACCAAATGTTTACGCGGAATAGGCTAAAATTACACAACAAATTAACTTGGTAGGTAGTAAAGTGGGGCGTTGAAAGACCGCGTGGAGGCACAGAGAAAATCGATCTTTCAAAAGGGTTACAAGGATGCACGGTACCTTTATTTCCTCGTCAGCAACTCCTCAGCTCGATCACAGCGGTTTTCACGCACAAAACACCAAGTTTTCCAAGTTTTCTAGGGAGCACAATGTTCTCGACACGAAAGTTTATAGCCAACGAAATAAAAAGTCTAGTGAATGTCCAATGACGGCTCACTTCCGCCGTACGTTCGCCATCTCGCTTCCACGAGTACGATAGGTTCCGTGCAAGGAAGGGATGGGAGATAGGGATGTATTACCAACCAAATAGTAATGTTGCCAAATAATAAAGTTTAATCTGCGATTTAAATTAGCGCAACCAATCTGCCTAGCCTTTTCCCAACTATGTTGGGGTCGGCTTCCAGTCTAACTGGATGCAGCTGAATACCAGTATTTTACATGGAGCGACTGCCTATCTGACCTCGACAACCCAGTTACTGGGCAATACGATACCCCTTGGTAAGACTGGTTGTCAGACTTTCGGGCTTCTGACTACCCGTAACGACTGTCAAAGATCCACGAATGACAGCCGGGACCGACAGCTTAACGTGCTTTCCGAGGCACGGAGGACTCACGGTATGTAAAGATGGTCACCCATCCACAGACTAACCGCGGCAAGCGTAGCTTAACCTGATCGATCGACCTGTGCGACTGTTATTATTTAGCCACGGGCCCTAGTATAATTTATCTAAGTATAAAACATTGTTATTAAACATAGATATGGCACAGAAATTTTGATATTTTGGCATGTCACCAATAAATTACACTCACACAAAGCGGGGGTGGATCGCTAGTCTACACTATTATATATTTTTTTGCTAAGCTATGTACTGTGAACTGTCCCACTGCTGGGCAAGGGCCTCCCCCAAATCCTTCCAGGAACTCTTTTCCCGCGCCACCTCAAACCAGCCCTCGCGGTACGCGTCCAGGGGCCGTATTATTAAGTGCTAAAGCCATCATGAATCCAGTGTGAAAGAGAGATGGAGTTATACAAGATGTATAGCGCTGTCTCTTTTCCTCAACAGAATCATCATGGTTACGGCATCAGGTCCCACTTCTTTCTGGGCCGGCCTCGGCATTCTAACTAATATTATAAATGCGAAAGTAAGTTTGTTTGTTACCTTTTCACGCCTAAACCACTGAACCGATCATCCTGAAATTTTGGATATACGTTGTCAGGTGTACAGAAACGGACAGAGGGTACCTTTCATCCCGAAAAAAAGTGCTGTTCCCGAGGAAAACAAAAATAACGTTATTATGATAATAGATGGCGCCACGTGTCTTTCAAATCAAAAACGGGACGTCTGTCGGGTCAGCTAGTCATATTATAATAGCAAAATATTATAAAGAGGTAAAATTAGTGAGTAGTATGTAGTATAAAAAAAAAACCGACTTCCAAAAAAAGTGTCTTAGGGATCAGTATTTTAGTTTTTGCCACCGACTTCCGAAATTAAAGTTATTTTTCAGTTTGTAGTGTTTTTTTTGGAAGTCGGTTTTTTTTTTGTTAAAAAGTTTTTATTTCTCGCTTTTTAGTGGGTCTATTTATAATTTATCTAAGTTACAATAGCCTAATGTCAACTTGCCCATCGCCTTTTTATAAAATATTCATTTTCTCGATTCAGGGACGTTAATTGTTGAGGAGTTCTCCTTTTATTAGTTTTTAGATTAGATGCTGATAATCCTGGCTGCAGCATCAGGCCAGACTTATGTCAACATTGCATTGAACTTAAAATTAGTCCTGTTTAAAATGAGCCCAAACACGACTACGGTGCTGTAATTTCAAGGTTTGTACTTTTTCTGATGCTCCTGGCTTCAGCATCAGGTCTTCGATGTTCCTCAGTAACAGTACGTTTATCCACACATCGAGCCCTTTTCAATGAGCCTAAACACGATATATCTGCGGAGGAGTTAGGTACTCTGCAGACTATCCTGACTGCAGCATCAGGTCATGACTTGATGATCATGAGACCAAATGTGGCAAATGCCCTATCAAACATCAAAACAATTTACTAAAACAGTCCTTGCCTGTTCGAGTAACTTCTTACTGTTAAGGAGTTGTACCTTCCATCATCAGCCCAGCTACCTGAGATGGTGACAACCATACACAAATACACAAGATACTTCATAAAATATGCGAAAAACAATAGGTGAGCCTATAAAATTTGAGGGTTGCCCTCGATTTCTCTAAGATCCCATCATCAGATCCTAACTTGGTGACAATGGGACCACCTCAGAACTATCTACTTTCGAACGAAAAAAGAATTTTGAAAATCCGTCGACAATTGGCGGCGTATTCGATGAACAAACATACAAAAAAAAAAAAAAAAAAAAAAAAAAAAAAACATACAAACACCCGAACATAGTACCTCCTCCTTTTTGTAAAGTCGGTAAAAATCATCGGAACTACTGATCCGATTCCGAAAATTCTTTCACTAATTGGAAGCTACAGTTTTTCCAAATGTCATAGAAATTATATTTTATGTTAAAACGAGAAATTTCACGGGTCAAAAAGTCGCGGGCAGAAGCTAGTTATTGTTAGTTAGTTTAGGCCCTAGGGTATAAAATATTAAAGTTTTTTCCTTATTCTTCCTCAAAGGCGATTACCCTATTTACTTGGGACGGACTTCTAAAGTAACCAGATGCGACTGATGTATCGACTGTCTTGTGATACATAGGATCTAACAACTCAATTACAGGATAATGCCGGAGTTTAGGTCAGTCTCAGATATCCCCCCCTCTCTGAATACCTCATTGATAGTCGTAGGGTGTATAGTGCCACCCTCAAAAATTTTACCTATTTGGTTTTTTTTTAGGAACTACCTGACCCGGCCAACTTCGTACCGCCTCAGAGTCAATAAGAACGAATGTATGAGAGAATGAATAATCTTCTTTCTTTTCTTCGTAATTTTTTCCCATGTTTTAATAGTTATTCTGTTATTCGGGGCGGAAACAAATCCAACAAATCAAATATCATAAAAATCGGTCCAGCCGTTCTTGAGTTATAAATAGTGTTGTGACTTTAGATTATGGATACAAGGTGTGAAATCTATAGTATACAACGTGTAACGTTAAATGCGCAAAACCTCTTATGGGGTCATTGTACTCATCATGATGAACAACTTTTACAATGGGACCCAAGCTGAAATCGCGAAAAAAATATAGTTGTTCCCTACATTTATGCTCGCATAACTCGTCAAAATGTACTAAACAGCTGTTTTTTTTTGCGATTTTTAAATTTGGTCCCATAGTAAAAGTTGTTCATAATGATGAGTACAATGACCTCTTAAGAGGTTTTGCGCATTTAACGTTACACGTTGTATACTATAGATTTCACAGTATCAGTCCGTCCGGAGTCTGCGTGCCTTTTCCCAACTATGTTGGGGTCGGCTTCTCGTAGCAAACAAGAAGCCGACCCCAACATAGTTGCCAGTTTAGTGACATAATTACCTATTATCACCCCTTGTAACATCTGGCGGAATGTTGGAAAATATATAATTTTATTTGTATGTGGGAAAAACTATCTGTAGCCTAGGCTGTAGGTACATATTCTTGTTTAGAGAATATAATTTTATAATAAACAACAACTTTATGACAATAACAGTGTAGGTAAGCATAATCAGCCTGTAATGTTCCCACTGCTGGGACACAGCCCTCCTCTTAGTGAGAGGGAGTGGGCCGTAATCCACCACGCAGCCCCAGTGCAGGTTGGTAGAAGTCACATGTCTACGAATTTTTGGTTCTAGGACATGCCGGTTTCCTCACGATGTTTTCCTCCACTGTTTTGAGAGCAGTGGTGATGAAATAATTTACGCAAAGTAAAGTGCCTGTCTGGGTTCGAACCAACGACCTACAACTCACCACTACTCTGCACGAATGAATGTTGTTGTACTAAGTTAAACAATAAAACTCGGCCTATATCTTTGTGGAATACAGTCGGCATGTTATATTAAACTAGCTGCGCCCCGCGGTTTCACCCGCGTAAATGTCGATCCCGTGGGAATATCGGGATAAAAAGTAGCCTATGTTAATATGCCAGGGTGTCAGCTACCTCCATACGAAATTTTATCAAAATTGGTCCAGCCGTTTGAGCGTGAAGAAGTAACAAACATACAAACACACACACAAACTTTCGCCTTTTAGCTAGAGTTAATATTCATTTAATTTTGCTTCCTTTCCGATTTTAATTAAATATTAAGCGCAGTAATTAAGATATATAATAAACTGAAGTGTTTATCTCTCTTTGTAGCTAACTGTAAGGGTTAATATCCTGTCATTTTCAGTCAACCTCCTATAACGAGCTTCATAATTTGATTCCTTCCACGTCATGTTCAATAACACAATATTGTACTCACGACGGGGGTTCAATAGGATCTTATTAACGGTTCATGAACTGACGCTTTTATTCCCATTGGGCAAGGTTGAAATTCGTGATATCATTATAGAATGCCACGTGATACGATTCTTAGATACTACTTTTGGGTCGTTCACGTTCACTTACACAACCGCTCCCGTCAATCTCACGTGCCGGTTGCGAGTAGATAGATAGTATATAAATAATAATATGCTTTACACAGCTCTTATTAAACGTCTCACAAAAACTGTGAAAACCTAGTTTAATTATGGGACAAACTACATAATTTGTTATCACATCTATTGTAAAAGAGCTTGTGTATTCTTCGTAAACAGGGACTAAAAGTAATTTGAATTTGGAATGTGGATAATATTTTTACAAAAATATTAGTTACATCATTTATGTGACAACGATGTAAAAATAGACGTACGCGTTAAAAGCGTGCTTGTACGGTGTACAGTCACGAGCATAAGTATGTATACACTTGGCTTTATTCAAAGGCGATTTTCTCCTTTATTTTTGAACGAAATTGTATGTTATTACAAACATAGTATTTTCGAGCCTATAGGTTTAAGTAAAGTGTCGTATTTCAACTTTGCATTCGTTATTTCGTGAAAAAATCGCAATTGAACGTTGCCAAGCGTTGACATATTAGTGCTCGTGACTGTACCTATGTGAATCGCTGCTGCAAACTTTCCACATCGGTGTTGAGCTTGTAGCAGGTATTTGCATGAACAATATTGCAGTGTTAGGTTAAGTGTTAAGTGATATTGTTACTAACATAAGTCCTTTGTTACTCTTGTAATCTTTACATAGTATAAAACAAAGCCGCTCCCGCTTCCAGTTGACTTAAATCTTTTAAATTACGCAACTGATTTTAATGCAGTTTTCAGCAATAGATAGAGTGATTCAAAAGGAAGGTTTATATGTATAATACATGCATATTATAGCAGAGAAAAGCCGAGAAATTCAAAGATTTGTAATGTGATGTCGTAAGAAACATAGTTTGGTGCGCTTACATTGCAAACGCTGGCTAAACCTTACGAGATAGATCAAATTAATGTACTACGGAATTGTATATCTTAAAAATATTGATAAAAAAGTTCTTGTTAGTATATGTTTATCTCCTAAGGATTAACCCACAGTAACCATTTTTATCTTAAACATATTACAAAAAGATTATGGGTTATTTACCAAGCTATTTTAAATAATACGGTATTATTCCTTTCAAAAGAGATCAAAATTACCCTTTACAGCATATCATTAAAATGAATATCTTAGAAAATATCAGAGGTTTAAAAAGCGGGGGCAGAGCGGCTGGCGTGGGCCGGTACGAAGTTCACCGGGTCAGCTAGTTAAATATAAATTACTCAGTAACTGGGTTGTGGTGGAGGTCAGATAGGCAGTCGTTCCATGTGAAATACTGGTATTCAGCTGCATCCGGTTAGACTGGAAGCCGACCCCTACATATATGTAGGGGTCGGCTTCCAGTCTAACCTTTTCCCATCTATAGATGGGAAAAGGCTAGGCAGATGAGTAAGTATGCAAAGTGAATAACATTAAGACACGCAGAACTTTAAGTATTCATTGTTCATTTTTCGCAAACCATTATCTACCAAAGCCTTTTATTTTATTCCCATATTTTGAAAAGACTTTCTTTTGTTTCGGAAAATTTACTAACAAAGGTACTTTGGATTTGTCATTCAAACTGACGTGAACTTGTTTTTGGAATTCTTGAAAGTGAGCAAGTAATCCAATGACAATGAGAACAAGTAAAGAGACTTTTTATACTTTTAACGATGCCGACAGATCCTATTTGGTTGAGTTTGGCCGAAAATGAAAACGGAATTCGGCCTGATTCGCCTTTTCGGTGATATATAAAAACGAAAAAACTGGCCAAGTGGGTTCCGTACCACAAGGCAAAAACGCCGAAAAAAAACGTTTGTTGTATGGGAGCCCCCTTTTTTTTCTTCTTGGGTGGGAAATCATCAAATGACCCCCCTGCCGCTCTAGGCGGAGCGGAAGGGAGTGTCAGACTCTTACTGACTAAAACCCACCCGTGTTCCTTCAGTTGCCTGTGCCAGGGGCCACGGGATCTCTTTCGAACAACTCGCGACCCTGGCGGGCATCGGCCCTAGTGGACCCCGTCAGTTAGTGCTGACATCTCCTTGAGGCGTGCGTGGAACACAACGCGCCGTCGACCCGGGCCTGGTCCTTGCCGGACGGCGAGCTGCCCATTGCTCGCCGTCCGCAAGCCCGCGCCTACGGTGGCCGGGAATCCGCTATTGATTTCCGACGCCCGGAGCGTCTCCTGCGGCGGCTAGGGACGTGAGGGCGCAAGGATTGCCTCTCCCTCACGCGCTCCGTCTCCTCCTTCGTGAGCATTCCTGCTTCGCAGAAGAAGGCGACAGCCTCCCATGCACTCTCGCTCGTACCATGGCCTGGACTAGGGCCGGACGCGAGAGATCGCCGCCGTGAGGACTCGGCGTTGCTCTGCCCAAGCTGGGCAGATCTCCACCGTATGCTCCACAGTGTCCTCCGGGCGATCCACACAATGGTGACACCCGGGCGTTTCCTCCCGCCTTATTCTAAACAGGAACCTTCCAAAGCAGCCGTGCCCGGTGATGACCTGCGTTAGGCAAAGGTGAGGACGCCGTGGCGCCTCTCTAGCCACTCCTCAAAGAGGGGACTTATTGCCGCAATTGTGGCGTGCCCAGCACTGGGTTGCGACAGTCGCACTCTCCATGTCGCCATGAGTATGGGAGCTTCCTTAAATATTTATTTTATTCTGTTTTTAGTATTTGTTGTTATAGCAGCAACAGAAATACATCATCTGTGAAAATTTCAACTGTCTAGCTATCACGGTTCATGCGATGCCTGGTGACAGACGGACAGACGGACAGTGGAGTCTTGGTAATAGAGTCCCGGTTTCACCCTTTGGGTACGGAACCCTAAAAATATACTTTTTTTGTCTATGGGTTTTTGTTTGTTAACCGCACAAAAAATTACGTTATATTTTTCACAAATCTGATTTGGCATAGCGATTTTTCTGCATTTTCTTAGTTATTGTTCCTTTTTAGGTTGTTGTAACTGTACATTTTCCTTGAATACATAAATTGTAAATATCGATTGACTAGAACATTTTATTATTTTCCTGCCGAGGACGAAAACCATAGAAAACAATCGCCCGAGAACGACCGAAAATAGACAGTTTGGTCGGAAATTGCCGAAAACGTAATTCCGTCAGACGAGCTTCTCTTTGGTAGAATTCATTCAATAAATTAGTTACGTTCATAGATAAATAAATTACATACAAATCTTTATACTTTTGTCTGGCCGTTGTACTCGTAGATATTATTCTGAGAGTTTAAAAATCTTTTAGGCCCCTCGCCCACGGCAACTTGTCGAAAGCCATATAAGCTTCTGTTGTTTCATCAAAACTTCTTTCAGAGTCTTCTTCACTTTCTGTTCACGTTTAACTGTAGTGATCTCTTTCCTTCTTACAGATATACGCTGGATATGGAACAGAACGATGTGATCACCTGTCTCGCTCTGATCTCTCATGTGATGTGCTACGCCAACTCTGCTATCAACCCTCTGATATACAACTTTATGAGTGGTAAGTACTTCTCAAAATTCCCACTTAATTCAATGTCATACTATTTAGCACTTCGTCTGATGCGAGGGCCATACAGGGTGGTACGCCAGCACATCAAGCTACGTACTACAGCTATAGTATACAGCTAAGCATTTGCAAAATAGGCAAACGTCATCTAAAACTATTCCAAATTTTAAGTTGATAGCGTTAGTAGTTCTTGAGATATCCAGCTGTGACAGACGGACAGACAGACTGAGTCGAACCATAAGGGTTCCTTTTTAACATTTTGGTACGGACCCTAAAAACAAAAAAATAGAAGACCGTTCTGCGGTGCTATTCTGTAAAAATCTCACCGTGAAAACTTAGGTGAAGTGAGCTGTCAATAGTGCCAATTCCTAGCAAAAACAAACTCACTTCACTTAAGTTTTCACGGTGTGATTTTTACAGAATCGACCGGCAGGATATCAAATCAATTTTTAATGTTCTTTTCACAATTTTCAGGAAAATTCCGTCGAGAATTTCGCCGGGCCTTCTGCTGTTCAACAGCTTCAGACTTAGAAAATTTCACAACCTTTAGCCGCATCACCACATCGAAGAAACGACCCTGTGACCTCATGACCTTCGAAACTAAGGCCCAAGGTCGAAACGTATGCAGTACAACTTTCGTACACAATAGCTATAAGAATAAGTACATATTATCATAAGGCTGAAGATAGGTTGTAAAAATTTGGGAATATTTAATTGCATAACAAAAAAAACTAAAGGATTACCTAACCGTGTCCATTGTTCAAATTGATTTCGCATCTAATTGTAGACATGAATAGAGTCGGAAATTATAATGCCAATTACTTACAAAATGGCAGAAAAGTGGGTTGCATGGTATTGTCGTTATCACTAATCGGACTTTTTGTTGGAAAATGGTATGCAACCTACTTAAATGATAAATGATTTATTTTCTGTAAGTAGGTTTGTACAAACACTTTTACACGTCAATCATATTTTTTTAAACTAGATGAGGTCGGCGTTTCCTATCTGACTATTCTGAGAAGAAAAGCCGAAACAAACTCAGAGGTCACAGTCTCTTTTAAAGTCCAGACAAAATCTTGGTCAGATCGTGTGAAGACCATGTAGATTGGTGTCTGAAATGGTCTTTTGAGGAAAGAACTACACAGATTGAGCGGACCTGTCCAATCAGTACACGCATTTGTCACAAATCGTGCAGCTCAACTCAGAACTTGAAGAGCTCAACGATTCAACGAACAATACCAAAGACAGGACATTTGGGTAGGCCGCATAAACTACTCAAACTCTGACAGTTCATGATTAAAACTAAGAAGGAAAAAAGAAATGACCCACATAGTCCTCACAATTTTGATTGTCTTTGCGCGTTCTCTCACATAATATTGAAATGTATGCTTTTTTCCATTTTTGGAGCCCGAAAAACGATTAGAATCGAATTTAGAATATAATCTAGGATATTTTTGCAAGTTTTTGGTAGCATAAAAATTTACTATTGTATAGGTATCTACCTACTTTAAAAAAATATTGAAAAATAAAAAAATATTCTTTGCAATTAATTTAGAAGTGATATTTATAGAAAAGTGTTTAGATGCTCATTTATTATTTTTGAAGACAAATAAAATTACTATGTATTTGTTTTACAAAGTACAAACCTAAGGATTTTGTGTGCAATTAAATAATACCCGTTGAATATCAGTGATAATTTAGTATTGGAGGAAGGAGTGGTATCTAGGTTTGTAGGAAAGTTAGAAACTATTAAATTTTTTTTATCTTTTGACCGCCACACGTCTTAAAATCAAAAACGTGCCCTCGGCGTCAAAGTCTGTCGATTGTAGTCGAACCGTGGCGTCCTGGGCACATTGGGGTTTGTCATCTATACCTACATGACTGTGGCGTTCAAAAGGTTAAATAATTATCTTGGTCATGATGTCGGATTTTTCAATAAGTTTTCTTACTATATCATTTGATTTAGCGTTAGTATAGTGTCAGTTGCAGAAATAAGACGTTCTGTTTGGTTAAAATTTGTTCCAACACATACAAATTCTCATCTCTCATGTTTGTGAAATGTATTGCATGTTCTTTAAAAATAAACTGTTCAAAAATGTCTCAAATAGCTAAAGAATTAAAAGAAGCTAAAGACCTATTTCAGTTTCCAGGGGGCCTAAAAAGGTCACTTTGGCAGAATCATAAAAGGATAACATTATGAATCATAATTAATGACCAGTTAACTGTTAAGTTAATCGTATGAAATCCCATTGTTGAAGCATTTTTCGGTTATTTTTTTTTCTGTGCTTATGATTCATAATGTTATCCTTTTATGATTCTGCCAAAGTGGATCGACACTATCTGGATAAATATAAAAAAAAAAACTGTTTGTTTAAGAAATGATGTGCCAGTTAATTAATTTATTTGCAGAAAAGTTTGTATGAAATGCCGTACGGCGTAAACGCTCTTAAAGAAGCAACGGTAGAAGAAGAAGAATGTTGCGGGGTAATTGAGTAACACACTATCAGTAGCAATGGCTTTCATTTTGACAGTTCAACAACATTCATTGCGTTATTTACGTTGTTGAGCAGACAAATTTTTCGAACATATGAAGCAATGGATCAGCAATATCCTTCAAATGATTCGGATTGTGATTGATAGTGTATTACGCAATTGGGGTGCTGAATTCACAAAACAAAACAATGGTAAATTGTATAATTTCTATTAAACAAATGATTATTGTATTTATTTTTTGGTAGCCATTTTAGATTTGTTGTAAATAGCGTTCGAATAATTTAATCTAATTTAAGCTTTAAAGTACAAAACCGTTTTATGAACCTAGTAGTTAAATGAAATTATAGAAACCAGCAGTACGGTACAATACTTAATGAGGTAAAATTGACAAACAACCTATATTGTCCGTGTATTGATCACAAATCCCATTCTTTGGCAATTGTATGAAATGGCTATATGACCTATATATCACTTTTTGGGCTTGTAATTATGCACACACTTTTTAATAAATGAGCCTTTTTAATTTTTCTCATTAAATGGTCATCTTTTTTAAGACATGAGCTTTTTTACCAAAGAAAGCTTTAGGAATTTAAATTATTTTTTGGGTGATCTTTTTTATTGTATTTTTATTTTTTTTATAATTACCATTAAATAAATTTATTAAATGAACATTGATGATCTTTTTGTTTTGTGTCTTAGTATGTATGTCACTAGTCATAAAAATATAAGTAAAAATTCTCTAGTTTTGTACAAAACAAAATTATCATAATTTGTACAGATGTATTATAAAAATGTTATTGCCTTTGTGAGTTACTTTTTATTGTATTGCAATTTTCGTAATAAATATTGCATTTTAATATTAATTGTATTATTGTATTTTCCTTTCTAGATTAATAAGGGAAACATTTAAATGATCCTCTAAAAACTTATTGGACTTCTAATAATGAGCATTTTTTTAAATAAATTATACTTAATTTTTTTTTTTAATCGCTTCCCATAAGGCGTGATCGAGGCCAAAAGCAAAAAAATAAACAGGAATAAGACTTTTTATTTTTTTCTCCACAATAGGAATTATTACAGGTTCACCAAAACAACACTCTAATCTAATTATTAGAGATGTTTAGGAGAGCAAAATGGGAAATTACTTGAGGTTTGATTAAGCACATGCCAATTAATAATGCCTTGTTTCATGAAGCAATGTACAAACCAGGGGGGTTAAAAAAGCCACTTTGGCAGAATCATAAAAGGATAACATTATGAATCATAATATGGCGAAGACAGTCGGTGTTTTTCTTTTTTTCGTTGCACCACGTAGGTTCTTTCACCAATTCAAAGATTGGGATTCGATTTGGATTGGATTGATTGGTATTTTAGCACAGACAAAAAAAAAAATACTGAAAAATCCTTCACCAATGGAATTTTATACGATTAACATAACAGTTAACTGTCTAATAATGTTCCCACTGCTGGGACACAGGCCTCCTCTCTTCGAGAGGGAGGCTTATTTCGGTTACGTATTATAATAACTACAACTTTCTAACTATTTTCGATATAACAATTCTGTTTATTTTTTTTCTACTACCACGCGGGCCCGGTTGAGTGCGGGTTAGTAGTAGATGTCACATGTCATCAAATTTTTGGTTCTAGAACATCTCGTCTCCTCACGATGTTTTCCTTCACCGTTTTGAGAGCAGTGGTGATGAGATTATTTTACACAAAGTAAAGCGCCTGTCTGGGTTCGAACCTACGACCTACAACTTGTAAGTCGAGCCATTATAACTGAGCCACCACTGTTATTTCCATTTTAACCCATTTATTTAATAAGGCTTACCAACACAGTTAGAGATACACCTAGATAACGCAAGAGCAACTACTTCGCGTGCCAAAAATCGCACCAGCTTACGTACAAAAATCGTAAGCCGCTTTCACGCTCAGTCCTGTGTACTACCAGCGGCTGGGTAAGCGTGATCGAGTGCGCGAGCTTGTGACGTCATAGTAGGTAGTCAAAAAATGGCACGCGTGGTTTTCATATAGTTCGTGATACTTGCGTTATCTACGTCTATCTTTAGCTGTGCTGGCCAACTAAACACATGCACACACAATGCACCTGTAATAGCACATAGGATTTTTTATCCAGATATTATCACGGAATCGATGCATATGCGGGTGAAACCGCGGGGCGCAGTTAGTATTAACTATATAAGTCCAGGTTTCCTCGAGATGTTTTGCTTTCATCGACTTCAGTAATGGCCAAGGTAAACTCATAGACGCCTTTATTTAAACTTAGAAACTATAAGGTCCTCACCGAAAACTCTCATGCGCGCGGCTCGGTCACACGATACCCCTTTGTAAGACTACATGCTGGTGTAGTGCGCCATCTATGAAGAAATTTTCGTATCAATATGGCGACTCTCCAAAAAGTTTTCACCTACTTAAATTCTGTTTTCGTAAAGCGAATCAAATATCTGTAAGGCCACGTGCTTCTGCCAGGGAAATTTATAAGTAGTTCATGAAAATGTCCACAGATGGCGCTGTGTTCAATTACCTAAAGCAACTTAGGATTTTCTCAATGTATTATGATTTTTCCGCATTTTCCCCATACTTCTTGTAATTTTCTTTAGTGACTACCCATAGGTAAATTATAATAGGGTCAATTTATCTGAGTGTACATATACACTCAGGTAAATTAACCCACTACATCAATTTCCCGTGTTAAAGCCGTGTGATTTGAATAATTATACAGACTAATTAATTAATTAATTTGCTTGGTAGATTCTTGACTTCAATTAAGCAATAGATATTAAGTTAATCCAAGTTAAATAGAAATAATTCTAAACTTCTGACTGCATTCTAAGGCTGTCCTTAAAGTTAATTTGATTGCCAGGATTTCGGATTTGCGTGCTCGCAAAAGCGCAGTTTATTTTAACGTTTAAACTTATCCGATGGAATAGCTTTATCCGCTATCTTACCTTGTTGCTCAGAGTCCTTACTTAAATAGACAGGTATATTTTGTTACGTACTCACAAGCGAGGCTGCTGAGCTTGGGTGCTTGGGTTCGATTCCCAGGTCGAGGGAGCGTGCAAGAGGGTGCACTTGCACCTCCCCTCTAGCTTCAAAATAAAATGTAGGTGTAAAAACATTCAGAACTGAAAATATCCGAATAATAGGCGTATAAAAAAATAATCAGGTGTTCCCTACATTTTGACGAGTTATACGAACATAAATGTAGGGAACAGCTGATTTTTTTCACGTTTTCAGGTTTGGTCCCATAGTAAAAGTTGTTCATAATAATGAGTACAATGACCTCTTAAGAGGTTGTTAATGTATTACCAATAACCTTGTATAGAAAGAAAGAATAATGCGTTTATTGGTATTACATCAAAATAAATACACCTTAAAACTATAAAAAGACAAAAGTGTCTAGTTGCCAAGTTATTTATGCTAGGCTGGTTATTTTTAGCTAAGTTACAGTAAGCTTCATGGAAAACCTTTATGATAACATGAAATGTTGGGATTTTGACGCGAGCTACCAAATTTACCTTTCCTTTTTCATCCACCTTTTAAACCTTCTTTTATTTAAATTGTACCGTTCCCTGAAAACGGTAGTAAAGTGGAGTCAGCGACATTTTTACCTGCGAACCCAGTCTACACGACATAGTATTTTTTAGCTCAGACCGTAAAACAGGTTGTATTTTATGTTTATTGACACTGTTACCTTTACAGTCTGCTGGCATTTGATGAGGGTCGTTGTGTGTTTTTAACAGACTTCAAAAAAAAAAAGGAGGAGATTCTCAGTTCGTCGGTATCTTTTTATTTTTATGTAGGTATACATAATCAGCCTATAATGTTCCCACTGCTGGGACACAGGCCTCCTCTAGGTGAGAGGGAGTGGGCCGTAATCCACCACGCGGGCCCAGTGCAGGTTGGCAGATGTCACATGTCTTCGAATTTTTGGTTCTAGGACATGCCGGTTTCCTCACGATGTTTTCCTTCACCGTTTTGAGAGCAGTGGTGATGAAACAATTTACACAAAGTAAAGCGCCTGTCTGGGTTCGAACTTACGACCTACAACTCGTAAGTCGCGGCCGTTCCCACTTGGCCACCACTGCTCTCCTTATGTAGGTATATGTTGCCCGATTACTCGAAGACGGCTAGACCGATTTAAAAATATTTTTTTTTGTTTGAAAGGGTATACTTTCCAGGTGGTCCCATTGTCATCAGGTCAGGATCTGATGGTTATATCAAGGGGTATCGTATTAACCAGTAATTGGGTTGTGGAGGTCAGATAGGCAGTCGCTCCATGTAAAATATTACTGGTGTTCAGCTGCATCCGGTTAGACTGGAAGCCGAACGCAACATAGTTGGGAAAAGGCTAGGCAGATGATGAGTTGTGATTTAAATACAGGTTAGCAAGAAAATCGACGCGCAGTCTATGACCATAGATTCAGGACATGATCCGGAACCCAGCAACAATCATAAAAACTGGCCAAGTGCGAGTCGGACTCGCACACGAAGGGTTCCGTACCACAAGGCAAAAACGCCGAAAAAAACACGTTTGTTGTATGGGAGCCCCCCTTAAATATTTATTTTATTTTGTTTTTAGTATTTGTTGTTATAGCGGCAACAGAAATACATCATCTGTGAAAATTTCAACTGTCTAGCTGCCGCGGTTCTTGAGATACAGCCTGGTGACAGACAGACGGACGGACGGACGGACGGACAGCGAAGTCTTAGTAATAGGGTTCCGTTTTTACCCTTTGGGTACGGAACCCTAAAAAATAGGTTCCATACATTTGACCTTGTACGTATTGCACTTTTTTATGAAACAGCTGAAAAAAACAAAAAAAATCTACGCTAGATTGTCTAAAGTCACGCGTTTTTTTTTTTTGGGATGGGAAATCATCACTTGACCCCTCCCGCTCTGGGTGGAGCGGAAGGGATTGTCAGGCTCTTACTAACTAAAACCCACCCGTGTTCCTTCCTTAGCCCTTTATGTTCCGGGCCAAGGTAACCCTTTCGGACAATAGGTACCGCTGACCACATTCATGTGCTGAGTTCATGGTCACCGTATGAGCGTTGATGTCCCTACCACCCTGAACTCCTGTCCCTGTCCATAATATGGAAAGGACTATTGTGGGGAAGTTTATCTCGGGTGTGTGTTGGGTCTACTTAAATTATTGGAACGCACGTTTAAAAGTCATCATCATCAGTATTTCAGCCGAAAGACGTCCACTGCTGGACATAGGCCTCCCCCAAGTACCTCCACTTCGACCGGTTCTGTGCTTCTCGCATCCAACGGGTTCCTACGGCCTTCACAAGGTCGTCGGACCACCTTGTGGGACGCCTTCCCACGCTACGTCTCTTCCGGGGATTCTTAGCACCCCTTACCTCACCGTGAGTGGCCTTGGTCGCTACCGTAGCAAAGGGTAGGCGGGCCGCCGGCCGGGTATTAGGGGCCAAGTGTTACTTTCAACAGTAAAAGTATATAATTGTAAAACACAGCGGGCATAAACAGGAAATATGGGTAAAATATATAAAAACAATCAGAGCTTATTATAAGCGGGTCGGGCGAGCATTATATTGTAGTCTTTGGTCGGGCGTACAGACTCGCGTTCCTTCGTCCGCTATCGGTAGGTCGGGGGGCCGGGGGGGGGGGGGGGCGAGAGGTCGCGGGCGGTCGTGTAGTCTTCCGTTTGCCACGCGTTAAGGCTATGCTACACTAGTCAATTTGCTAAACAATTAATTTCCCTGATTTATCAATTTTTAAAATTTCATGAATGATTTTATCAAATTCCCAAAAGTGACGGTTGATTTTGAACTAAAGATATAATGACACGGAAGATTAATTCTATACGGACGTGGCTGTGCTGTGCTTTCAAATTTGATAATATTTAGAATAGAATAGAATAGAAGAATAGAATAGAAATACTCTTTATTATGTACACCAAATAAATTACAGACATAAAAATAGAAACTTTATTGTATTGTATTATATTTCGAAGATGTTTAAGAGCGTTTACGCCGTACGGCATTTCATACAAACTTTCAAGCCCTAGTTTTTCGAAATGAATCAACCGATTTTAATTAAACTTCATACAAAGGATACAAAGGTCTAAAAGGTTATTTGAACATTTTCGAAAAATAGTGTTACAGCTAGATTTCCAGTTATCTTTTTTTAAATAAGACATTTCGAAAATGTTCTTAAGTAACTTTTAGACCTTTGTATCCTGCTTATGCGTATAAAGTTTCATTAAAATCGGTTCATTCATTTCGAAAAACAAGGGCTTGAAAGTTTGTATGAAATGCCGTACGGCGTAAATGCTCTTAACTATCTAAATGAAATGCTTTGCAAATAGGCAAAAGCGAAGTATGACATGAAAATAAGTTTGTCAGTTTTCTTCCATCTTTATTATTTGTTCCAGTTAGTCAGATGCCTATATATATTTAGATCAAAAAAAAAAAACAGACAAAAAACAACAGACGGACGGACGGATAAATAACAGGTTATTTGTTCTGGTACTAGAGGAGATCAAAAAGAAAAAAAAGAAAAAAATAACATACTCATTACACACACACCCCCACACACACACACACCCCCACACACATATTCATTTACTTGTTCTTTTTTGTGTTTGTATGTCATGTTTCCTTCAAATAAACGTATTTCTTATCTTTTTTTTTTCTAACAGAACCTAATGTCGCCTCGTAGAGGATTTCACATATACGAAACGACACAGGTACCTACTTATCAAGTTTTCACTCGACTAACTTCCCTCTATGTCACGTTTCTGAGAACACTTCATAAGCAATGATATTGAAGTGTCATGAATCAAATTACTTCAGAAATACGATCTAAAATTACATTTTGTGATTGGTTTTTTTTTGTTTCCTATGATTTTTTATTTTCAAATAAGATAATATTTACCTCGGGGAATAGATTTTCGGAAGTCGGTGTCTTTGGGATCTGTATTTTATATAAGTAGTTTTAGTTGTTTGCCACCGACTTCCGAAATTAAAGTTATTAAAATAAATAAATAGGCTGTGTCTTTCTAGACATGACAAAAGCCTTTGACTTTGTCTGCCATAAAACATTACTCTCAAAACTTTCTCACTATGGAATCCGCGGGAAGGCCAACGATTGGATCGAGAGCTTTCTTACTGACCGACTGCAATGTGTAGAAATAACAAGAAAATGTCAAAATGAACAAAAAAAATTTAGATCAAAATATAGACAAAACAGCTTCGGTACACCTCAAGGGGGAATTGTATCCCCTCTTTTCTTTCTAGTATACATCAACGACCTACCCGAGGCGATTAATGAAGAATGCGTACTATTTGCTGATGACACAACATTGATTATTAAAAGTGACGATAACAAGGACTTGGAAAAACGAATAATTAAAGCATTAGACAAGGCAATCAAATGGTTAGAAACAAATAACTTAAAAATAAACATGGCAAAAACAAATATAGTACAATTCCAAGCACTCAACACAAACACAAATAGTCTAGACATTCAGTATAACAATTCCTTCTTAAACACGGTTAATGAATGTGAATTTTTAGGTATAACCGTGGACAAAAACTGCAGTTGGAAACCACATATAGATAAAATACTTAAAAAAATTGATCGCTTTGTGTATGTCCTGAAAAGAATAAGACAAACGGTTGATCTAAATACCGCAATGGCTGCTTACCATGCTTATGTAGCATCAGTACTCAGATATGGTCTTATAATTTGGGGAAACTCGGTAGACGTGCAAAGAGTCTTTAAAGGACAAAAAAAATGTATCCGGGCAATGTGTGGAGCCCACTTTTTAGATAGCTGTAAGCCTTTATTTCAAAAACTTAAAATACTATCTCTACCATGTCTTTATATTTTTGAAATATGCATTTTTGTTAAAAAGAATTATAATTTATTCGAAAAAAGCAGCTACAAAATAAATAATAGAATACGACACCAAGACAGATTGAAATTACCCCAAATAAAATTAAAGTTATTTAAAAGAAATACATACTGTATGGCAATTATTATATATAATCATTTGCCAAATAATACTCAAGATCTGCCATTGCCGTTTTTCAAAAGGTCATTGTTCAGACTGTTATTAGGAAAAAATTATTACAGTGTTCAAGAATATTTAGAGGATAAGTCGTTAATAACACAATAAAATTAAAATAGCCTTTATTCTACCACATGCAACATTTACTTATAATTCATTATTATTACTACAACAATACAATTTATTAATAATTAATTATCTTAAACAATTTAAATCTTTATTCATTGACTATTATTATTTTTCTAAGATTCATATTTTATTTTAATCATTATTATTAGGCTAGAAATATATGATGTGACTTTTTTTTATAAGAATATTTGTACGCCATAGTATGGCAGGATATGCTGGAACCAATATTGTAACATCTACATATTTTACCATATTCTAACAAATAAACATTTTTGATTTGATTTGATTTGATTTGATTTAATAAACACAATATTTACACACTACACACTAATTTCACACAATTTTTATTTACACATATGACACTGTATCTACACGGTGATCGGGAATATCCGCTTTGTGCCGCCGACATGATCTTTCTTATAATCAACTACTACAAACAATATGGCTGATTTATTAGATATTTCGCAAGATATTGAGAAAACTATAAATGTCGGCATTGCGCACAGCGTAGATATTCCTGAAAACTGCAAAAAAGTATTTGGTGAATCTACTAACTACAAAATATTAACTCAAAATATAAGGAGCTTGAAACAGAATTTTGATGATTTTCAGGTCTTACTAAATCGATTGGATATAGAATTTGATTTTATTATTTTAACTGAATGTTGGCTATCTAAACTTGTGGCTCTGCCAAAGATTATCTCATATAAAACATTCGCTACCGCCGAAACAATTAATCAAAATGGTGGGATAGTAATCTACTTTAAAGAGAATTTGGAAACTAAAATCGTTGAACCTGTAAGCAATGTTGATGAAATGAACTGTCTAGTTTCAACTATTAAAAATGAGCTTGCAATAATATCGATCTATAGATCGCCTGCTTTCAAAAACATTGATAATTTTTTAAACACTTTAGACCGTATTTTATTTAATTTAAAAAATTATAAAAATATAATTATAAAAGGAGATGGTTACGCCGTTTACCTATCACCAACGTGTGGAGTGAAAGAGAGGCCCGACTTTTGTCTCACGCGAGGTGGGAGGAGACGAGCTTATAAAAAGCTGCGCGAGCGCAGAAAACGTCGCCATAACTAATTTTTGTAATCCGCAAGTAACCAGCTCGCAACCAATTCATAGACCGGTCTATTGGGTTTGCTGAGCCCGTGCACCAGATAATCTTCTGGAACAGAGCAGTTTTGGGGCGCCCCAGCAAGTCTTCGCCGTCGCCAGCAGCATCAAAGGTTAGTGCTTATCTTGAATTCCTTCATGTTGGTGTAATTTCTCGGCTGCGTGTCCTCTGCTCATACCCCTTTTTATAATAGGATTAGTGATATCCATTAACCTCCGCAAGTTCTAGAATTGATTCTCTCCGCCTTCGCCCAATTTAAAATTAAACCACCCGCTAATATTCACCCGCATCACCATTTTTGGTCACTTCGAGCCATATTTATATAAAAAACCAGTACCTTATGAAAAAAAGTCCAACATATTCATATTCAAATACATTATATGTACAATATACGTGAATTATTAAAGTAAAATAAAGTCCCATATTAAGTAATAAAAATCTACCTACATAGGTTGCGATTGTGACTGTTCGCGACTGTTGACCTTGCGAAAGGTGACAGGCATATTTTTTAAAAAAAATAACAACCGTCAACGGAAACTTGTTCAATAACGGAGTGTAGGTAAACCCTGAGTAACAATGAGTTACGAAGCAAAAATAAAAATACTGGCGGCTAAGAAGCAAGCCGTATTCGCAAAAATAAATGAGTTATACGAGTCGGGAAAAAAAGTGGTTCCAGTCACTACGAGCACAAGAAGTGTACAGGAATTTCTTGCTGCAACTACGAGTATAGACGAATTATACCGTAGTTTTAATACGCTATGCGATGAGCACAATGAAGTTGTTTTAAAGGTGGATCCAGAGTATAAAATCAGCTTCAGTGACTGGAGTGCATTTGAGTCACTTTATTCCCAGGTCAAGTACATAAGAAACAACTTGATTGAAACTCAACGCATAAAAAATCCCGAGGTACCTCCCAAAGAAACGTACTCGCCAAGACTGCCCGCTTTAGAGTTATTAAGTTTTGCGGGTAATCCAGAAAACTGGCCGTTGTTCTACGAGTGTTTTAAAGCTAACGTACACGATAATAAGATGTTAACAGACAGTCAAAGAGTGCAATATTTGGTAGGTAAACTTAGTGGAAATGCACTGAATATATTCGCTGGAATTATACCAAATGAGAAAAATTATGCTTCAATATGGAACTCATTAGTGTCGAAGTATCAAGACAAACGATTATTAGGGTCTATGTATTTGAACAATATACTCGACATAAAAGCGTCCACCGCCGCGTCAGACCAATTAAACGATTTTATCGAACGAATGAATTCGTCGTGGTCGGCGTTAACAGGTTTAAATATTCCGGACTTGCCTGATTTTATTTTTACGCATTTGATGCTAAAAAAGCTGGATGCTCAACTAGTACAGACCTTTGAGTTTACAGCCCGCGCTAGTGAATTACCGTCAAGTGAAGAATTAATAAATTACATACGGAACCACATCAAAATAATAGAAAGAACAGCCGCGGTACATCAAATTAGTGCGACAGAGAATAAAACTAGAAGCTACGATAAGTCACGTAATCGGAATACGCCGCGAACTACGCATAGTTTCGCGATAACGGACAACAAAACGAATTTTTCGTCTACCTGCATATTCTGTAAAGATGCCAGTCATACTCATTTGTACGAATGTTCAGAGTTCAAGAAACTTGCCGTTAGAGATCGCTTTAGGTATGTCAAGGATAAAAGGTTGTGCGTTAATTGTTTTAGTGACAAACATACAACGTTACGATGTGCGTCAAAACATACCTGCAATCGGTGTAATAAAACACATCACTCATTACTACATTTCGATAACAGTGAAGCGGCGGTAATTAGCACTAAGCCACCTGTTGATTCGCAACCGTTATATTTGATGACGCAATCGGCCGCCTCATTGCCAGATGCGCCGGTAAATAGCCCACATGTGGTAAACTCGACCGCCTTTTATGCGGAAAATAATAACGTTCTATCTTGCACACAACTGGACAGTACTATAATATTGCCAACTGCACAAGTTTATGTACCAATAGACGGGCATCGTTTTATAATGAGATGTCTGGTTGACAGCGGGTCTCAAAACAATATTATCACGCTTGAGTGTTGCAGCCGATTGAAATTGAAAGTTAAACCGCTAGTTAATTCGTCGCTAAAATCAGTTGGCGCCATTTCGGCACCTATACGAGGTTATGTAACCCACCACATCGCCGACCCATTGCCTAGTAGGGTAATACAGGCGTCGGCTATGGATTATTTCAAAAACTTACTATTCGCGGATGATTGCTGGAATTTACCAGGCAATATCGACGCCATATTAGGAACGCAAATGTTCGCGTTCATTTTGCTAGGTGGTAAAATAATACCCCCTCCATTAATGGAATCAGCTGATGTTAGCGTTCCCGCGGGCTCGGCACCTCACGCTATAGAAACCACGCTTGGTTACATTGTAATGGGAGAATTACCTGCGGTTACCTCCAACAATGTCGCCTGGTCCTTCGGCCCTCTTGTGAGTGGATTAAATGCTACGCTATTGAAATTTTGGGAAATAGAGGAGGTGCTGCCTACAAAGATAACAAACACAGAACATCAAGTCTGTGAAGAATTTTATAAATCCACGGTATTAAGACATCCCGGGGGTAGGTATATCGTGTCTTTGCCTTTCAAGGTCGAACCTACCTCATTAGGTAACTCATTCATACACGCTCAACGCCGGTTAACTGCTTTAGAGCGCAAATTTAATTCGCTCCCCGCTTTACGTCACGCCTATAATGACGTCATTAATGATTATTTAGAGAAAGGCTATTTATTGGAAATACCTTATTCCTCCTCCGCTATAACCGAAGGGTACTTCATACCCCATCACGCTGTCGTTCGGCCTGATAATTCAACGACGAAAACCCGAGCAGTATTGGACGCCAGTGCCAAAACTGACTCCGGTAAGTCACTCAATGACATACTGCATACCGGGCCTAATTTACAGGCTGACCTTTTTTCGCTTCTGCTTAACTTTAGATATTTTAAAGTGGCAATAACCGCTGATATACGTCAAATGTATCTTAGGATTTTGCTGTCAGAAAATGATCGCAAGTATCAGAAAATATTATACCGCTTTAGCGACTCCGAGCAGGTTCGCATATTCCAGTTTAACTCAGTGGCCTTTGGCCTCCGGTCCAGTCCATTCCTAGCAATGCGTACTATTCACCAGTTAGCCGCAGACCATGCCGAAAGCCTCCCTCTCGCTGCGGAGGTGGCCACAAGAGAGCTGTACATGGACGATTTGACTACGTCCGTACCTTCGGTAGAGGATGGAACTCAGTTAGCCGACGAGTTGCTGGAGCTATTCCGTCGGGGCGGATTTGAGCTTGTCAAATGGGCGAGTAACTCGCAAACTTTACTGAAACATTTGCCTGAGTCCTACCGTGCGGAGATCGAGTTCACAGATGATGACGAAAACCTGAAGGTCTTAGGTTTAAAATGGATACCTGTATCTGATGTGTTCTCGTTCGTCGCATCTTCGGAAACGGCAGGTATAACTAAACGTACTATACTGTCCACTATTGCTCGCCTCTTTGATGTGCTCGGACTTGTCGCGCCTGTCATTCTTTATGCCAAGCTGCTTATCCAAGAGCTCTGGCTCGCTAAAATAGGATGGGATGATAAACCTCCTGAAAATATTGTTAAATGCTTCTCTAAGTTTAAAAACGAACTATCGTTGTTGCCCACTTTACAAGTGCCGCGCCATCTGGGCGTCGCGGCCGGTTGCGTGGTGAGCCTAATCGCGTTTGGCGATGCTAGTATGAGGGCTTACGGTTGCGTCATCTACTTGCATGTGGTGAACCCTAACGGGAATATATCCGTTCAGCTAGTATGCGCTAAGTCTAAAGTGGCTCCGTTAAAGACAGTATCGTTGGCAAGACTAGAACTATGCGCCGCATTACTTCTAGCTAAACTTGTCCAGCAGGTACGTAGTATTTTCCATACCCGCTATCCAATACAGGATATATTTGCCTTTAGCGATTCCACGATTGCTTTATCATGGATTCATTCATCTCCTCACCGATGGCAAACCTTTGTTGCCAATCGAGTGACTGAGATCCAGGAAAACTTATCTCCTGAACGCTTTTTCCACATAAATGGGACAGATAATCCTAGCGATTGTCTGTCGAGAGGCTTATTGCCATCGCAGATAATTGATCACCCCTTGTGGTGGAAGGGTCCGCCCTGGGTCTGTCGCCCCATAACCGAATGGCCAACAGTGCCATTTGAGCCGTCCCGAGTTGAAGGTCCTATACCTGAGACAAAGGGTCCTGTCACACTGACCGTCATTTCCAACCGGGAAACGTCGGTAATCATTGAACTAACCATGCGGGTTTCTTCGTGGAAGAAACTATTACGAATAATGGTATACGTTTTGCGCTTCATTCGCAAGTTACCTACCTCCGAAGTAATTCAAGCGACAGATCTAGAAGCTGCTGAAACAGCAATCCTTCACAAATTGCAAGAGGAATGCTTTGCAATTGAAATACAAAACATAAAAAAAGGCAATCTGCCTTCGCATCCTTTAAGAAAACTTAACCCGTTCGTCGACGAAAGCGGTCTGCTTAGAGTAGGCGGCAGATTAACTAATGCCAATATCCCATTCAACAACAGGCACCCGATACTACTGCCCCGTAGACATCACGTGGTCAATCTGCTAATAGACGACTGTCACCGCTCTAACTGTCATACAGGTTCCCACTTGCTTATGTCTTTACTGAGACAACGATATTGGATTATATCTGCTCGTAATATTATACGACAACGAATACGTCAATGCAACTTTTGTTTCAAGGTGTCTCCGCTACACCCTACGCCCATGATGGCTAACCTGCCCCCAGCCAGAGTCCAGGAAGCCAAGGCTTTCACGCACACAGGGGTAGATTACGCCGGGCCCATAAACATTACGCTCACGCGCCGGCGAGGTGTGAAAAGCCAGAAGGCGTACATTTGTCTCTTCATCTGCCTGACTACTAAGGCCATACATATTGAGATCGCTTCAGACTTGAGCTCAGAAACCTTCCTAGACGCTTTTAAGCGCTTTTTAGCTAGAAGAGGTCCCGTGTCTACATTGTATTCAGACAACGGAACAAATTTCATAGGGGCAAAACGTCAGCTGGACGAACTATATACTTTCCTTTCGTCCAAAAGCGCTTCTGTTGCTTTTCAAACTGAGCTAAATAAACACAAAATAACGTGGCGCAATATCCCGGCGCGCGCGCCCCATTGGGGGGGGGCTTTGGGAAAGTAACATAAAATGTATAAAAACACATCTATACCGTTGCATCGGCCAACAGCTGCTATGCTATGAGGAGCTGCTGACCGTTTTAACTCAGATTGAGTGTTTGCTAAACTCGCGTCCACTGTGCTTACTAGCGGACGAGCCACACTCGATTCTGACGCCCGCACACTTCTTAAATACAACACCACTACAGTCCTTACCTGCCTGCGAGGTTGACGCATCCGTAAGCCTCCATAACAGGAAGAAATTGTTAGATAGCTTAGTGCAAAGCTATTGGAAACGATGGCATGTGGATTACCTACACACCCTTCAATTACGTCAAAAATGGAACTCGCCTGACACACCCATACAAGCGGGCACACTTGTCCTAGTACACCAGGATGACTCACCACCGCTTCGTTGGCCCACTGGCGTTATTGAACAAGTATACCCTGGTAAAGACGGGGTTGTAAGGGTGGCTCTAGTACGTACCGCGCTGGGAGTTTTTAAACGTCCCGTCGTAAAACTATGCCCGCTGCCTTCGCAATAATTCAACCAGTCATTGACCTAGTCACGGTCGCACCTGTAGTATTTAAGTATTTATTATTATTATATTATATCATTCCCGCTAATTACCTTCAGTTTAACATAACAATGATGCTACTTCCAGCTAGTTGGACCTCCTCTCACTTGTCATCGCCCTTAGAGTTCCTTTATGTTTTTCTTTCGAAACCCCTACGGAGTTTCAAAGGGGGGAGGATGGTTACGCCGTTTACCTATCACCAACGTGTGGAGTGAAAGAGAGGCCCGACTTTTGTCTCACGCGAGGTGGGAGGAGACGAGCTTATAAAAAGCTGCGCGAGCGCAGAAAAAGTCGCCATAACTAATTTTTGTAATCCGCAAGTAACCAGCTCGCAACCAATTCATAGACCGGTCTATTGGGTTTGCTGAGCCCGTGCACCAGATAATCTTCTGGAACAGAGCAGTTTTGGGGCGCCCCAGCAAGTCTTCGCCGTCGCCAGCAGCATCAAAGGTTAGTGCTTATCTTGAATTCCTTCATGTTGGTGTAATTTCTCGGCTGCGTGTCCTCTGCTCATACCCCTTTTTATAATAGGATTAGTGATATCCATTAACCTCCGCAAGTTCTAGAATTGATTCTCTCCGCCTTCGCCCAATTTAAAATTAAACCACCCGCTAATATTCACCCGCATCACCAGGAGACATTAATATTAATATATTGGATAACAGTAGTCCTAACTCTTCAAGATACCTGAATTTACTAGCTTCACACGGATTACTACCATCACACACCCTCCCGACTAGAAAGGAAAATTGTTTGGATCACTGCTTTCTTAAAACCTCGGCTTTATGTCATACTATTGTCTGTGAGTCGACAGTCACGGATCACTCATCGGTTATGGTCTCTCTATCAAAAAAATCCAAGATTAACGCTAACAAACCTAAAACTTATAAAAAAATAGATTATCCGGCAGTAATCGAAGACTTAAAACAAATTGACTGGCCCTCTATCCTAACAACCGATGACTGCAATAAAATGACAAATGTGTTTCTGACAGCTATAACAGACACAATGAAAAAGCATACAATTTTATATAAACTATCTCGAAGGAAGCGGGCCATAAGACCTTGGATAACACCTGGTTTATGCCGTTGCATTAGAAATAGAGATCAACTCCATAAAAAGCTACGCAGGGACCCAGAAAATGTTATTCTTGGGATAACCTATAGAAGGTACCGCAACGCATGCAATAATTTATTAAAAAAACTTAAAAACAACTATCTAAAGTCTGAAATCGATAAACACAAAAATAATCTAAAAAAACAATGGTCCTTAATTAAAGATGTTTGCAACTTCGCGGAACAAAGTAATGACAATGAAAAACTGCTAAAAATCAAACCTGATCCGCAGAGCTCAATGAATCATGTAAACAGATACTTTGCAAATGTGGGAAACCATCTAGCTAATGAAATACAGAGAAGGAGCCAGGGGATACCAAAGACTCCCTTCATTGGTCGCTCTAATGTCAACTCTCTTGTCCTTCTACCAACGGATACTGATGAAGTAAAAACTATAATATTGAATTTAAAACAATCTAACGCTACTGGTTGCGACGGAATTCCTATCTCTTTACTAAAACTAGGCGTGGATATTTTGGTTTGGCCCATAACAATGATATGTAATCAGTGCATGGCAACTGGCGTTTTTCCTGCAGTCCTCAAAAAGGCTTTGATTGTTCCTATACACAAATCGGGGGATAAAGACTGTGTATCTAACTACAGGCCAATATCGCTACTGCCCTCCTTATCCAAGGTACTTGAGAAGGTTATTAACAATAGACTAACTTCTTACTTTGAATCTCAGAATCTACTCTCAAACAATCAATTCGGTTTTAGGAAAAACAAGTCAACTAACGATGCTATAAAAAATCTTACTTCTACCATTGTTGATAACCTAGATAGAGGAAGGAAAACCATAGGCCTGTTCCTGGATCTAGCAAAGGCATTCGACACAGTCTCTATTCCCCTGCTTCTTGCAAAACTAGACCATTTAGGAGTTCGTGGAACAGCTCTAAAACTATTTACAGATTATATGTCTAATAGAACGCAATGTGTAGGAATAGACGGCTTTATGAGTGAGCTGGAGTATGTGACCTTCGGTGTGCCACAAGGAAGTGTCATGGGACCCACGCTTTTCCTTATATATGTAAATGACCTGTGTGATCTGCAGCTGAGTCAGGGCCAGATCATAGCATATGCAGATGATACGGTGCTTTTATTTAGTGGGAAAACGTGGAAAGAGGCTAATGAACTGGCAAATGAAGGGTTCGGATTAGTTTCGGAGTGGCTACAGTCAAATCTTCTTACCCTGAATACACTTAAAACAAAATACATACCTTTTACTTTGAGAAAGAACAGCCAACCACCTCCTGGCATTATTAACATAAAAGCTCACACATGTAGTTTGCCGGGGAGCTGCTCTTGCCAGGAAATTTCTAAAACTTCCTCATTAAAATACCTCGGATTGATCATTGACCAACATTTAAACTGGCAAGAACATGTCTCAACGCTAACTTCCCGAGTCAGAAAACTTGTATATATATTCAAAAATATACGCTGCTTTTGTACGTCTAATTTATTACTATCAGTATATCTTTCGTTGTGCCAGTCTATTATAACTTACTCTATTACTGCTTGGGGGGGTGCCTCCAAGACTGTTCTTATTCGTTTAGAAAGAGCACAACGTGCTGTTCTTAAAGTAATGAGCCATAGGAGATTTAGATACCCCTCTTACTTGTTATACTCGGAATTATCAGTCCTTACGGTACGGCAACTATTCATCAGAGACATAATATTAACTCAACACAAAAATACACCTGACTTTACGGCAAGAAGAAGGCAAGATATTGTCTACTCCGTCCCTTATTGTAAAACTTCATTTGCAAACAGATTTTTTAAATTCCTAGGACCGTTCATGTATAATAAAATATCAAAGCAAATCCAAATTCGTAATCTTAATAGTCATGCTTGTAAGATTGAAATTTTTAAGTTTCTTAACTCACTAAATTATGATGATACTGAAAAAATACTTAACATTACAAGATAATGAAATAAATCACCAAAATTCATGATACATATATCAATACACACTACATACACATTAATCATACTACATTACATTACACATTTCACGTCACTTTACACCACCGTACACTCACTACAGATTTAAACAAGATGGACAGTATAATTATGACCCATACTTTTAATGCAATTTTGACTCTTTTACTTTGCAACTGGTTTTAATAATAAACATACATATTTATAATAAAAATTACATCCAAACACTATGTAAACAAACTTAGCATCTAAATATTTTGCATATACTGTGTGAACTTTAAAATCTACCTACAAGTTTACAAAGATCAAGTTCATTATTTTATATATTGTTTTTATGTTTACCTTCCCTAATTTTACTTTTGCATTACTTTGTTGTTCCTTTGTTTTTTTTTATGTTATTAGAATTAGAATAATCATTTTGTCACAAGTCTGCTACTATAAGTACATTTGCCGAGATCGAGGAAACTGTTCCACCGTAATACAGTTTAAACTAGTACGGGGAACAGAGTGAATCAGTTCGTGTTAACAACCAGACTAAGTACAGGCTAGCGAAGCTACGTTATATGTGTATCCTAAGACATGTCTTTACAATAACCTTTTCTTTAGGTAGGTATCTTTATCTTTTGGAGTTTGATTTTAAAAATATACTGATATTACTTATCTTAGGCCTATTTTTGTTGTAAACCATATAATGTTCTTACTTGATGGTGCAAATAAACTATTTTTTTTTTTTTTTTTTAATGATATTGAAGTGTCATGAATCAAATTACTTCAGAAATACGATCTAAAATTACATTTTGTGATTGGTTTTTTTTTGTTTCCTATGATTTTTTATTTTCAAATAAGATAATATTTACCTCGGGGAATAGATTTTCGGAAGTCGGTGTCTTTGGGATCTGTATTTTATATAAGTAGTTTTAGTTGTTTGCCACCGACTTCCGAAATTAAAGTTATTTCATTTGAGTTAATTTCTTTTTGAAGTCGGTTTAATTTTTTAAATTACTTTTTTATTTCGTCTCTTTTAGTTTTTGCACTTGAATTTGACCAAGGTTTTGAGATGTTT
>OX637562.1:3500723-3594328 GCA_951800025.1 Oligia strigilis | reverse complement strand
TGTCAGACTTTCAGGCATCTGAATACCCGCAACGACTGTCAAAGATCTACGAATGACAGCCGATGTTAAAAGTAAGGAATATAATTGAAAAATGAAATTCAGTTTTTCAAAAACATCGTTCACTCAAGTAACTGTGGTCACGTGCCTATTACGAATAATAAATCGGCTATTGAGTAAACTATGCTTATAACTGTAATAGTACAGATTATTTTGTAAACAATCCCTTTTGCTTACAAAGTGCCTTATCGAATGTTTTCTTGATAAAGTCTTGTTCACACTAGTGTTATTTAAGTCATCTAAGTCATGTTCGTTAAGTATTGTTATTTGAGCTAAGTATCTCTGCACGGTAAAGTCTGAACTTTTCCCATTGTCACTTTTATCTTCAGTTAGACTTCATACAATCTTCTTATATTTTATCATCTGTCTAACTTTTTAGATACAATTCACAATTTTTGCAAAGAATATCAAAATTATATTATTATTTATTTATATTTTTATTATTATTCTCTCTTATAATAAAGAGTATTTCTATTCTATTCTTCTCAATATGAATCTTGCAGTTTTTTCTAAATTCCTAAATAATTGTTTTCTTTTCATTCTTGTCCACGCTGTGATTGCAACCTTACTTACAGTTTTATATCAACGAACCTACAAGCAATCATTAGTCCTTTATACGAACGTGTACCTATATAGTTAAATAGTCAAGTTTACATTGAATTATTGTATCATTGTCAGTCACGGTAACCCTCGGGTCGTTACTGTTTATAGTTCGTCTTTTAACATTGTCGTATAATATTGTGTAATTCAATATAGTTTTCAAAGCTGCTCAAGGCTGGTGTATTTGATTGGAGAATTCCATGTGTGTATTGAAGATCTCATGCCGATTCCCTAAATTCATGTTTTAATGAATGTTGAATTTGCCTCAAGCTTTCACCAAGTTCCATCCCGTTTGTAATTCAATCAATAATGCGACTTAAAGTATTTATTCTCATAGTTGTGTATGAATTCTTGATAAAACAAATAGAAACGATGATAACAAAAAATATGTTGTCTAAAGAGATTAAGTACAATGAGTTAGATGAACATACTTTGGTTACCGACAGCGATGTATTTCCTTTCGTGGTTGCCATTTTGATGAAGTCCAGGTTTATAAGTGCTGGTGCTTTGATTGATAACAGTTGGGTTTTGACTGCGGCCGACTCTTTTTTTCTGTAAGTTATTTATTAAAAAATCAATTGTTTTATAACTATTCTCGTTGGTCCGGAGGAAGGTGATGGCATTCGTGATACAAGGTAATCGTAGTACGAGTGCCAAAGCACTCCATTGACACCTAAGTGCATATAAGACCAAATTTGTTGGTTTTTAAGGAGATTTACTGTACCCATTCTTCGAGTAACAAAGATTTTTATTTTATTATTACCTATTGCACTGGGCCCGCGTGGTGGATGGCCCACTCCCTCTCGAAGAGAGGAGGCCTGTATCCCAGCAGTGTCCCACATTAAAGGCTGGATATACTATATGCTATGTTTTTTTTTTAATTATTGGGTGGATATGTGTTATAAAGTGGATATGGACATGTGCAATCGTGAATGCGTTCTATCCCAGAGACAAGCCGATTTGTTTCGTATGCATAGGTGCCTTTATAATTAAACTAGCAGCGCCCTGCGGTTTCACCCGCATAAGTGTCGATCCCGTGGGAATATCGGGATAAAAACTATCCTATGTCCTCCCCCGGGATGCAATCTATCTCTGTGCCAAATTTGATCGAAATCCGTTCAGTGGTTTAGGCGTGAAAAGGTAACATACGGACAGACAGACAGAGTTACTTTCGAATTTATAATATTAGTATAGTATGGATAATTTCAACGGCACCCGTACCCTTCAAACCAGACGACAGCAACCCTGCTTGACTGCAGAAAGAGGTATGGTTTTCCGAAAGACCTGGAACAATCGAAAATGAAGTGAATTTTTCGGAATGGTGCCATGGTTTTTATTATTTACGTTGCCAGATAACAAAATTTTATTGGTCGATTTTTGGGATCGACATTGCAACACCATCATCTTGTTCATTCACTCTTAGTAGGCATTAAAACTGCTTTTTCTTTTTCTAGATTACGAGAAGCATCACGAACACTCCGGATCAGACTCGGCAGCATTAACTATAGAAGAGGAGGGATATTACTTCCAATCAAACACATTGTAATCCATCCGGAATTTGATGACGAAAATCCAAGTTATGACCTGGCTATGATAAGACTGTCTGAGCCTGTCAGGTATATTCCTACTATTAAGCCTATAAGACTACAGAAAACCGTGAAAGAGGTGGATGCTACCCATTTTATTGTGCCAGCATGGCCTGACCCAGCGGTAAGTTAATTGATATTTTTAATGTTATTTCATGGCAAAAAGCGTACCGCCCCCTTTATGAAGACATCTGCAATACCATAGGCATCACAGATCGCGATCTCAGAGACAAAGCTAGAAATCTTATGAAGCTGTAACAACACCGACAACCTAACTGGAATACAGAAACTTGTCGGCAAATTGGTAACGGCCGCGACTTACGAGTTGTAGGTCGTAGGTTCTAACCCAGACAGGCGCTTTACTTTGTGTAAATTATTTCATCACCACTGCTGTCAAAACGGCGAGGGAAAACAACGTGAGGAACCGGCATGTCCTAGAACCAAAAATTCGAAGACATGTGACATCTGCCAACCCTCACTGGGCCCGCGTGGTGGATTATAGCCCACTCCCTCTCGAAGAGAGGAGGCCTGTGTCCCAGCAGTGGGAACATTATAGGCTGAATATGATATGATTATGATTATTTTTGTTTGCAATAATAATAATATTCACTAAATTGCTGACTTTTTTATTAATGTTGTTATTGCAATAAAGGGTTTAGAATAAAAAATGCGTGTTAAGTGATAAGTATAACAGAAAAAAAAAATGTTTATTCGTTACATTATTTTTCTTAGATAAAGTTAACAAACCGCTACATTTATTAGGGTTCCGTAGTAGCTACAAGGAACCCTTATAGTTTCGTCATGTCCGTCTGTCTGTCTGTCCGAGGTTTTGCTAAGAGACCGTTAGTACTAGAAAGCTGTAATTTGGCAGGAGTGTACACGTATATAAATTACGCCGACAAAGTGGTAAAATAAAATTTTGGAAAATAATTTTTTTTAGGGTAGCTCCCCTACATGTGAAGTGGGGATGAATATTTTTTTCGTCGTCTACCCCATAGTGTGGGGTGTTTTTGAATAGGTATTCTAAAATGACTTGAGGGTCGCTAAAATAAATTTTTCGATTTAATGCTTGTTTAATAAATCGCAGACGATTTCGCGAGAGTCAGAGCAGCTGAAGTCAACAGAATTGATAAAAAGGCGGCGGCTCTTGTCAGTGACACATCTGCATCCATCAGATAACGAGGACTGTGAAGAAGATCTATTTTCGATAGGCGTTAATGATACTGAGAACATCATGTGTTTGGATACTGGAGTCATGATTGACCCTTGCTCGGTAAGCAGAAAATAGTTCAAATTTTTGGTTACATTAAGTCGTCTGGCGCCCATGTGCTGGTTTCGTCCCTGGGGTGCAGGTCACGGCGTGCTATGTGTTCTGGTGCGCCGGTGATGGGGAGTACTCCCCGGAGGAGGGTCCGTTGACGGATAGCCGCGGCGGGTTCACGGCTGAGTCTCCACGTTAAAAAAAAAGAGCAACTACTTCGCATGCCAAAAATTGCACCAGCTTACGTACAAAAATCGTAAGCCGCCACTGTCGCGCTCAGTCCTGTGTACTGCAGGCTGGGTGAGCGTGAGCGCTGGTGCTAGGCCCCGGGGGTGGGGCGAGACGGGTACGGGACGGATATATGTCACAGTAGGTAGTCAAAAAATGGCACGCTTGGTTTTCATACAGATCGTGATACTTGCGTTATCTTGGTCTATCTATGTCTGTGGTTGTGACTGACTCGGCTGTGCATTGTTTAACAGATGTGTTCGTGAAATACGACGTTTATTGATCTGACCATTTACCGCTAGTTATAACTTGTAATCTCGATGTTGTTATGCAGAAAACGATTGGGAAAAACACTGCTTGTAATAAAATACAATGGAGAGAGAGGATACGTAAAAATATGTTTATTTCACAATTAAATCATGTAATAATGATACAATGTAGCGATCATTGTGAGATAATATACATATAATTTACACAGTGCTATTCTGTAAATTATTACATCTACTCTTCGTGTGCGAGTCGTACGCTACGACTCATGGGTTATTTTGTAATAGCAGTAAGACAGAATTTATAGTCTTCCGGTCTGGTACCAGGTGTCCTACTACGGTTCCTCCTCTCCTAATGAAAGGTCACCTGATTAACAGGGTATAGTGCATTTAAATACCTGGGTCATCTGGTTACTGATAACCTGAAAGATGATATGGATCTAGAGGGCGCAGAGCATTGTCAGTTAGGGCGAATATACTGGCCCGCAGATTTTCTCGATGTACAGCACTGTACTCGGGAGCCCTGTGGTTCACATATACCCAAAAGGCTTACAATGCTCTGCGGATCAAATATAATAACGCATTCAGGGTATTGTTGCGAATGCCGCGCTTCTGTAGTGCCTCGGCAATGTTTGCAGACGCACGCACTGATGGATTTGATGCACTGTGGCGTAAGAAATCTGCCTCGCTACTCCGCAGGCTGCGTGGCAGTCCGAACACTATACTGCAATCAATAGCTGCCTGGGATTTGGAATTTGCCTAACGTCAGTGTGATGCGTAGTTAGCATGTGGCGATCACGATCACAAGGTCACGTTTTCACACGGTCACAGAAGGCTTAGTGATAACAGAATACTCCTATTTCTTCGGTTTTATTGATATCAAATTTTTTTTAGCCTTCTAGAACGAAGTTCTTTAACGCGGCTCGCGGTAGGAGTTGATTGGTAGAAATTGTCCTGTAAGGAAAAAGCTTTATACTCCCTCCGACCTCCTTTCTTACTCTGTCTCTTTCTATCTAATACGAGTATATGTGCGTGCGAGTATCGCGTCAGGAATTTGTTTCCTGACGGGGCTCCCCCGATCGCTAACGTTTTTATTTTGTTGCACGTGCAGCCCACATATTTTGTGCATAAACCATCGCACAAATATTGTCAGCCCTGAAAACGTAGACAAAGGCAAAGAGTTCGTGTTTGCTATTTGGATAATAGACTCATCTGAATAAAATAGAATAGAAATACTCTTTATTATGTACACCAAATAAATTACAGACATAAAAATAGAAACTGCCTAGCCTTTTGCCAACTATGTAAGGCTTATATCTCACTGAGACACCATGGTGGCGCGGGCGCAATCATGGTTGCCCTGCCAGCAAAATATAGAAAGCTTCATGGGGGGTATCTCACCACAGGCGTCCAATCGGATGCGCAACCAACCATACAATTTTTGGCAGTGCGACCATGGTTGCGCCACCATTGGTGTCCTAGTGAAATAGTGCCCCCCTGGAGTCGGCTTCAGGTTTTAATAATAGAAAGTCCTCCAGACTATATTTTGGCCACAGCGGACAATCTCAACGGAGACTAGCCTTCGGCGCGGGAGATATTATAGTGCACAAGTGTGCGCGCACTGCGCGCAGACACAGGTGCACTCCCTCTTCCCCCACTCAGTCCGCTGGGGCGGCAATCCGACACGACCGGAACATAACACAACACACATAGAGAACACACATGAAGATAATATTACTAAACTATGTATTTTGTTACTATATTATTATGTATGCTTAGGTTAAGGTATGTATCTATGGGTCTTTGTTACCTGAAAATAAATGATTTATTATTATATAAAAGTTAAATCTAAAATTGTCTTTATATTTTCAGAGAGACATCGGAGCGCCAGTAGTATTAAATGGTTTATTATGGGGCATCGTATCTTCATGGAGACCAAGCATCTGTGAACATAACGCAGGATCTACCTTCGTAATTTTGGTGTCAGCACCTAATATCAGCAGTTGGATACACGCCACCCAGCATGGCCATAAATGGGAGAATTCCGTTGAAAATGAGAATTTTAGAACGATTCGTGGGCACGCACGTGGGCCCGCACGTGGAGGCTTATTCCTAAAATCCCACCTGCAAGTCCCCCCTAAGGGGGATAAGTAGAATCTATAAGAAAAGTCTACAATTCCCCCCTAAGAATCCCCCTTAGGGGGGAAAACAAGAATCGAAAAAAATCTTATTCCACAAATCCCCCCCGAAAGTGACCCTTGAGGGGGAAAAGTGGACTCTAAAAAAAAGTCTAGAATTCCCCCCTAATAATCCCCCTTAGGGGGGAAAACTGGAATCGCAAAAACAACGTCCTGATTCCCCCCTGAGGTTAAAATTTTTTTGCCCGCTGATTGCCTTAAAAAGCTATTATAAAATGTATACTGAATTGTTTTATGTTATTCGAGTTTAAATACTTTAAACAGGCAGATATGTTGTTGTTGTTTATTTGTTAGTAACTAGCTGCGCCCCGCGGTTTCACTCGCATAAGTCTCGATCCCGTAGGAATATCAGGATAAAAAGTATCCTATGTCCTAATCCAGGTCATGGTAGAGGCCAAATTTCATCCAAATCCGTTCAGCCGTTTTAGCGTGAAAGCGTAACAAACAAACTCACTTTCGCATTTACGATATTACTAGCTTCCGCCCGCTAGCGCGCCCGCGGCTTCGCCCGCGAGGTATGTCGTTAAAAACTATCCTATGTCCTTCCCCGGGATGCAAACTATCTCTCTGCCAAATTTTATCGAAATCCGTTCAGTGGTTTAGGCGTGAAAAGGTAACATACAGACAGACAGACAGACATGAGTTAGTACTTTAGAATTTATAATATTAGCATGGATATTATACATAGTATACTAGATAGATAGATAATAGATAGTAGATAGATAGTATATTATAGATAGTATACGGGCTGGTCTAAATAGTGACGTCGATAAAAAAAAATTGATTCCTCATACTTAGGGGTATCCGAAAAGACCCACGTATGTTCTGCGATTTTTGATAGTTTAGGAGATATTTATTTATTTATTTAAACTTTTCGCACAAAAAAGGTACAAAGGCGGACTTAATGCCTTAGGAATTTTTATTTTTATTTTTGGGGAAATTCTTCGGGGAATTTATAGCATTTTTATGATTTTATTTTTGCGATGGGACTATCATGAAATACCCTTTCATGTATAAAAAAAAATATCTTCCTAACATTAGTGCATGATACAATTTTTTTTATCGAAAGTGAGAAATTTATATTTTTACGATTAAAAGTTGATTTTAATTTTAAAAGATATCGATTAAAAGTTTGAGTTGACTAGTAGAACCTGAAACATTTTTAAAATTGAAAAAGTAACATACATGGGGTATTTCGGAATGAGGTAGGTAGGTATGAGGAATCAAAATTTTTTTTATTGACATCACTATTTGGACCACCCTGTATAGTATGAATGAAAGTTGAACCCGCAAACGTTACTTTGAATTGTTAGTATTTTGGTTGTTATTAGTAATAATAATAATTTATTTAATAAAAAAAATGTTTTGTTTGTAATTGTTTTTAATTCCTCCATCACATTTCATTAACAATAATCTGTGAAAAAAAAAGACTTTTTAGAACTTTTCTTCCTTATTTTTAGTTTTCGTAGAAACTAAAACTAAAAATAAGGAAGAAAAGTGGAATAATCAAAAATGAAAAGGGGGATTTCTGGACTTTTTCTAAATTAGAGTTCAGTTTTCCCCCCTGAGAACATTCTCTAAGGGGGGAATAGTGGAATAACTTAAAATGAAAAGGGGTATTTCTGGACTTTTTTTACATTAGAGTCCAGATTTCCCCCCTGAGGGGGATTCTGTCAGGGGGGATTTTAGGAATAAGCCCACGTGGATACGTCGATTAAAAATAAGGGGGAAAAGTGGAATAATCAAACATGAAAAGGGGGATTTCTGGACTTTATCTACATTAGACTTCAGTTACCCTCCTGAGGAAATTCTCTCAGGGGGGAATAGTGGAATAACTTAAAATGAAAAGGGGGATTTCTGGACTTTTTTTACATTAGAGTTCAGTTTTCCCCCCTGAGAGAATCTTCTCTCAGGGGGGAATAGTGGAATAACTTAAAATGAAAAGGGGGATTTCTGGACTTTTTTACATTAGAGTAGTGGAATAAACCATTTATACAGGGTCAAATTAAATTATTTAGCGAAACTCCGCAAACGTGATAAAGATATATTTATTGCATAACTGTGTACATAAACACAGCCGATACCGACAATGTTACGTGTATAGTTCATAGTTTGAAGATTTTAATTTGTATTAGTTTATTATTGTATAAGATTATTTTGTGTATTTTATTTATAGGCCCTAGTTGCCTGACAATAAAATGATTATTATAAAGTTCTTATACATAACATTTTTTTGTTTCAAAAGTCTGCCCGAGTCGGATATGCAATAGTATTAAGAAATTGGTTACTTACAAATTCAACACTACAAATTTTATCAAAAAACTCATGCAGATTATAAAATACCTTATCAATTAACATTTTTCTTCGTCCGCGTTAAATTTCTTGTTTCCCCGTCCAAACCCGTCGCATCGCGTCGCCTTCCCGTGCTATATACTTCGTTTTTACTTAGCGTTCTTTCTGCATTTTAATATTTTTACCCTGTTGTGTAAGTATATGGTAGATAATAATAATAATTGGCCCGTGTTGTCCCACTGCAGGGCAAAGGACTTTCCTTTTTCACGCAACTCGATCCTGAGCCAATAATCATGGACCAATCCCTCATAAAGGCGTCAAGTTCGTCCCGCCATCTACGCACGGGTCTTCCGTCTTCCGTGCCTTTGGAAGTGTAGCGGTATCTACAACGCCACATATGGACAACGCGTCATACTGACGTCACGCAAAATCCTGCATCTCGCAAGCAGAGTTTACCGCGCAATTAGCATAGATAAAACGGCCCAACATGAGTCATCGGGCAGTTGTCCGCCAGACACAACACCCGTCTGGGTCGGAGGATCCTCCCTTTTCTATAGAGTATGAGTGAACTTTACACGCTGTTCCTCATACCTCTACAGCCGTTTTCAGGAACCCATGCTTTGGTGGTCATAGCCCAGAACGGCTACTTTTTGGGTGACGTCTGCGATTTGTATCTTATATCGTGATATCGTGTTCCGTATCCAGTCGGCAAGTCGAACTCCAAGGATACTACGCTCCGTCGCGTCGCTCGCTGGCAAACTTCGAACTTTGCTGAACTGTCAAATGCCAGGTTTGAGCGCCGTATGTGAGGATAGATATTACTGTAAAAATATTTAAAAAAAAAATTGTTGGTAAATAGGTTTGATAGAGATTACGTCAGCTTGCACCCCGTCCAAAAGCCAGATAAAAAAGAAAACAGTGATATAGGATACGGCACGTTGTTTTTGTAAATAATCCTTCTCTCTGGACACCTAACACCGCTAGCTTGAGTTTTTCTACATTTGGAATAGAACGGAATAGTACAACAAAACAAAGAAATTAAGATAAACAAAGGCGTTTTCTTTTATCTTTATTTCTGAATTCAACGTTAGGTTCCAAATGAATAGTCGTAAGTGTGAAATGCGTGCAGCGAGGAGCGGGAGATAAGTGATAGCGCGCACTGGACAACGTGTAATTGCGGGTGTGGTCCCTGTCATAGGCTCTTTACAGAGCGGCTGCCTATCTGACCTAAAGTGGCTCTTATTGAACCGCTTTTAGGTCCATAATACAGTGTATTAAAACCGCGTGCTTTTTCTTTATGGTAATCCACTAGTGCTATATCGCCACAGATAACTATTTAATAGTCGGAGATGCGCGCTTTTTTATTCTCATTAAAGAGACTTCATGCCAAAAGAAATCCGCGGGCCATATTTCACTTTTTTTTAAATGGTATGTATTGTCCTTGGTCCTAAAATGAACTAATATTTATTTACCTTAAGGTGAATGCGCAGGAACCACGGACAATTTAAGATGAATGCAGTGGTAGACCGCGAAATTCAAATATTCTTAGATTTTTTGCAATTTTCAGGTCAGTGTCAGGTTGTATCTTGTTCAAAATATGATTTGCGACTATAACAGGTACGTCTTTACAGAATTATAATCATCTAATGATTATCTGTCATCATTAATACATCTATCTAAGTTAGATTTGTTCCATAAAAACAAATCTTTTATCGAAAAGTTTTTAGGGAACAAATCTAACATAGAGATTCTATTCTAATGACTATATTTCTGTAAATACATATATATCATAGTCGCGAATCATATTTGATCAAGATACAACCAGATATTTAACCTTAAATTGTCCGTGCTACCTTCCGAAACCAAACGGAAAAGACCCTGACGGGCGTTCTATTATTGCGGATTCTCACTGAACGAATGTATATTTCTCTAGGCCAATAGTACTTTCTAATTCAATACTAACTAAAGTACAATTTGACAACACTACGATCAGTCTAAACATTACCTATTTTGTGTTTATTATATTTATTCTATAGGCTGTTTAGCGGTTTTGTCAGTGCCGTAGACTATTATATTTCAAATGAGAGCCAGTGCTTTTATTTACACCTGCGCGCGCATCGCTAATGCTGCCTAGCACGGCGTGCGGAAAAACAAAACCAGTGTGCCATTTTCCATACAAGTTAATATTTAACAATACAAGTCTGTTTTTTTTCCTCGCAAGTGTGTTGAAAAACGTCGTATGAAACGCGTGTGCATTGATCATAATGTACTATTATAACACGATTCCCCTTGGCAACCTTGGTAGTCAGACTCAAGAAATACTACCTAATAATAAAACTTTTCACCAAAGTATAATAATTATCTCTCGCACTTGGGAGACGCAGCACAATGCTTGTAACATTATTCTCTAGCACACATGCGCAAATCTACGATATCTTACACCGAGCTACGCACACAAAGCCGACACTAGTCCTCACTGATTTCGTCGCGATTGTTTACGACGGCTCCGTCTATACTTTTTTATCGGTCTGAGTTTTTCCTCGTCAAGTTCTTTTACACCATTCACCGATTTTTATCATTCATCGCCCGTAGGTATCTCATGTTTTGTACCACAAACGCAACCGAGAAATAATAGTAGCTGTTGCTTCTCCGCGCTCAAGCACGTTAATAAGATATTATCACACAGCTATGTTCCTGTGTAATTGCTTATCTGATACTGCTTCTTTTGTTCCCGAGCAATGTATTGCTCAGGCTTTTGTAGATTAGAACAAGCTGTTGTTGAAGGAAAAAACAAAATAAATCTTGTTTTAAATAAAAGTTAGTTGTTTCTTGGGATGCATGAAGCCTCCTCGTGTAGCGCAGTTTGCTCCGCCAGTTACTCAACTGAACCGAGCGTTTGGCGCATCCTGGACAGTCACACCCAACACCTTATTTGACTGGCCAATTCTTTCCTCGCTGTGGTAAGGCTAACGCCCGCCTGGTTTGCGACCACCTTCTCACCGGAGTCCAGCGTCAAGCAGCCTGCTGTGTTTCGTCGATGCGTGGGAGGTCCAGTGCCTTAGGCATCTTCTGGGCACGCTTGTTTCATCATAAACCTCATCCCTGGCTTGGCTGGCCTGTTGGTCTAGTGGTCAGTGACTATGACTGCTATGCCGGAGGTCGTGTGTTCGATTCCCACCCAGGACAAATGTTTGTGTGATGAGCATGATCATTTGTTCTGTGTCTGGGTGTAATTTATCTATATATGTATGTATTTAGAAATATATAAGTATGTTTATCAGTTGTCTAGTACTCATAACACAAGCTCTGCTTAGCTTGAGACTAGACGGCGTTGTGTGATAGTTGTGGAATATTATTATTATTATTATTATCCCTCGCTTTCCATCAGGCGTGATAAGCCATGTGCCGGATGGGGTTTCCATCGATAAAAATCACGATTTTACATACAAATATAGAGGTATAAGGAACAGGGTGTAAAGTTCACTCATACTCTATAGAATAGGGAGGATCCTCCGACCAGTCGAGTGTTGTGTCTGGCGGGCAACTGCCCGATGATTCATGTCGGGCCGTTGTATCTACGCTAGTTGCGCGGTAAACTCTGCTTGCGCGATGCAGGATTTGCGTGACGTCAGTATGACGCGTTGTTCGCATGTGGCGTTGTAGATATCGCTACCATGTCCATCCCAGCTGCTATTACTTGTCGAAACTTTAAAATGTTGTTGTTGTTGTTGTTGTTTAGTTTGATACAGCGGCTGGGAACAGGTTTAGCAAAAATGAAATGGTTCGGTTTAACTAAATTAAATTACAGATGATTGTTATTTTAGTCTTATCTAATCTATACTAATAATAAAGCTTAGGAGGGGTCCGTGGCTAAATAATACAGCCGCACAGGTCGATCGATCAGGTTAAGCTACGCTTGCCGCGGTTGGTCTGTGGATGGGTGACCATCTTTACATACCGAGACCCCTCCGAGCCTCGGAAAGCACGTTAAGCCGTTGGTCTCGGCTGTCATTCGTGGATCTTTCACAGTCGTTGCTGGTAGTCAGAAGCCCGCAAGTCTGACAACGTCTTACCAAAGGGTATCGTATTACCCAGTAACTGGGTTGTGGAGGTCAGATAGGCAGTCGCTCCACGTAAAATACTGGTATTCAGCTGCATCCGGTTAGACTGGAAGCCGACCCCAACATAGTTGGGAAAGGGCAGGCAGATGATGACTAATAATAAACCTGGAGTAAACGCTGAAGAGTTTGTTAGTTTTTTTAAACGCGCTAATCTTTGGAACTACCGTCGGATAAAAAAAAATGCATTTGATAGCCTAATTCTTGAGGAAGGCTATAGGCTATTTAACATCACGCCTACTTTTTTATATTTTGTCCTGGCTCCTAAGGGTCCTTAAGAGCCGAGAAGCCGGGCAGGCGATGCGACGCGACGGGTCTGGGGAACAATAAATTTCACGCGGACGAAGTCGCGGGCAGAAGCTAGTAATGAGGTGTCTGAGGTCTTTCGTTGATTTTGTTACAAGTAGTATAAGGCTATGGTTTTAATTTTTTTTGGGGATGGGAACTCATCAATTGACACCTCTCGCTCTGGGTGGAGCGGAAGGGAGTGTCAGACTCTTAAAACCCACCCGTGTTCCTTCCTTAGCCCTTTATGTTCCGGGCAAGCGGTAACCCAAGCCTATGGCTTACACCATAAAATAAAACCATTTCGCACACCTAGATCTAAACAGCGATTAACCAAAAAAAACACTTCTTTCAGAAAAGTTGAAAAACTGATTACTATGTCCTGCACTGCAGGAGTTTGCTGTATTGATCAATACTTTTTAAGTGCAGATAGAACAATGATGTTTTATGAGTCTTGTGGTTTAATCGTATTTAAATGGGGCTGAAAATTTAATTTTTGTAGTTATTTAGTAGTTTTTATTTATTAGTTTTTGTCCTTGTTTTGGTGGGGGAGGAGCGCGGCTCGCTCGTTCAACAATACGGGCTTCCGGCGTCATCTAGCGTTGAGTAATGGAAATATTTTTTAATCTGTTTTGTTGGTCGCTAGGTAGTGAGTTAGAGAATTCGATGGTATGCATACAATGATTTCAAAAGTAAGGATACGCCCGTCTGAACATTTTACATAGGAGTTCTTCGTTCGAAGTTCGAAGTTCGCGCGCACCACTGTCAACTGAGTCGCGTTGGCCCTAAAACCGTCATTTTAGGGCCAGCGCGTTGGTGCCATTTAGTCGCGCCGTTAGCCCGGTCCTTACGCTAGTATTATATATGTCAATGTATGCATACCTGAAAAATTGAGATTTTAGAGTTAGCTTTCTTTAGATGTAGGTGTGCGATTTGACAATGATAAAGTATCAGTACTGATACAATCAAGGCTTTATAACACCCGATCGACTCCCCGTCACATTTTTTTCACAGCCCAGCGGCTTGTAAAATCAAATATGGAAACTCATCATTCATTCATTCTCATTCCGATGGCAGCTCCAATATGTTCGAATGGCGGGTTGTAGGTGTAGGTTATTAACATTTCCTGAGCATTTTTTACCTATTACGTTTATCTTTTTTATAATTGGTTTGGTTGTTCACAATTATTATATTCTCTTTTGTAAGTGACTCGTTGAAAAACACTCACAATTTTGGGAAAATAATCTATTGAGTATAATAATTATATGATGGTAATCTGTAAACACAATACGTCAATGTGTCAAACACACGTCACTTATTTTGTAATATGTTGTCTCTTTCTCGCAATTCTATGGCCGTCTTAGTAAGAACGTTGTGTGCTCATATAATTATTATATCACTGTTAATCCTGCCTATTTATTTTATTTATACCAATAACCCTTCAATATAGAATAATCTATATGAGTTATATATAGAAACCGCACACTTTCAGTCTGTTTCCCGTGCAGTTAGAAAGTCTATAAAAAATTGCCAATAAAGTGCTGTTTGAAACTGGCGACTAGTTTCTGTTTATAAAAGTGTGGGTAGCCGTAGCAATTCCAATAAAAGTATATTGGTCGCTGTACCGAGACATCGAAGCTATAAAATGCTCCGTTGAAAGATTGCAATGGTAAAGTTTCTAGTGTATTGGCTGAATATAACATAATGTTAGTTTGAAAAGATACTTTATGAATGCCAGGCGTATTGTCGGGTCAATATATTTTTTGCGGTTACCTGAGGAAAATAACTGTCGAGGTATTTAACTCCGAAAGCTTTATCAGAGGTATTTTGTAGGTAGGTACACCCGTCACTCATATTTCGCATAACCAGCCTACAACATGGGCTACAACCTTTCCACTGTTGCGACACAGGCCTCCTCTCTGTGAGAGGGAGTGGGCCATACTCCACCACGCGGGTCCAGTGCGGTTTGGCATCACATGGCTTCGATTTTTTTTGGTTCTAGGATATGCCGGTTTCCTCACGATGTTTTCCTTCACGATTTAAGGAGCGGAAGTGAAATAAATTACACGAAGTGAAGTGCCAGGCTGGGTTCGAACCCACTACCTACGACAAGCACGTAAGTCGGCGTCGTTCCAACTCGGCCACCATGTTCTTTTTTTTTTAGGTTATACTGTGCCCCTGCTTGACAAAGGCCTCTCCCAAATCTTTCCAGTAACTCTTTCCTGCGCCAACTCGAACCAAGCTGCCATTCATCATCATCATCATCATTTCAGCCGAAAGACGTCCACTGCTGGACATAGCCCCCCCCCAAGCACCTCCATTTCGACCAGTTCTGTGCTTCTCGCATCCAAAGGGTTGGACTGAGTCGTTTCCCCGGCTGCTATTAATCGCGAATAAATTCTGTCTTTCGGACAGTACCGCAAATACCCCATTTTGCTTAAAACGTGTAATAGTTTTGTGTTTTGTCTCGGTAAAAATACCTCATAAAGCAGTGGTTAATTTGAATTGGGTGTCCTAAATCGCTTACTATAAGGTAGTGAGCTAGTATGTCAAGAGTTGACAACAGAAAACTAGACCAATTCTTGAATTCATTCATCCATTCAAAGTGTTTGATTCAAACCTACTTCAGAAATAAGCCTTTACCACTGGGTCTAAAGGCCTGAAATTTGATATAAAAGTTCCTTACATAAGGTGTAAGGTCCATACCGAAGGTGCCCTTGCACGTAAAGATGAGCTAAGGAAGGATTTTAAAAAATCCACCTCTAAAGGGGTTACAGGAAGATGACAGTTTGTGTAGCGGTATCTACAACGCTACATGCGAACAACGCATCATACTGACGTCACGCCAAATCCTACATCTCGCAAGCAGAGTTTACCGCGCAATTAGCATAGATACAACGGCCCGACATGAATCATCGGGCAGTTGCCCGCCAGACACGACACCCGTCTGGTCGGAGGATCCTCCCTTTTCTATAGAGTATGATTGAACTTTACACCCTGTTCCTCATACTTCTATACTAGTGACCCGAACATGAACGTCAGCGAAGCCTTCGTGCACCTACTCCAGCGTGACGTCATCATCATCACTCCCGCAAGCTTTAGAGCGGCGAGTCACCCAGCCAGCATTTTAAAGCTTCAACCACACACAAGAAAAGAAAACGAAAACAATTTATTTACGACCGAAAAACCCTTCTGGAAACCTGTTCACGAATCAATGGGGAACCTCTCCAATGACATAATAAAATATCAATAACTAGTGATGCCTCTTCGCATTACGTAAACGATTTAGGCATTAGAGTGGGGATGGCGATTTACAGCATAATAATAATAATATAAGGTATGATGACGTCATTTTTGGTGTAGTAGATTTGTATCGAGGTTTTTGAAACAGAATACATTTAATAATATTTGTATATACAGGGTTATTGGAAAAACAACAACAGCCTTTTAAGAGGTCATTGTACTCATCATCATAAAGCAATGATTTTTTACAGAATAATAAATATTAAGAGCATTTACGCCGAACTGCATTTCATACAAACTTTCAAACCCTTGTTTTTCGAAATGAATGAACCGATTTTAATGAAAATTCATACTCATAAGCAGGATACAAAGGTCTAAAAGTTATTAAAGAACATTTTCGAAATGTCTTATTTAAAAAAAGATAATTGGAAATCTCTGTTTCTATGGAAAATTTAAAATCGGTCTAATTTGGCTGTAACACTATTTTTCGAAAATGTTTTAAGTAACTTTTTAGACCTTTGTATCCTGCTTATGCGTATGAAGTTTCATTAAAATCGGTTCATATTAACAAGGGCTTGAAAGTTTGTATGAAATGCCGTACGGCGTAAACGCTCTTAACTACTTGTATGTTTTCCTTTTTGATGATACATTATTTTTATAATCACTAGAACCCTCAAAAAATGCCGATTTAAACCACTTATACGAATTTATTTGAGGTCAAAGTATATGCAATGTGGAATTCATAAACAAACTCGTCCAAAACCGAGGGACTTAGCTAGTCTATCACAAAAAGTACTCGTCAAAGATAACAAACGTTAATTACTACGTTAATTACGCTGTTAGCTAGTTATTGTAACGTCTAACACCGCCTGTCAACTCCGATTTGCTTAAGATGGTTAGAAACTTGTGGTTTCGACAAAGATAATTATCGTTAGGGATTTAATTAGAGAACCGATCCCTCTTTATTAGAGAAAATGTTAGCACATCAAGCTACCCAAAACTGTCAAATTTTCTCAATCAACTTTGAACCTTACACTTTAGCGATAAAGTTGAAAATCTATTTAAAAACATTGTCAGATTGTAGTAGCTTGATGTGTCTGTACAGACATCGTCATCATCTGCCTAGTCCAACTATACCTTTAGGGTTCGGCTTCCAGTCTAACCGAATGCAACTGAACACTAATCATTTTCAAGAAGCGACTGCTTTTCTAACATTAACAACCTCATTATAGGATAACACGATACTCATTGGTAAGACTGATTGTCAGAGTTTATCTGACTACCCGAAACGACTGGCGAAGATCTACGAAAAAAAGTAAAAATACAAAAAAAAAGTTATGTATTAATTGGGCATTCCTTCATGAACATCAGCCTATAGACTAGCCACTGCTGGAGACTGACCTCTCCCATCGGAAGCCATTGGAATCGATTCTCGTTTACTCTCATCCAACTGGTACCAGACATCCTGCTAAGACCGCCGTGCTGTCAAACTGTCAAATGTTGCCAACCAACATACAAAAATAAAACACATGAAAAAGAACATACATAGACATCACTGTGAACAATGTTGCTAACAGTATCCATCATATCATCATAATCAGCCTACAATGTTCCCACTGCTATGACACAGGCCTCCTCTCAGTGAGAGGGAGTGGGCCGTAATCCACCACGCGGGCCCAGTGCGGGTTGGCAGATGCCACAAGTCTTCGAATTTTTGGTTCTAGGACATGCCGGTTTCCTCACGATGTTTTCCTTGACCGTTTTGAGAGCAGTGGTGATTAAATAATTTACACAAAGTAAAGCGCCTGTCTGGGTTCGAACCTACGACCTACTACTCGTAAGTCGTGTCCGTTACCACTGGGCAATATCAGTAATAACAGTATCCATCCATACTAATATTATAAATTCGAAAGTAACTCTATCTGTCTGTCTGTCTGTATGTTACCTTTTCACGCCTAAACCACTGAACGGATTTCGATAAAAATTGGCGGAGCGATAGATTGCATCCCGGGGAAGGACATAATAGTTTTTATCCCGATATTCCCACGGGATCGACACTTATGCGGGTGAAACTGCGGGGCGCTGCTAGTAAGTAATTTTACCAACTATAATTAGAATTTGGAATTTTTTACATTTCATTCCTGGGATTAAAGGTAAAACTGGCTTTGATTGGCCCCTAGTGTTATTTTACTGCTTACACAATTCAGATATCGTAATCTAGACAAAAGGAAATTAAATTCCTCTTTATTTATTTAAAAGCAAAATTCTGAATAATCTAGAGAAATGGCGGTATAATTAAATAGTCGGAGCCGGCAGCGATGTGCAATACCTCCGGCCATGTTTATGATGCCGCACATACCTTTAAGGTGCCGTAGACGTGGAGTGTGAACGAATAGAGGTGGTATTTTTACCGACTTCAAAAAAAAGGATGTATGTATGTAATATTATTGGAATTGCATTTTAATAAAATTTTGACAATCTATTAGGGCTTCCAAACAAATATACCAAATTTTATAGACGTATGTATGAATGTATGTTTGTCCACGCCTTTCTCCGCAACTATTAATCGGATCGTGACCATTTTTTTATTGGTTTACATTTACTTCAACTTAGGAACTTAGCTTTAATTTCGGAAGTCGGTGGCAAAAAACTAAAACTATGAAATACAGATCCCAAAGACACCCCGAAATTAAAGTTATTTCATAATTTTGAGTTAATTTATTTTTGAAGTCGGTTTAATTTTTTTAAATTACTTTTTGGTCTTCCAAATAAAATAGTGCAGCCGTTGCCACAAAGGAAATAAAGTCCTTGCTCTACAAACCACTAAATTTTCATGCGCTTAGCGTTAAAAACAACTATTTTAAGCAATGTTCTGTCACGATCTTCAAACGATTGTTGCAAAAAGAACGATGCTCTTTTGTTTAGCGCTAAACGTATGTTGTGGTTTGTAGTGTGTGATTTGATTTAGTCATAATTATAGTCTACTAGCTGCGCCTCGCGGTTTCACCCGCGTCAATGTCGATTCCGTGGGAATATTGTGAAAAAAATTAGCCTATATGTTAATCCAGGGTGTCAGCTATCTCCATACCAAATTTTATTTCGATCGATCAGGTTAAGCTACGCTTGCCGCGGTTGGTCTGTGGATGGGTGACCATCTTTACATACCGAGACCCCTCCGTGCCTCGGAAAGCACGCTAAGCCGTTGGTCCCAGCTGTCATTTGTGGATCTTTCACAGTCGTTAAGTGTAGTCAGAAGCCCGAAAATCTGAGAACCAGTCTTACCAAGGGGTATCGTGTTACCCAGTAACTGGCTTGTGGAGGTCAGATAGGCAGCCGCTCCATGTAAAATACTGGTATTCAGCTGCATCTGGTTAGACTGGAAGCCGACCCCAACATAGTTGGGAAAAGGCAAGCAGATGATGCTGAATTACTAATAGATCTGTTACCATAACCAACCATAATCAGCCTATAATGCTCCCACTGCTGGGACACTGGCCTCCTCGGTGAGAGGGAGTGAGCCGTAATCCACCACGCGGGCCCAGTGCGGATTGGCAGATGTCACATGTCTTCGAATTTTTGGTTCTAGGACATGCCGGTTTCCTCACGATGTTTTCCTTCACCGTTTTGACAGCAGTGGTGATGTAATAATTTACACAAAGTAAAGCGCCTGTCAGGGTTAATAGACCTGTTAACATTATCATACTTCATTATGTTCATATTTTTATCTGCGGAAATAAAGTAAGGCGGTGCGGTGTAGGTTATCTTTAAAAGATCGCTTTTAGCGATATGACCGCCCATTGTGTCACCCTTTGTATAGTTTCTATAATTATGTCTGTAATTTATATGGTGTACATAATAAAGAGTATTCTATTCTATTCTATTCTATTCTAAATAAAACTTCCTCTGTGTATCTTCGTTGGCACTGTCCTTTCATTTCCCCGGTCCATTTACAACGATATACGTGCAAACGTAAGGTGCGCGTATATCTTGTAGCTGGGTATCCGTATAGCCAACACCTGCTGGATCAACCGGTCACAGAGGATCAACGAAATGTATGGCAGTAACCTTTACTTCCGGGAACCGGGTAGGATCTACTGCAGCGTTTTCTAAAATACTAGCTTTTGTGAAACTACTAGAAAGTAGTAAACTGTGGGTTTTTGAAAGGCTGTAACTTGTGTATTGCAAAAACGACGTTTAAAAACCGGCCAAGTGCGAGTCGGACTCGCACACGAAGGGTTCCGTACCACAAGGCATAAAACGCCGAAAAAAACGTTTCTTATGCCACTTTAAATTTTAACTTTATTTTATTTTTATTATTTGCTTTTATAGCGGCAACAGAAATACATCATCTTTGAAAATTTCAACTGTCTAGCTATCACGGTTCATGAGACAGACAGATAGACAGACAGACAGACAGACGGACAGTGGAGTCTCACTTTATTTATTTGATATACCTACTTATTTTTACGAGATATTTTTATTTGATATACCTTTATATTTACGAGATATGTATGTTTGTTAAAAAGCATCAGAATTTATTTGTCAAAGCAGATGATATTAGTGTCCGAAGCCGACGAGACCCCCACAGGCTCGTACTAAGTGAGATTCCAAGGCTAACTAAATATAATAAAAGTTGCCTTGCAATGTGTGTACGTTTATATAATAAGTTACCAAAAGATCTCAAAGATTTAAATACTACGTTATTTAAAATTAAAATGTACGAATGGTTAAATGTTAATAGTTTTTATAGTGTTAAGGATTTCATTGACATAAAATGTTAATGTCAGTTACTGAAAATTTGCATGCTTTATTATATTGGCAAAACATGTTTTGTTCTAAATTGTACTTTTACCATCTTTTTATACCGTGTTTTTATGCAAATAAATATATTATTATTATTATTATTATTATTTTATTTGAAAGAAAATATAAACATGCGTAAGGTCGCAGTAGCGGGGTCTCAATCACTAATTTATTATGAAAAGGCACTTTTAATCCATACTAATATTATAAATTTGAAAGTAACTTTGTCTTTCTGTCTGTCTGTCTGTATGTTACCTTTTCACGCCTAAACCACTGAACGGATTTCGATAAAATTTGGCAGAGAGATAGATTGCATCCCGGGGAAGGACATAATAGTTTTTATCCCGATATTCCCATGGTATCGAAACTACACACATCAAAAGTGTCTAGGGATCAACATATATTTTTGCAATAACTTTTCTCCTGATTGATATTAATTAAAATTTTCTTTAAGGATTCATCAAATAAAGTGTTTTCGTTTGTCACAGTAACGATAAACCAAGTCACCTTTGCATTAATAAAGAAATTTGCCATTTTCCTAATAAAGGGATTTTTGACATTTGAACCACTAACACAAAAGTTCGAAAAAAGACTGAAATAACAGTTTTCTTTAAAATTTTATTGGGTAACTTAAACAATTAATAATCCGTGTTTCTACCGCGAACACTAACAACACAAGAACATCGGTTTGGCATACTCAAAATGAGTTCATCCAAATCACGCTGTGGAATGGCCGCCCATGTTCGTTGCAACAACAAAAAAAGGTCTTCTTGCGACTGGATACCCTCCATATTCGGCAGAGCTCTTCTCTGTAGCATATCCCATGCATGCTCAATCGGGTTCAAGTCTGGCGACTGAGCAGGCCAGGGCAGGACATTGATGTTAGCTGCGGCGAGAGTCTGTCTTACAACTCTTGCGGTGTGCGGTCGTGCATTATCATGCATTAACTGAAATAAGGGACCGATTTGCACTTGTAGAGGAACGATGACGTCTGATACAATCGTCTCAGCATAAATTTGAGCGTTGAGGTTGCCTCTGATCCAAATCAACTCAGTTCTTCCGCCGATCCAAATACCCGCCCATACCATGATGGTTCCACCACTATAAGGATGGACTTCCTGGCAGGATTTTAATCGCTGTTGGCGTCCAGGGGTTCTCCAGTGTCGTATACGTCTTGTATCCGGTCTCATACCAAAACGAGACTCATCAGAAAAGCACACGAAACGCCATTGTTCTTCTGCCCAATTTCTGTGTTCAAGAGCCCATTGATATCGAATCCTACGATTGTGCATTGCTATAGGTGGTACCCGTAGCGGTCTTCGGGAATGAAGGTTCACTTCATGCAAGCGGTTTCTGACTGTTTGGTCGCTAATTAAGTTCCCTGAAGAGTGATGAAGCCTCACGGCTAACATCATGGCGGTTATTGTTGGAGCTCTTCGAGTTAAGATTTGAATGTATCGGTCTTGTCTCCGTGTGGTGCAGCGATACCGTCCTCCATGGCGCTCAGCCACGGTACCAGTGCTTCGGTAACGTGTCCAAAGTCGACTGATAACACTCTGACTTGTATTCAAAGCTAAAGCCACAGTACGTTGCCGGGAACCAGCTTCTATCATTCCCACGGCTCTGAGCATTTCTTCCCTGCTTAAATGACGTCGCCGCTCCATAATAACGTTGGTTTTAATCAGTAGTAGGGAAACAGTAGCACTAATAATGTCTTCAATGCGTTGTATGTTTTTATAGGGAAAATATTGACAGCTGATTTTCATCTTTTACTCGAATTTGATTCACAGTTCCTGATTCAAATTATGAAATGCACCAAAAAGATCCATATAAATTTATAAAATCATAAATTAATTACAAAGCCACATCTCAATCTCAAGAAATCCGCATAAAAATGCTTGATCCCTAGACACTTTTGATGTGTGTAGTAATAAATAAAACACACAAAATAAATGTTTTCCGTACATAACAATTTACAAGATTTATTTTCAGAAAAAGACTTCAAACGCAAGTCTCATCATCTGCCTAGCCTTTTCCCAACTATGTTGGAGTCGGCTTCCAGTCTATCCGGATGCAGCTGAATACCAGTATTATACATGGAGCGACTGCCTATCTGACCTTCACAACCCAGTTACAGGGTAATACGATACCCCTTGGTAAGACTGGTTGTCAGACTTTCAGGCTTCTGACTACCCGTAACGAAACTTCAAACGCAAGTACCGAAGTAAAATCTATCAAGCTGCAACACTCCTCATGTTTGTAGAGCATGTTACAAGTTGGATAAACAGCTACATCAAGTGAATGTCAAGCATTTATCAAGTTGACGGACACTCGATTAAAGACGTCTGCGAAAGTAATTGAAAGTAGTACGTTAAGGGGGAAGCGCTAAGGTAGCCCGCGAAATTCAAACTTTCTTACGTTTTTTGCAATTTGCTGGTCAGTATTAAGAGTGTTTACGCCGTACGGCATTTCATACAAACTTTCAAGCCCTTGTTTTTCGAAATGAATGAACCGATTTCAATGAAACAATACGCAGAAGCAGGATGCAAAGGTCTAAAAAGTTACTTAAGAACTTAAGAATATCATAATATTTTTCTAATTTTGTTTACTAGAGTTGATCATATATTTATTGTCTCTAAAACTTGCGTTTTTTTTTTGCGTTTAGGTCCTGTAAGCCCCATTCTTTTTTTTTTCAAGATGGGAACTCATCAAATGACCCCTCCCGCTCTGGGTGGAGCGGAAGGGAGTGTCAGACTCTTACTGACTAAAACCCACCCGTGTTCCTTCCTTAGCCCTTTATGTTCCGGGCCAGTGGTAACCCTTTCGGACAAGCCATACTGCTACCACCTTCTGGGGCGCGTTCAAACAGTGGGCGGTTCGCCGCCGCAGTGAACGCGCCCACACCGGGGCCCCGTATAGGGCCATGGACTGCACGACCTCCGTGTAACTAAATATAGAGTGCAACAATCCATTCCATGACTATTCAGAATCATGTTCTAAATCCATGTTATCTGGTTACGCGTCGATGTCCCTGTTACACCGGATCTTTACCTCATAATCATCATCATAAACAGCCTATAATGTTCCCACTGCTGGGACACAGGCCTCCTCTTTGTGAGAGGGAGTGGGCCGTAATCCACCACGCGGGCCCAGTGCTGGTTGGTAGATGTCACATGTCTTCAAATTTTTGGTCCTAGGACATGCCGGTTTCCTCACGATGTTTTCCTTCACCGTTTTGAGAGCAGTGATGATGAAATAATTTACACAAAGTAAAGCGCCTGTCTGGGTTCGAACCTACGACCTACAACTACGCTAGTAATATATAAGTCAATGCCTACAACTCGTAAGTCGCGGCCATTACCACTTGGCCACCACTGCTCTCTCTGATCTTTACCTACATTTTTATATTTTACTTTTGCAGATTGCGACAGGATTTTGAACGTTAATAATTACAGAAATTGGCCACCTCACATTTCGTTTTGTTTTGACCTAAGCCGAACCAGTTACAAGCCCTCAAAGCAATGTTTCATTCCATACGAAGACCTTAGCATCTTATCGAATATTTAAATCCGAAAAATAAAGGAAATCTCTCCGCTCCTTGAAGCGCTTAGCTGAAATTGAATCAGAATAAACCGGCCAGTTTGTGAAGTCAGTATTACGAGGCGGGTAGCAGGTCATAACTAGATTTTGAACGTAACAGCATTACCCGGGCATTGGATAACTAACCCGGTTTGCTGCAGTGGAAAACATCAGGATTGAGGTTTGCTGAATTTGAGTGTGTAACTTAATATAGAAACACGCTTGTACGATACGACTACATACATAAAGCAAAGCTCATAGAACTCTCTATTCCTAGACAGCACGTTTCGCCGAAAATTTTGTTGATAGAAAACATTGTTTGTAGATATATTGGTCCATAGGAAGCACTGTTGACAGAGATCTCTGTTCATAGATAGCACTTCTTGCCGTTCGCGTCGGTTGAGACTTGTCATCTTTTAACTGCCAAGGCTTATTTTTATTCTTATTTTGAATTGTTTCTTCATTTGTGTTTTTTTTTTACATTGTTCTCACATAATTATAGAAACAACAAGAATAATATACCCAGGATTTTGTAATATCTTGATTTAAAAGAGTGTCCATGGGGTTTCTTGCCCGTTCTTCTCCATAGAGATCTACGTTTTGGAATGGGAAACTAGCTTCAACTTTCTGACTAACTGGCAGACTATTTAATTTTGTCAATTCAAAAGCGCCTGTACATGGTTTAATTGAATGGTTTATTTAAATGCTTTGAGTCTTTTTTTTTTTGTAAGAACATTAGCCTAAGTTTTTTTCGGCGGAACGTTAGCCCCAGATAACAAATTGACTTGTGTTACGTAAACGTAACGAAACGTAGCTTTGAAAAAGATATATTTTCAAACGATATACACTCGAAAAACATTACCCTTCTGGGGCAGTCTTTTACCGAACAGATAAACTAGAACACGCTGATAGAATCCAACAGAAAAAGCATATTCGCAAAATGAATGTTCGACTTTACTTTGAAAAAACACCACACATCCCACAAATACGTACAGAGAGGTATTAAAAATACGTCCACAGCAAAATAGCAAATAAAAAACTAAAACAAATGGTTTGGAATAAACGACGAAAACGTTTGGGATGCACGCGATATCAACGGATTTGTGTTTTTGTTGCAAAATATCGTTGCAACAGGACAATTCAAATGGCGATCGGTAGGCGCTATCGATGGATTTAATCTGCAATGTTTTTATTGTTTATGCGTTGTGCTGGCAACATAAACGGTTGACTGCCGTAATTACAGAAACAATTAAAAAGCCATTGTGTCTCGCGTGGATCTATGTTCTTACGGATTCGTATAAAAATGTGTTTGATTTCGAAAGGAAAATATTTGACTGGTTCTCTAAAAATTATGTGACCTTCTTCTTTCTTCTAAACCAACATCTTCTGGTTTGCAACGCAGGCCTTTCTACCAAGGACGTTTAAAGGTCATACGAATTTGGTTTCAAACCACTGTCTACACCCACCTCGCCCCACTCCCGGGGCCTAGCGCCAATGCTCACGCTCACCCAGCCCGCAGTACTCAAGACTGAGCGCAAAATGGTGACTTAGGATTTTTACCGACTTTACAAAAAGGAGGAGGTACTATGTTCGGGTGTTTTTATACGTAAGCTGGGCACGCGGAGTATTTACTCTTGCGTTATCTAGGTGTATCTGTGTATCTCACCATTTCCCTACTTCTTCGACAATTCATTCTTAGCTCAAAACAACTCCATAACTCTGGATTGGCACAACAACCCACTTCAATACAAGTAAGTACCGTTCATCACAACAGCTACTATCTATATCTATTACTACTACTTACTAATAATAAAGCTAAAGAGTTTGTTTGTTTGAACGCGATAATCTCTGGAACTACCGGTCAGATTTGAAAAAATCGTTTTGCATTTGATAGCCATATTCTTGAGGAAGGCTAAAGGCTATTTAATATCACGCTATGACCCTTAGGAGCCGAGCAAAAAGAAAAAAAGTCAGAATGAACGCTAAGCGAATACGAAGTGTTGCGACGGGGTGGGGGTACAAGTTTCACGCGGACGAAGTTGTGGGCAGAAGCTAGTTAACAATAAAGTAATTATCCACTGTTACGAGCTCCAATAGATATCTGTGTGCTACTTCAAGTCATTCGACAAAGAGTGTCGTGACATTGTTTGTTATTCTGTAAACAACGACTGACTCAGTCTTTTATTTCAGTGTTGGGATAATAATAACTGCGTGCGCGGTAATTGTGTAACGGGAGTGATATGAAGATTCGAATGACGTTATTGCGACGCACGCTATTTCGAAAAAAATTAAGAGTGGTACGCCAGTTCGAAAACTCATAAAATCGAAAACCGCTATAACGAATGACGTTGTCGCGAACACGCTGATTCGAAAAACTGTTTGAATGGTACGCTAGTACGAAAGTCTTGGCATTGAAATCCACTGTTGCGAATAGCCTAATATTCTAATCTGAATTTGTCTGAGGATCGAACTCGCGACCCCCGACTTACTGGAAATTAAAAAGTTAACTTTTTAATTTCCAGTAGGTAAGTATAGTAATCAACACAGACAGAAGTCAACAAATCAAAATTATAGGTGGTATATAATACTCATTACCAAAAGTTAACTTAAAATAATAGGTACTTCTTATTGCTCTTGTTTCCCAAATCCAATACAAAGCTAAGGCTTTATCGGGGTCGCGAGTTCGATCCTCAGACAAATTCAGATTGGAATATTAGGCTATTCGCAATAGTGGATTTCAATGCCAAGACTTTCGTACTAGCGTACCATTCAAACAGTTTTTCGAATCAGCGTGTTCGCGACAACGTCATTCGTTATAGCGGTTTTCGATTTTATGAGTTTTCGAACTGGCGTACCACTCTTAATTTTTTTCGAAATAGCGTGCGTCGCAATAACGTCATTCGAATCTTCATATCACTCCCTTGTGTAACACACTACCAGTAGCAATGGGTCTCATTTTGACAGTTCAATTCTCAATTCCCAATTCTTTATTGCGTATCATAATTGCTTGAATCGCGCCGCAACGTCAACTTCAAGGCGTTCGTGGTGCAAGTACCTACATGCTACCTGCACCTCGTCATGGCAGAGGACTTTTGGCCGCAAGGTGTAATGTTCCGTCGCTTCCGCGGACAAGTGCCACACGATCGCACAAAGACAGGTGCTTGAGTGAAGTGAGTTTTACTAACATAGTTTTAAGTTTATACACTAACACACATTGTATTATTATAATATATAATATGTTAGTCTGTAAGGTATTTATCTATGGGCCAAAGTAGCCTAAAAATAAAGGTATTATTATTATTATAATATTTATAGTTCTTAGGGAAATAATTATATTAGTCACAATTATGGACACAGTCAGGTACAGCATAGATATTAGGAGAGAGGAGGAAGAACACTGTGTTTAATGTACACACATACATACACACACCCCCCCCCCCACACACACACACACATACATATTAGTTAAGTAGTTAGTAAGTTATACTATTTTATTTACAGGATTAAATTTACGAATTATAATATTGTTTCAATAAATTATACACATTTAATTAATTATTAAGAACTTTGTAAAAAATATTTATTTTTTTAATTATTCATTATTGTTTTATTTAACTACTTATTATTATTTTTATTTATTACGTAATTAATATTTATTATAATATCCCTAAGGCAAGTTATTTTTTGGATGCTTCATATTCAACAACATTCATTGCGTCGTTTACGTTGCTGAGCAGACAAATTTTTCGAACATATGAAGCAATGGATTAGCAATATCCTTCAAAACGATTCCGATTATGATTGATAGTGTGTTACGCGATTATGATGCTGGCCATTTTAGGGATATATTTAACCGATACTCTAATAAAAAATAAGTTTAAAAACTAAAACCCGACTACTGAAATAGATAAAACAAGAAAGTACCTTCCCGTGGTCGCATGCTACCATAGCTTTATATGTTAGTACAGCGGCATGCGACCACGGGAAGGTACTTCCGAGCCTCTTTTTAACTTTCTGGCTCTCACAGTTGGTCGCAGTAACTAAGATGGGTACCCCGACCAAACCGGTTACGTGAGTATGACTAACCACGCGCGAATCGTATTGATTGCAGTAAGTACGAGCTAGTTAGCTTAGTTATTGCGACCAATTCGGCTCGCCCCAACCAATAATAGGTACCTAATCCATGGTTTTATACCTGTCTCTCTCTCTCACCAGCATGCGTCCTTTTCTAATCAAGATGGACGCTTGGCGCGAAGCTGTCAATGTCATAGCGTTTGTAAATTTTAGGTAATACGGGCTGGTTTCCGCAACTCCACGTCAATGCGCGTATTTTGCGTACGGGTGGGAAAATCGGTTATTCGATCCACCCCAGCTCCTCAAGGAACGCCAGCAACGTCTTGATGTTACTGACCGTCTCACGTAGGGTACCTGGGTTACCGAAGTACTTTACCCTGTACGTGGCGACCACCGGGCAGTTTAGAAGCACATGGGCCGCTGTTCTGACAGAAGTTCAAAACCGTCACTAATATTCATTTAAATCTTTATTACAAAAGTATCTTCATAAAATAACTAGAATTTAACACAAATACAAGTAGGTAAGGGTCAGTTCACACCGAGACGCGACGCGACGCGCAGTTTTCAAAATAGAAATACAATTACAGACCTTATCTACTTCACTAAAAGGTACACAATGCAGGGTTTACCACGTCGAGCTACGCCGCGCTGCGAGCTCACTGAATCTATCTTGAAAACTGCGCGTCGCGTCGCGTCTCGGTGTGAGCTGACGCTAAGAATTTCATTCTCCAATAACAGCAATGATAAAATTCTTCATTTTGACATGTTCAGAAATATATTTACATAATATTTTCATGTTGACAATATAAAAAATAACTTATTAAGTATAAAATATAAAATGACTGTGATAAAAATTCATATAGCCAAGGATATTAGATTTTTGATTAGCTATAATAGATTTAATATAAATACCTACGTAAGTTAAGTAAAAAAGTTTATCGGGTACTCATTTTCATAAGTGAATTATTTGGCAAACTTGTTATTTATATTAAGGAAATGACAAAACATGTTTTTGCAAGTCGTTGCTTGTCAAATAAAAATTTGTAAATTATTTTTTTGGTGAACTGACAGGACACCGGAAATTAGACGTATGTTTGACAGATTGAGACTGATGTCAGACTGTGAACGTTCTTAAAATTACGAGAATTGCGCCCCTTATCTTTAACAAGAAATAGCTAATTTAGGTGGCGGCGACATACCTACATATTATAGCTACTGATAACATACATATTATATATACTGTTAAATTAGCGTGTCCGTGACGCGAACCCATAAGATATTCCCTAACCAAAAATCGCTCAACGCGCCTAAAGAAAACATTACATTACTTCTTCTCAACATTCTCTTCAACATCGACGTCACGGTTGGCACAGTGGTTAAGGGTCAGTTCACACCGAGACGCGACGCGACGCGCAGTTTTCAAGATAGAAATACAATTACAGACCTTATCTACTACACAAAAAGGTACACGATTCAGTGAGCTAATGTGTACCTTTTAGTGTAGTAGATAAGGTCTGTCCTAATTGTATTTCTATCTTGAAAACTGCGCGTCGCGTCGCGTCTCGGTGTGAACTGACCCTAAGCGATTGACTGTTGCGCTGCGTGTCGCGGGTTCGATTCCTGCACGGAACAAATATTTGTATGACCTACAAGTAGTTGTTCCGGGTCTGGCTGTTTGTGTTTGTGAGTTACAATGTTTGTAAACGCACCGCAATACAGGAGAAATTCCTAGTGTGCGGAAACGTTTTTTTTTACAAAAAAAAAAAAATAATAATTACCTACTTCTTCATCAATAAGCTGCTACACTGTTAACCTTACTGACTTCTCATTGTCAAATAGCTTAAACTTATTATGGTGTAGTTTTAACTTTGAAGAAGAAGTGTTGAACAACTTGAATTAACGCACCGTATGTTTCCAAAAGTTCAAAACAGGAACAAACATGTCAGAAAGTAACAAACACGTCAGAAAGTAACAAACACGTCACAAAAAACGGTTGCGTATGAAAAATGTAACGAAAGCCGCGGTAATAAGTGGGAACGAGAATTTATGTCAAGCTTGTAAGTCCCTGGATTAAAGAAAGAGTGGATAAGTAAAAATATAAATAAACATCCTTTTTTATGTCTACATTGTCTTTTCTCAACTATATTTGGGTTAGCTTCCAGTCTAACCGGATGCAGCTAGATATCAGTATTTTACATGGAGCGACTACCTATATGACCTCCACAACCCAGTTACTGTGTAACGCGATATCCCTTGGTAATAACGGCACTAAAAGTAATGGAATCTTGGTAATTGCTTGCTGAATCTACACTGCGTGGTTTTGACGTTAAAGTGTGTGAAAATAACAAAACCTTTTTTAAATACACGATTGCAGTAAAACCCTTGTGTGTCCACTTTGGTCATATTCAGGAGACAAAAAAATACTTGAAACTTACTGCCATATTCCTAAGTTTGTACCCTTTTCTCGCGTGTCAGTGAACAATTTGTCTTGTTCCCCCCCCTGTCAAGATGGTCCAACCAACTGTTTTTGAATGCACAAATGACCAAAAAAATTAGTTAGCGAGGAGCAAAATAGAATGTGTCATGTGCATATCAACGTTAAAATTGAACGTTTTTTTGTAAATGTTTAATTTATTATTTATTTATCCATTTATTTCAGGCATCAAGGCCCATATAAACATACAATACAATATTAATATAACTTAAAAATACTATAAATACATAGAACATTATATTTACACTAAAAACTAACAACTAAAACTAACGCACACGAAGTGTCTGCGTCGTGTTTCGCTGACTGGTGTCATGAAGCCAGCCACGAAACCGGCGGTACACAACACCCTTCGGCCAGAACTCTTCCTTGAGGAACTTCTCGAGATGATGTGTGTTGAAACACGCACCACGAACGACTTGAAGTTCGTGTTGTGACGCGACTCCAACTTCTCGACCCTCAAAGTCCAGTTGCTCAATGCTCAAGTGACCTAGATCTAGCAAGTACTCGAGCCGTAAACGTGACGTTAATTCGAACGATTTTTTAAATCTACATTTTACTACTATTTAACATAATTATATATTTAGCCTGTCAGGCAGGATGACACATCTAAATTTTCCCTTTTTACAATTTTAATGTATTTATTTTGAAAATTCGTTGAGTCTCAAAAAAATCGCAAAGAATGTGCCCAATTGGGATGGAGTAATGGAACTGTGGAGTTAACGCTGTGTGAGCATGCGTGTTCCATCACCGCCCGTTCGATGTCCACCGCGCACAGGATGGATGGAAAGCATAGGTATATATATAAATAATTGTTGGTTTAAATTTTTGTTATTTTTGTTAAAGGTAAGCACTATAAAATTTTGTATTGCTCTTACTCGTAGATATTTATACCTACAGTTAGAGCGAGTAAAAGCGTTCATCCCGCGCGGGCTGGCAACGTCGAATATAACAATATCTAGTTGTTTTTCGTGATTATTTTATTAAATTTAAACAAAAGTACTTACAATTATTTTACAGCCAAACATTAGATCGTTGGTATTTATAATTATTTTTATTATTTACTCTTTATTAGAAATGTTTAATCGTATTATGTAGGTACTGCAAATAGAAAATAATTGACAATATGTCAATTTTTATGAGTAAATACCAAAATAATTGTCACAAAAATAGCATGCAAACTCATAAATCTACCATATCTACTAGAACTACCTACTATTTATTTATTTTTTCTATCTACTGGCATATACAGGTAAACATTTAGCATAATTATTTTAGAGCCCCCAGCTTAGAAATCTTTCGTGGGTGATAGTTTAATTATAGTTTAATTTGGCCTTGTTCATTATGAGACATTTCATCAATTATATAAAAAACAAAATAAAAATAAACTTAAAATAGCTGCCGTGAAACGCGATCGTTTCAAAGAAATTGTTTAATTTAAACATTTCAAAGCGTGGATATTCACTCCCAAACAAGAAGTGCATTTACACAGCATTTTAGCGAAACGTTTCAAACGAAACGAAATACTCAGAGAAACTAAATATCGTTTGAACTAGGAAATCCGTACTGAACATTATTTTAAACTAACTTTGCGAATGCGTCTGACTGTTTGGGAATATATTCTGTCCACTTAGTGCGAGCGAAATTTTGTTAGGACTGAAAGTAAATTTTAAAATCTGCATACACGTGCAAATAGGATCCTTTAAAAACTGGTTGGAATAACGTTTTGAAATCTTTGGTATATAGTGTCTACAAGGTGTTGATTTGCATCCTCGTCAAATTTCAGGAGGTTGTCATAAAAGACATTTTAGAACTTTAGTACTTAGTAAAGTAAAAGGCGTCTGTTTGTGTGTGAAAGCGCAGTTATAGGCTAGTAACATTCGGGCCGCGTTTAAATACCTCTGGTTCACACTTACGGATTTCCGTAAATAAGAAAAAAAAAAAACCTACCCATTTTATTGTTGATTTGGGTCGAGAATCATTAGCATAATTACGTCCTTGAATTAGACTAGGATGCAAATCAACACCTTGTATACAGAGGTATGAGGTGTAAGTTTCTCTTACTCCATTGAAAAGGGCAATTCCTCCGACCTCCAAAAATTGATTTTGGGTCGTTGTATACAGGATTTTTTTAACCAGTGCGCAAAGTATACAATACAACACACTACTTATATTGTCACATTGTGTTTCAAAATTTACCCCGGTGCAAAAAGTGGGTTTTCGAACCACCACATCATCACACTAAAGCCTTGTATAAATCAAAGTGCAAGCGCTCTGTTCACACAAACATAAATAGCTATCAAATAAACAAACACAGACTCGATACGTTCCTCTATTTACTTCATTCAGTTGATTTGAATCTCCAGATAACTCGAAACAAGGTGAAATCTTGAATATTCACCTATAACTTCAAAGATATTCCATCAATTTACAAGGCACTTGCTCTCAAAAGCGTTTACCTGTTCGCGACTAAGTAAGTAATTTCATTGTGAAATTATTTTACGCTTTGACGATGGCTTGAAATAATATTGGGTTGCTGTAGTAGGTACAAAAGGTTTACAATGCAGGCAAGTAATTGAGCAACTATCCAAAATGCACTCTTGGGGATATAAAGAATGCTACTGAAGCCATGAACGTGGCCACCTGCTGGGCCGAAGTAATCCAGTTGACTAGACGAATTTTGTATCATCGATTCAAAAAGCAGAAGATTATGCCACTGAAAAATGCTCCGAAATAAATAAACCCTCACCCCACACTTTGTTCCGGAATCCGAAGGATTTGAAGAATATTGATAATCCATTGCTTCTTGACAGCCGCGGCCGAATCGGACAACTCAACATTGCAAGGGATGTTTGAACATTTCGTCTGCTCAATAACGTAAATAACGCAATGAATGTTGTTGAACTGTCAAAATAAAAGTCATTGCCTTTGTTAGTGCGTTACGCAATTACCCCGTATAAATTATTTTCGTGATCGGTAATAATTTCCAATTGAAAGGGTCAAATCAAGTAAAGCCGAGCGTCCACCGCCAGCTAAACTAAATAAGAATTAAACTCAGTGAACTAAGCTAAGCTAAACTGGGAGTAAGTGGGAAAAATAAGCTAAAACTACATTAGTGATGATCAGTTTGTGCTGGAGTGTCGCGAAATTACGAACTTTTGTATTTCAATAAACCCTGTACTTATTTTTGTTGCTGACGATCCTTCAGGATCAAATACCAAAAGTATTTTAATATTTTTTTTATGTTTATTTTCTGACTATGATGATTATTTAATTCTGTGTTACATTTATTGTTAAAACCATTGTTCGATACAAATGTAAATTTGTTGAAGAATAAAAAATAAATAAAATAAAAGCGGATGAAACCGGTATGAGAAAGTTTATAATGGATAAGACAAAGATTAAAACAGAAAACGATCAAGGTGCAATGATGGAGAAACTAGAGAATCGTTTTATAACTATTTTCTTTTTTTTTCACTGTAGGTATAAACGTATTTTCTTTCTTTCTATTTTAACAATCCTCAAACTCAAAACTCAAACTCAAACTCAAATCATTTATTTCAATTAAACCTTGTACAGGCACTTTTGAATTGTCAAAATTAAATAGTCTGTCAGTTAGTCAGAAAGTTGAAGCTAGTTGCCCCATGGACGTAATATATAGAAGTAACTCTATATATTACGTCCATGAGTTGCCCATTCCAAAGCGTAGATCTCTATGGAGAAGAACGGGCAAGAAACTCCATGGACACTCTTTTAAATCAAGATATTACAAAATCCTGGGTACATTATTCTTGTTGCTTCTATATGTGAGAACAATGTAAAAAAGACAGAAATGAAGAAACAATTCAAGACATAAGATTAAAAATAAGCCTTGGCAGTTAAGAGATGACCAGTCTCAACCGACGGCGCCCGTTCACGAACATGACGCGTGGATCAGCACCATCCAGCTCAACCATTTTGTAGGGAACCAAATGATCCAACACACGCGCCACCATCGGTGAGACATTTAAGTGAGCATGACACGTTCTCAACTGCCATGCTATTTCAAGTCAACATCAAAAAATCATAATAAACGGAAACATGGTTCTTACATTTACAAAATTAAAAAAAATGCTTCTAAATTATACAAAACTACAGTTTGCAATTTAAGAGGTAAATAGAATTTTATTACCTACCAAACAGGAAGAGATATTTAATATTGAAGTATTCAACAATTAAAACTTGATTGAATAAATTAAAAAAAAGTTATGTTCGTAATGTCAGAAACACAAAAAAAAAAAGAAAAAGGGAAGCACCTCTTCCAAATATTGAAATTAACTACAAAGATAGTCTTACAATCTTCAGCAGCTCCAACAATACTTTCAAGTGTCAATCAATTAGTTGTGGTTGTGGAGCAGGACCAGCATTGAGCCAGGCATTTTTATCAGCGATGTAATCCCCTAACTTATAATATGCCTGACTGCATAGTGTGCGTTTTATACAAGACTTGAATTTTGTCTCATTCAGTTGAAGAATGTGGGGAGGTATTTTATTATAACATTTTAAACAGTACCCCATAAAAGATGAATCTACTTTAGCCAGTCTGAAACCTGGTTGAACTAATAGGTCCCTATTTCTAGTACTATAATTATGTCTTTCACCTCTTTTACTAAAAAGATGTAAGTTTTTCCTTACATACATGATGTTTTCGTAGATATATTGACAAGGCACCGTCATGATGTTAATTTCCTTAAACAGTTCCCTTAGAGAATCGCGCCTGCGGAGATTATATATAGCTCTGATGGCTCTTTTCTGCAGAATAAAAATAGAATCGATGTCTGCAGCCCGTCCCCAAAGTAAAATACCGTAAGACATGATACTATGAAAGTAACTAAAATAGACTAGTCTCGCGGTATCTACATCAGTAAATTGACGGATTTTTCTGACAGCATAAGCTGCTGAACTTAGCCGTCCTGCAAGAGATGTTAAATGAGGACCCCATTGTAGCCTTGAGTCGAGCGTGATCCCCAGGAAAACAGTTTTATCGACGAATTCCAGTTTCTCTTGATTCAATATTATCTCACAATCACTACTCTTGACATTTGGTAAAGAAAATCTTATGCACTTAGTTTTATTTCCATTTAATACTAAATTATTAGCAGTGAACCAATTTTGAACCTGCAGTAGGGCATTATTTACGTCGTCAAAATTTGTAGCACGTCTATTTACCTTAAAAATTAAGGAAGTGTCATCAGCAAATAACACCATTTGTGGTTGATTTTTTAATAAATGGAGTAGATCATTAATATACACTAAAAAGAGGAAAGGACCCAATATTGAGCCTTGTGGCACACCAATTTTTACTATTAAACCAAGTGAATTGACACCATTTATTTGAACTTGTTGTTGCCTATCATTTAAATAAGAACTAACTAAACTGAGCGCAAGTTTTCCAAGTCCGTAATGCTCAAGTTTCAAAAGCAAGGTTTCGTGATCGACGCAATCAAATGCCTTGGAGAGGTCACAAAAGATTCCTATTGCGTCTTGGGCCTCTTCCCACGCGTTAAAAATGTGTTTTAATAAAGTTACACCGGCGTCGGTCGTACAACGCCCTTTGGTGAAACCATACTGTTGATCGTGTAAGATTTTATTCGTGTTAAAATGATTGAGCATTTGATTAAGCATTATCTTTTCAAACACCTTGCTGAAAACCGGCAAAACGGATACGGGTCTATAATTATTCGTGTCTTTACTGTCCCCGGATTTGTAAAGTGGTATTACCTTACTGTATTTCATTAAATCGGGGAAGACTCCTTGATCCACGCACGAATTAAATACTAAGGCTAAGTAAGGCGCAATAGTCTCAATTATGGAGGTACAGACCTTAATGGACATTCCCCAAAGATCTTCTGTCAATTTGATCTTAATTTGCTTAAAAGCTTTAATTACTATTAAGGGGTTAATATGCCTAAAGTTAAATTCAACCGGGCAGGCTGAAACGTTCGCCCTTACTAAATCCAAAGCGAGGGAGGGCGAGGAATTTAAAGTTTCAGTTGTTTTGAGTGGGATACTAGTAAAGAAATTTACAAATTCTTGAGCCACTTCTTTGTTATCGCAAATGAGACCGCTTGACGTCTGTAGTGTGTAATCAGAATTATGCTTTTTATTCCTGTTCGTTTCATTATTTATAATTTTCCAAACCGTCTTTATTTTATTGTCTGCTGATTTGACCTTGTTGCTAATGTATAAGGCTTTAGCTGCTTTACAAGCGTTCTTAAAAGTTCTAGAGTAAGTAGCAACATACTTATTAAAAGTTTCCGTGTTAATATAAGGCTTAAGGCCATACAGCTCGAAAAGTCTTTCCCTACTTTTCCTAAGTCCTTTAGTTGCCCAGTCACAAAATAAAAACTTAGGGCTGACACTTTTAGTGATCTTCCTAAAAGAATTATTGAACTCGGTTTGGACTACCGAAAAGAATTCATTATACATAATATTAACATTGTTCACTGTAAGGTTCTGATTACTTAATTTACAAGATAAAGTGCTATTAAATTTATTTAAATTACCTGATGATATTGGTCTGGATTGGATCTGCACTTTTTGTATTGGCATGTTGGACTCAAAACTTACAGTTTGACCACTGTGATCGGACGGGAGATAATTAACAACGGCTTTATCTAAATAGTCGCAGCAACAAAACACATTATCAATACATGTAGCAGTAGTCGTAGTTGTTCGGGTTGGTTCTACAAACACATTTGACAGATTGAACGATTTAAACAAATTTAATAATCTACTGGTATTTAAATTATTTTCTAAAATATTAATATTAAAGTCACCACAGATAATTACTGACCTATTACCAGTTGCAAGTTTTGCCAAAACATCTTCCATTACTGACTCAAATATAGAATAGTTTTGATAATGTGGGGGTCTGTAAACGCACACTATAACATGCTTATCTAGCTCAACACAAGACAGTTCAATGCTATGTTCAACTGATAGTTCAACTATGTCTTTACGAGGTTTGAATTTAATACAACTTTTAATTAGGATTAGTGAACCACCACGCAGCATTGACTTTCGATTAAAACAACTGGCCACACTATAATTGTCATAGTTAATTAACATTTCAGAATCTTTTAACCAATGCTCAGTTATACAAATAATGTCAAACTTTGTTTTTTCTAAAAACAACTCAATTTCCAATTGTTTGGAAGAAAAACCTTGAATATTTTGATGAAATAATTTCAAGGATTTCTGCTTAGCCCCTTTTCTACAGTTCACTATTTTATTGCTAGAAAATACCTTTTTGTTATTAAGTGTAACTATACTGTTATTGGTACCTTCTGTTGTCTTACAAACTAGTTTAAAATATCTGAGCTAACCACCTTAGCATTAGTACTATTACTAATTGTGGTGCTAATTATGGATGACTTCGACATACTAATTATGTCTGGGTTAATATTAAGTGCTAATAGCCTAGCTATTTTACGTCTAAAACTAATGGGCAGATACACAGTATCCCTAGTCGACCTTAACTTATCAACAAAAATGTTGGTATCAAAAAATATAAACTTGTCACTATGGTGACTAACTAAGAAATGCATGTAATTATTTAACATGTGAATGTATTTGTTTTGTCTGTTTGACAAGTGCTCAAAATATGGAAAAGCACACAAAATTATTTTCTTACAATTTAACTTCAATAGGTCGGTGACACTATCAGAGATATCATCTTTGATAACATTTAAACTATTACCTATAAGTACAGTAATAATGTCATTAGGATCATATTCATTCCTGGTTATTGAAGACATTATTTGTTTGTAGGAAGTCTGAGGCATGCAAAAGTTTTGTGAAGAATGACACAGGTTGTTGCTAAGTAATTTACCTAATCCTTTTCCAAAACTATCAGAAAACATAATAGAGCAGTAACAAACTTTACTACTACACGGGAGAGAACTAGCATCTGTCTGAAGTACTTGCAATGGACCTTGTTCAATATCTGGCGTATCTTGATGTGGAATAAAGACCTGAGCACTTCCTGACTGGGACGGGTCCTCCGTTCCCTCAGTTTGGAGAGTGCCAAGATTGGATGTGCTTTCCAATGAGCAATGAGGGCCGCTGAGAGTCAGCGGGTCCACTCTGTCTGCATTGGAGTTGCACATGTCCACTAACTCATTTGCCGCAAGGATATGCTCCTGAATTTGTTTTTCAGACCGCACATACTTAGTATAAAGTGAATGTATCGACTCTTCAAGTACCTGAATTTCAGACTGTAAGCGTTGTGTGTCAATCTCATAAATGTTCTTACTGTCTTCTAATTTAATTTGATAATTATTTAATTTATTTATAAGAAAAACACGTTCTTTTCTTAGTATAATATTATTAGAACTGTGTTTTTGTTGTTTTCTAAATTTGTTGCATTTATTTATGATTCTATTTAGTTTTGCATATTTTTTAATTTTATTTTGACTTACTTTATAGCAGCTATTGTTATGTTTCATAATGGAATCTTCAGTAAGATCTATTGTTATTAAGGGGTTGCAATTAGTGTTTAATAATTCATTATACAAGTTATTGGATTCCTTAGCCTGAGTACATTCTTTTTGTTTCTGTAATTTATTGATTCGAACATTTGCATGAATTAATTCTTCTTCTAGGTCCCTAACCCTACATAAAGCCTCCTCATATATATTACTGCAGTTGTTGAAACCATCCGTGACCACCCGCAGTTTGTCCCGTTCATCAACAACATCCAGGTATTGTTGATGTAGGTCTACCAGCTCTTGTTTTAAGCTAGTGTTTTTGAAAACGACCTTCTCGATTTCCTTCTCACTATCATCTATTTCCTGTAACAGCTGTTGACATTTGTTGTTTGAAACCTTAAGAGCTTCAGTGGTTGTTCTCAATTTAAGCTCCAACTCCTGAGCAGCAGCCTTACGGGTCATCACAGGCATGGTTTCAGGAATTAGTACTGAAAGTAGAATTAAAGGAACGGTGAGAACTAATAAGACAGACAAACAAAAAAGGAAAGCTAGAAATGAAAGGGAAAAAAAAATGGGAGAATTTAGTGTTGCTTTATAGAGAAATGAGGTAGGGAAGGCTCCTGAATCTAATCGAAATGCAACTAGATCAAATCAAGTACAAAGTTACATTTATTCTATTGACTTATAATTTTACTTTTCCTTAAGTGGGTAGGATGCCTAGATTAAAAAGTTTTTTTCCTAATTTTAGTTTTACAAACAGTTAACAATGCAATAAACGATAATCAACGTTCTTGTTGTTAAGTATTCAAATATATTATACCTACTATGGATCAATAATATACGATATTTCACTACTTTATTTTCGTTAAATAATTATGTACTTATATGTATTTTAAGGTGCCAAATCCACCAAGAAAAGTGATTCAAGGACTCAATGAAAGCGTGTTACAGAGTCTAAGATATGACTATGTGGTAATTAAATAATAAAAGTAACAATACTCCCCGTTTAAATCCGTGAGTCGAACATCAGCTGTTCGTAATAGGTTACCGGTAACGGTGGGCAACCAAACACTGCGTTTTATGAATATTTGCAGGAAAACAATAATCCTGAGTAATTATGCACTTATTTTACATTTAGTTACATTAAATCACCTTAATTACACTTAAAAATAATTAAAATTAATTTTTAAAATACGGAACAAAATTTTGACATGTTAGTCAGGCAGTGTTGCCAGCAAAAAAAAAAAAAAAATACCTTACTACAATGTATATTATGTATACATAATATCCATACATAATATTAAAAAAAATGCGAAAGTTGTCTGTCTGTTACCTCTTCACGCTTAAACCGCTGAATCGATTTACATAAAATTTGGTATAGAGATAGTTTGAGTCCCGGGAAAGGACACAGGATAGTTTTTATCCCGATATTCCCACAAGATCGACACGTACGCGGTTGAAACCGCGGGACGCTGCTAGTAATGGATGGTAATAATAATACTGTCAATTGCTTTTCCACTCAATTAGAGCTGTTTTCACTCCATTGGATTTTAAGATCTTGTTTACATTTATTGGCATTGTTAGCTCATTTCTTCTCATTGCCTAATTGACATCGATCGAGGAGGTTTTTACACGGAAATAAGGTTCAATGTTCCAATGATACAGCCTTTTTAAACCTTTAATATAGACAAGGAAAGAGTAGGAACTTTTTTTCTCTTTTACAGTTTTTGAATAACATTTTCTTTCAAGTTACGTAAGGGAAGGCATTTTATATATATGCCATTTCGAATTCCGAAAGCCGTTATGTCTTAGGGTACGAGTCCACTAATCTGTAACATATTTCGAACGTAGTTAATATAATTATAATATTAAACGGGAAATATTTAACTGGGAAATAATTTTGGGCTTGGCCCTCTTTTTACTTTCTAGCCTTTCCTCATGATGTCGGCTATCGATTTATATAGGTTTCATGAGTGGCCGCCATTTTGAAAAAAAAACAACATGGCATCATTTATGCCACGGACCTTCGAAGCCCTTTGCTTGCCCCAAAATTCAGCAACACGAATAACGTTCGCTAATGCAGCCTCTCCGTCCTCAATGACACTATTATTATAAAGGCGAAAGTTTGTGAGTGTGTGTGTGGGGGTGTGTTTATATGTTTGTTACTTCTTCACGCTCAAACGGCTGTACCAATTTTGATAAAATTTCGTATGGATGTAGCACCCTGGATTAACATAAATACTTTTTATCCCGATATTCCCACGGGATCGACATTTACGCGGGTGAAACCGCGGGGCGCAGCTAGTAGTTAATAATGGTTCTTTCTCACAATAATTAACACCATTTTAACATTAATTCAATGTGTAATTAAGGACTGATGGATTGATCCATTCATTCCACACTTCACATCACACCATTTCATTCCACACTCGTGGTGCTCAATTGAGAAATCGCTTTAACAAAATTGCACGTAAGTGAAGATGTGCCTTTACAATATTTTATTCATGCAGCCTCTTTTATCTTATTTTCTTTGAAAACGGAAGCGTTTAGAATGCTGTGGGTACCGCGCGTGATTTTGCGAGAGTAGATAGGAATGCTTACGAACGGGAATATGTTTCAATGTTAAGAGGCTTACATGACCTAAAGCGCGGTCACTGTCGGACTGCATAGAAAAGAAAGAGAAGCGCGATGACACAACGCTGGTACCTAATTTATTGCAAAATATGAAGCAATTATTTAATTACAAAAAATCTATTGTTTGGACGAAAAAATTAAAACACTAGTATTTTAGTATGTTGCTTGTAGAATAATCTGACAAAAAATCATAATGATTGTATTTATATTATTATGGTTTTTACTGTAAAAATAAAGTTGTAAAAAAAAAGACGGCACGGTTGGCGCAGTGGTTAGGCGATTGACTGCTGCACGCACGGAACAAATATTTGTATGACCTACAGGTAGTTGTTCCGGGTCTGGCTGTTTGTGTATGTGAGTTTAAATGTTTGTAAACGCACCCACAATACAGGAGAAGCTCCTAGTGTGGGGCAATGTTTTTTTAAGAAAAAAAAAAAAAGTTTTTAGGGGTATCTTCATGATTTTTTTCTATCGTATCAAATTTGCTGTATTATGTTTTCAACACACTAACCTAGCATAAATCCTGAAGAATATCATATTTTTTCTGATTTTGTTTACTGTAGTCGATAATATAAATTATACTTTTATTGTTTCTAAAACTTGCGTTTTTTGTGTTTAGGTCCTGTAAGCCCCTTAAGAGGAAACGCGGTCACGAGGCCGTTGGCGTTCACTCCATACTAATATGTGACGGCACGGTTGGCGCAGTAGTTAAGCGATTGACTGCTGCGCTGCGTGTCGCGGGTTCGATTCCCGCACGGAACAAATATTTGTATGACCTACAAGTAGTTGTTCCGGGTCTGGCTGTTTGTGTGTGTGATGATGTGTCTTTAAATGTTTGTAAACGCACCCACAATACAGGACAAATTCCTAGCGTGGGGCAACGTTTTAAAAATAATAATAATAATATTCTCTGGTTTCTCCCTGGATAATGATATTAGTCAATGGCCAACCTTCCATTCTGTGCCGCATGTCCTGTCACCTGTGCACCTGATGATCTTATGACTGCGTCAGTGAGCGGAGTACGCGCAGCTGAATGCAATAATGTTTGAACTTCATAATAAAATAATAATCATTTTATTATCAGGCAACTAAGGCCCATAGATAAATACACAAAATAATCTTATACAATAATAAACTATTACATATTAAAAACCTTAAAAATATGAACTATACACGTAACATTGTCGGCGTCGTGTTTCGTGCGTTTTGCCAACAATACGCTAAGAAGATTGATATTAGTCCAAAAAAATTTTTTTACGATTTCATCTTGTAGTAGCAGCGCCACACGGTTCCATACGCATTAATTTCTATCCCGTAAGAATATTGGAATAAATACTATCCTATATCCTTTACCGGGACTCAAACTACCTCTATACCATATTTAATCTAAATCGGTTCAGCGTTTAAAGCGTGAAGAGGTAACAGACAGAAAACATCGCGAGGGAACCGGTATAGTTCTACAACCAAAAATTATTTAATTTAAGGTTAATTTATGGAATAATATTTTTTTTTTTGAATTATGAAAAGTCAAATACTTATTCTTATTTCTTTTATTGTTATTTCGTTAAAAGATTCATAAGAAGGTAAAAGTTTTCGATTAATTTATAAAATTTAATAACCTCCAGGACGATTATCTGTGATAAGGGGTGATAAAATAAGGTTAGCGTAAAGCAAAAACCAGAAAAAAAATCTTGACATTTCAGCTAAAAATCTTCTTCTAAAAATAAAGCTCTTCAGGAAAACGCGGCGGATGTTTGACCTTGTCAAAACTAATCGCCGTCACAATTGGGTTATCAAACGCCTTGGGATGTGATTAAGCTATTATCTTCGTAATTCAATTGCATTTAGGGTTTTCAAATAATCTGGTTTTATTAAAACTTCTTTTTTGGAACGAAGTTCATTTACGCGTCTTGCGGTATTAGTAAACTGGCAGAAATCGTCACGTAACGAAAAAGCGTTATGCAACTTTAACAGAGAGAGAGAGATTGTTTTTATTGTTTTTGAGGGTGCTAAAGTCAATAATAGTGAAGTCAAAATGAAAATCCAAGATAGCGGCTACGAAAACTTTAAAATTTTTCATCATGGGTGTCGTTTTCATGGTTTTCGAGCGTGCTGACACCAATAGTGAGGTCAAAATAAAAAACCAAGATAGCGGCTGCGAAAATTTAAAAAACTTTTCGTCATGAGTGTCGTTTTCATGGTTTTCGAGGGTGCTAAAGCTCCAAAAAAAAATCCAAGATTGCGACAACTTCATGACAGCTTCTGAAAACGTATTCTAGATGGCTCTGTATTAAAAACGCGATTTAATTTCACACTTTCTCTCTCTCTGTCTGTTTCTATTATAAACGAGTGTGTGTGCGTGCGAGTATCGCATAAATAAGTTCGTTCCTGACGCCTCCCATGCCCAAAACATTTAAGATGACGGCAGCTAAAATTTTACAATATTCGCAGCCGCCATCTTGGATTTGGCTTTGGAGAGAGAGAGGGAGGGTACTAAACCCTAGAAAGTCCTCTAGAGGGTTCCATATTGATTCGTTATTAATGGTGATTTTGACATTACTATTGGTGATTTTGACATTATTATTGATTGTTTTGACATTATTATTAATTATTACCAAAATTTTCCACATGAAAGTACTAACATTAGTGTTTAAGATGTGTATTCTATTCTAAGGAAAACAGCGTGACGAAACCGGCATGTCCCAGAACCAAAACTTCGAAGACATGTGACAACTGCCAATCCGCACTGGGCCCGCGTGGTAGATTACGGCCCACTTCCTCTCACCTAGAGGAGGCCTGTGTCCCAGCAGTGGGAACATTATAGGCTGATTATGGATGGAAAAGACAAAAATGTGTGGGATTGGCATCAGCAAAACGAGAAGATGTTCTAGTATTCTGTTGAAAGTCATTGTCGAAATAGGAAACGCTTTGAAAGCGATTGCCACATGTCTAGACCCTCTGAAGAGTAACGACCGTGACTTACGAGTGAAATTGGTTATTGAAATTGAAAGTGGTCGTTGGTTTGAACCGAGACAGTCGCTTTACTTTGTGTTAATAATTTCATCACCTTTGCCCTTGAAAAGGGGAAGGAAAACATCGTGAGGAAACCGGCATGTCCTAGAACCAAAAATTCGAAGACATAATATGACCTCTACCATCCCGCACTGGGCCCGCGTGGTAGATTACAGCCCACTCCCTCTCACAGAGAGGAGGCTTGTGTTCCAGCAGTGGGAATAGGTAGAGGTGGAACACCGAGATGGTTTTAGCCGGTAAGAGTCCGGCATTTCCATGAGTCTATGAGGATTTCCAACGTGAACCAAAAAAAAAATTGGGAACATTATCTAGGCAGATTATGTTAAACGAAAAACGTTTTGTTCCTATATCCTGTTGAAAGTCATTGTAGAAATGTCACTTGTCACTTGTCTAGACCCTCTGGTTCGGTTGAAAGCCAACCCCAAAAGAGAAAAGGGTAGGTATTCAACATTATAACATTATGAAAAAAAGAAATACTATATTTAGTAAATAAATTGTCGACTTCCGTGGCTTTAGCCACGTAAAATTCTTTCTGAAAAGTTAATTCCAAAGTATCATTTTTCATTGTAAACCTGGCTATGCGGCTGTTAGGTACAATCACAAATACAAATGGCATAGGATTTGCTAGAAAAATGGCCGCACAGTCGAAGTAAATGGTACAGTTACGAGCATAAGTATGTATACATTAGGCTTTATTCAAAGATGATTTTCTCCTTCAGTTTTGAATGAAATTACTCCAAGGAAAGTACTCCAAGGAGCTGTCGCGGGCTCGATTTTGATGAAAACTAAAACCGCATCATTGGATTTTTGAAAAATTAATATTTCTTGCCAGGAATAGAACCCGTTGACCCCAGAATTTGATCCTTATTAGGGACACTATCGAGTGGTGTAATAATACAGTGTCTTTTTTTTAATAAAAACCAATGGGTTCGATTCAACATAGGCGCCACAGACAGCCCCCTTTGCAGGGGCTGCCTTGACGCCGAGGAATCAGCCGCCCACGTCATCCTGGAATGCGAGGCCGTGACTTCTCAACGTGCAGAAATCCTCGGAACAATGAGGTCGCTCCGCGAAGCCTGTGAAGCTCCCAGGAAGCTTCTGTGCTTTTGGGCGGAGCTAGGCTGGCTCTGTTAGCCAGAATCCCCACGCACAACGGACCGAATGAGAGTCTAAGTGCGGAAAAGGGAGTCCCTTCATCATCATCATCATGGGTTCGATTCCTGGCTAGAAATATTGATTTTTCAAGAATCCAGATTCTCTTGCGAGTGTCAAAATATGCGGCATAAACGGAACATATACGCCCGCATCTTTTGATTGCGTTCACGTAGAAGTTTGATTTTTTCACTGCTATAAGGGATTGCAGCCTTGAGTATTTGATATTAATTTCAACTTGATAACTCCATGCGTTCCTGAGAAAAAGGGTCTTAACATACGGACAACGAAGTGATCTTATAAGGGTTCTGTTTTTCCTTTTGAGATACAGAACCCTAAAATTCTTCTTAAAAGATTACTTATAAGAATCTGATCAAGTCTTAGGTATAACAAAACAATCTGCCTAACAAAGACAGCACACGCTCAAAAAATAAAACACGATCAAGGAATCGAATTTCAAAAACATTTTTACTCTACGCTCGTTGAAAACTGGTTAAAAATCGTCAAACATTTGAAAGAAAAATGTTCTCTACGTTTTAAAATGGCTTCAGCATTTTGTTGTTCATTTTCGTTATTGACATTGCTCTCGACTGTACCTTCTAGCAATTTGTACCAATGAGAAGTTTGTCAAATATTTGTTCAAACTTTTGTTTCGTTTTGTGAAGACGATTTCGCGCTCTCTGTATTGTTGAGAAGGTATGTTTTGTACTTGAAGTAATTTGAAGTAACATTACAGTCATCCGCTTTTACATACGTAGAAGTTAGTATTAAGGCTCTTCCAGACAGGTACGACGCGATACTAGTAGAAATATTTTTATGAAAACTTCACCCCTAAGAGGGTGAATGGGGGGAGGGTGAAATTTCATGCGGACAAATTCGCAGGCAGAAGCTAGTCATTAAATAAAATAAATGATCATGTTTAGGACAAAACACTTTGTAGGCAATTGAAATAAATACAAACTAAAAATAACAAAATTAAATCCTAACTTAACTAAAACTATACAGAAACTAAAAAATAGCGTCGACAAATTCATCCGCATCGCTGTCGACTGTTAATGTACCCAAGAGACTGGCGGCATTACCACGTTGTATGGCGATACTTAGCCTCTGGCCAAGGTAAAAGCCAACCCTTGGGTCACGGGAAGTGTCAACCAACCGTTTCGAAATTTCTTTAAAAAGACCATGAGCACTCGGACCCAACGGCCCGAGGGTTTCAACCATAAACGGCTCGAAAATAAAATAGTTTATTGTCTCCCCTTAAAACTTATGCGCAACGACGGTATGTAGGAGAAACATATTAACCTTATTTAAAATCTTAATAACCCTAAGTATTTATTTTCAGTAAGTATAGGCATCATAATTTTGTCAGTATCATAATTTTTCAATATCATATTTTTCCATATCATATTTTTTTCAGTATCATAATTTATCAGTATCGTAATTTTTTCAGTATCATATTTTTTTCAGTATCGTAATTTCATTTCATTTCAAAGCAATAATGGGGTGATGCATCAATATAATATTTGAAGAAATAGGTACCTAGGTGACTTAATTTCCAAGATATGATTGGTCATGTCGTCATTGGGTTTCCGGTTCGAATCAAAGTACCTATACCTATGTATTACTTTTTTGACTTCCGCAGAGTCAGATTTTTTTATTTGTAATTCGTCTGGTCATAAGGAAATTTAATTAATGTCAGCAGAAGATGTCTGTACTCAAGCGAAATACCTGAATGTGTCAACCTCCTGGTAGACACACGGTATTTCGCTGATTGGCAGGTTTTATGGTGAGCTTAGAGGGACGAAGTTTTCCAATCAAGGAACTTCATGAAGAAGTATACACCAACCAACTTGGTGAACCTTTATATCGGTCAACCAGAGTACTTTTCGATTGATTTTCAACAGCCTCCTCAAAGCATAGTACCTCCATACCCATGTCCGAAACTTACAGTACAAAATGACTTAGCAATTTAATTACGCCAGGCCAGTACTAAACAAACATACTCTTGGCTTTAATTAACATACATTTATACAGTGGACCATGTTGGTTTAGGTCCTCAAACAATGGACGACAATTAGTGCATGTACAGTCAACAAAGGAGTTAAGTATACAGGAGCGTCGGATATAGTTCAAGTTTACTAAGAAACCAATGGATGTTCTGGACTGAAATTTAATTTAATAAATGAGCTGTTTGTTTTCTATTAATAAACTAAAATTTTATTCGAGAATATCCATCGGTTTCTTAGTAAACTTCAACAATATCCGATGCTCCTGTATACTTAACTCCTTTGCTGACTGTACCTACCCTGTTGATTGCGAACGACTTATTTTGGATGAGACATGAAAGGCTAAAGACGAAGTGTCGAAAATGATGTAAATTAAATTAGGGTAATATGTGAAATGGTTAGGTTAGGTTAGACTCTAATTTTGCTATGATATGCCAGATGGCGTCACTGAGACATGGGATCACAGTTTTTCTAAGACATTTCTTTGCATAGCCCCTCTAATGTACCTACAGTCAACAAAAGAGATAAGTATGCAGGATCGTCGGATATAGTTGAAGTTTAGTAAGAAACGGATGGATGTTCTCGAATAAACTTTAATTTTATTAATAGAAAACAAAGAGCTCATTTATCACATTAAATTTCAGTCGAAAACATCCATCGGTTTCTTACTAAACTTCAACTATATCCGACGGTCCTGCATACTTATCTGTTTTGTTGACTGTACCTATCTTAAATCTCTTTGCTCTCAACGAAATACCATCGCCCGCAGCGAGATGAGACGACACTGAGAAGCTTTAGCTGATGTTCTAAGGAGGTAGCTAAGGTAACCATAGATATAGATACACCTAGATAACGCAAGAGCAACTACTTCGCGTGCCAAAAATCGCACCAGCTTACGATAAAAAATCATAAGCCGCCACTTTCGCGCTCAGTCCTGTGTACTGCTGGCTGGGTAAGCGTGAGCGAGAGCTTTTGACGTCATAGTAGGTAGTCAAAAAATGGCACGCTTGGTTTTCATACAGTTCGTGATACTTGCGTTATCTAGGTCTATCTATATCTGTGAAGGTAACTCTTATTGTAGAAAAAATATTAGGCTTCCGCGAAAAAAAAATAAAACCTGTGAAATCCAATTTGTTTTCCGACTTCCATGCTAACGAATTCGCGGGCAGAAGGTAATGTAGGAAAAAACCTGGATACTGTTTTAAAGAAACTTTTTCTAATACCATTTCGATACTTATCGATTTACCTACCTAGTAAAAAGGGGTCGTTATCTTTTATTTCATCAATTTATTTTGGTTCCAGAAAGCCTCGATTTTTCGATAGGCCAAATCCTGTTTGTCTCTTCATTTTAAGCTCGTTGGTAATTTTCCTTCAGGGAGAAAAGATTTAAGCCCGAAACGGGAGAACTACTTAGAATCTCAAATAATTTATAAGAGGGTCGGAATAGAATTACGTGCAAATGTGAGGAAAAGAATATACGGGATTCCATGGACGTACATAACTTACACGTACATAATAAGCTTATACCGTTCCCACTGCTGGGACACAGGCCTCCTTTCGGTGAAAGGGAGTGAGCCGTAATCCACCACTCGGGCCCAGTGCAGGTTGATAGATGTCACATGTCTTTGAATTTTTTGGTTCCAGGACATGCCGGTTTCCTCACGATGTTTTCCTTCACTGTTTTGAGAGCAGTGGTGATGAAATAATTTACACAAAGCAAAAAGAGCAAGTGGCGTCGTCTAGTTTTGTTAAAAGTCCTCCAGACCGTATTTCGGCCACGGCGGCCAATCTCAACGGAGACTAGCCTTCGGCGCGGGAGATATTATAGTGCACAAGTATGCGCGCAGACACAGGTGCACTCCCTCTTCCCTCACTCTCATTGTCCGATGGGACGGCAATCCGACACGACCGGAGAGAGATCAGGCTCAGGACCAACGGCTTAACGTGCTTTCCGAGGCACGGGGGTATCACACCGCCAACTTCCAAACTCCGGGCTGTTACTAAGAAATTCCTAATGGTAAAACTCAATAACACTTTGCCCGACCCGGGAATCGAACCCGGGACCCCACGCTCAGCAGTCGCGCTGCCCCGCAACTGCCCCGTTGGTCTCGTGGTAGTTTTGTTACGCAGTTACTGAAATCACCGAAAAGTTCCGATAAGCACACTGCACACTGCGCACTGACTGATTACTGTCACTAGCTGAGCGTCGCATCGATGGTTGCGTGGCGGTTGTCTTCTGATGACAGAGATCACATGTGTCAGGGAAGCCGCTGTCGTACCACGTCCACGACGAACTGTTATATTTTGGCAAAATCCTGATGATGTTGAAGCTGAACTGAACCACTAATAAGATGACCAGGTCCCGTAAAGGCTATCCTGTGCCGTTAAACATTTTATTCAGCAACATAATTTTGAGTGCCAGATATCTTATTTACAGCGTAAAACAAATCTACGAATAAACTAGAACCCTCATTTTTCTTCGCACAATACATTCTCGGACAGTAATCCATCCTTATTGCTGCCATCTTTACTTTATTTTCACAAAATGGCGGGTCCACAGACGATAAACAGCCGTATTTTGTTTTATTACTTCTCAAATTGTCTCCGAAATTACTAGTAGAGGTTATTAAGGAAGTTTTTAGGGTTCCGTAATTTAAAACGAGAAAATGGAACCCTTATACGATCACTTTGTTGTCCGTCTGTCTGTCTGTCTGTCAAGACCCTTTATCTCGGGAACGCGTAAAGGTATCGAGTTGAAATTAAAACCATATACTCAGGTCTGCGGTCCCTTGAAACTGTGAAAAAATCAAACTTCTAGTTAACCTAAAAAAAATATACGGCCGTTTATGCCGCAAAAAACGTATATTTCGACACTCAAGGGAATCAACATGTATAGGGCAAGAAGCAAGGTCATGTAGCACAAGTAAAGTAAAAAATCCGAAAACCGTAAATTTGTATACATTATTTACATCTACAAAGGACATGTTATGAAATAGGCTTAAAATATATTTTTTTTGAACAGCTGTCATGTGTGGTTTTTCTGTTATGGAAACTTATTCAGGATGGTCTTACAAAAGCAAAAAAAAAATATTAAAAGCACCATTACTGAATAAATACATATTTTTAATCCAGATATTTTAGGTGTCTTAATATTATTTTTGCACATTGAAAAAAAGAAAAAATGATTACATAACATTTTTTAAAGCAAAATATACACCTTATTGTTATTTAAAATATTCTAAAACAATATTAGGTGGCGTAAAATAAAACCAAAGAATTATCTCCATAATTTGTATGCATGGCATTGATTCCTTTGCCTCCTAATGGAATCTATGAAAACCTTACCTGTGCCAGTAAGGTTGTCACACTTGTTAGTAGTCAGTACTCAGTTGAAAATTGAATTGAATTTGACACTTGATTGACGTTCACATTTCACAACGACAATAATGACATCCAACCGAAAAGTGTTGTAAAAATCAATAATTACTGTGGGTTGCAATTTATTTTTTAAATAATAATGATTACAAAATATAATAATTAAGGATAATTTAAAAAAACAAAAAAAATATACGAAGTCTCCTTAATTTATGTACTTTCATAAAAATATAATCTCTTCCCTGTTCACAGCAGCTTCGAATAAAAGCCCAGCCTCCATACAAAAACCTAACATGTCCTTTGTACGTAACCCAAGGTGCCCGAGTTCAACTCGCTCTTGACCGGTTTTAATAATAATGGATTCCATGTTTTGTGTTTCACGCTTTTCATTTTATTTATGTCTCATTATATATATATTAAAAAAACTTAGATTATTTTTGTAGATTAGTGCATAGCGCATGTCTAAAGATGTTCTACGAAAATTAATTCTAACAATTTTATATTTGCATCACAAAGAAACGAATTACTTATTTAGTGTTCTCAACACCCTTTCCAATTACTTTACAAGAGTGTTTGGGAGAACCTCTTTTATTTGATAGGTTCGGCCGAGACTTTATTGAAGATAATACGTAAAATAAGACCCTATATTTTATTTTGTTACTGGATTTTTCGCAAAGTATTATTACTGCTGAAGCACCTACAATAGACTCTAGAACATTCTTAGAATAGATATGAATATTCGTTTCATGAAAACGAAAGCAATAAACATATCTACAAAAATGCTTTTACGAGCCGTTATTCGGCAATGAATCATGCCAATTTACTGACAATTTAACGTATTTTTTAATTATTAATAAATTCTTTTGTTATTTATTTTTTTAATAGCATTTTACCAAACTTTTGAGCAACAAGGACTTTGGACTTAAAAAAAAAAATACTTTCCTTTCTTGTACATATTTTAACTACATTAATTCTATTGTCTGTGGGTATTTAGATCTACTGCGGTCCCACGGTGGGCGCCAATAACTTTTACCTGTCAATGCCTTCTCTTTGTTATTTATTGCCTTAATTCTTATTTATTTATAAGCTCAATTGTAAAAGATAAGAAATATGCTAATTGAATGGTTTTAACTTATTTATTTAGAATAAGTATAGCGGTACACATTTATGTTTAGCGGTATCCATTTAAGGTCTGGCGAAATAAAGTTGCTACCGTCAACGCGTTGTTAGGTATTTGTTATTTTAAAATCAGTAGGTTTATTTGGGAGGGAAAGAAAACGTGATACACTGCATTGTAATTTTTATCGAACAGCCTGAGTTAGTAACTAAGGCTTAATTACTAATATTGGATAAATAATGATTAATTTTCAAACCCGACTTATAAAACTCACTGTCTCATTATTTGTTTAAATAAGTTGTCAGACATTTCCAATTCTCTCCTCCTAGTAACTGCTTTCAAACAGAAACATTAATTTGTATGAGAGCCAAAATGGAAGTAATAAATGCACAGTTTACGCTTCAGTCTTCAGAACAAATGCAATTTAGACGAAAAATATTTGATATTTTCTAACAAATACAGTTATTGGGTTATTTGTTATATGAAAATGTCATACCCACGCGGAGTCCCATTTGGGCGCCAATATTGTATTGAAGAATGAGTCAAAATTTATTTAACTGTTGAATATATTGCAATTTTATACGGTATGAAGTACCTTTGAGGATGTGTTGAAATATGAATTTGTGAAGATAGACTATAATATGTGCTTTATCGTTTTCTAGTCCTACGAAATCGAAGACATAAGTGGGTAGGGAAATTATTAATATGGTTTATACATTGGTATACACTCTGCAGAGGCCATAATAAATAACATTGTGAATTCAATAAATATTATGTATTTAAAAAGGATCTCGACCAAAAATTGCTTGTAATCTTTAATTTTATTTGTATGTGGTTCCAAATTGCTTCTACCATTATTAAATATAATAAAACTTTACCGTTACTTATAATAAAATAGTCAGATGCATCACTTCACTTTTATGTCCTTATTTATCTAGACCGTCGCAAAAAATACAAAGCTGCAAAATTAAAATACTGGACAGCGCGGCCCCACGTTGGGCGCCAAATTTGTTTAGCTGTGGTTTACCATAAACTTAATGCCTTGAAGTTTTATATTGGGTAGTAGTATTTTATTCGTTTTCGCGTTATAAACAAAGTAAATGTTATATTTTCTATATTATTTCTTAATAAAATAATTTTACCTATAGCGAAATTCTTATTGATATGGTTGTCTTGATTTTGGTGAATGATAATGACATAATTACTATACACTTTTATGATGGTTTAGAGAGTAACAGATTTAAAACTTTGGCAGTAAGTTGGGGGTTCAAATCCTAAAACCCTTAATCAAAAACATATAATTTTAAAAGTATAATTATAGGAAATTTAGTTACTGTGACTTCTCCAATGTTCAAGATTTTTGTAATGTAGCTGTTTTTTCATTTAATATTGACTCACAATACATTCAACAGAATCAGCATCAGGCATTAGTTGTCTGGAATCCTGAACTGTACGGACCTATTTGGCACAGTCTCTATGCAAGCAACAACTTCGAGTTGATTCGTTTTTGTTTAAATTAAATTATTGCGTCTATATATTTGTGTGCCAAGTGTTATTCTTTCTCTCTATATGAAGACGCAGGAGGGCCATCTGGCCTTTAAATATTCACAAATCTTATTTAAAATCACTTTGATTGAGACAATGAAAAGCGAATCGTTGCAGACATGGTGCAATGGTGCCGCTTCGTCAAACTGTCTGTTTTTTTCAAAATATGGCTGCCCCGGTACCATCGACATGACGCTCCGCTAGAGTGGCTTTGACAGCGACCATAAAGCCACTCTTGACGTTGACATTTTGATTTCGACGTCAACGCGCCGGAAAATATTTAAATTAAACTGACATCAGAGAGCAGTGGTGGCCGTGGAAACGGTGGCGACTTACGAGTTATAGGTCGTAGGTTCGAACCTAGGCAGGCACTTTACTTTGTGTAAATTACTACTCTCAAAACGGTGAAGGAAACAAATTTGAAGACATCTCTGTGTTATCATTAGATACGATACAGACCTCCTCTCTGTGCGACGTGCCTCTCACAGAGAAAAACGTCAGAAAGGACGGTAAGCGAAAACGTAGTGACAGCACGGGCAGGTGATGCGATGCGACGGGGTGGGTCGAGGGAGCAAGAAATTTCACGCGGACAATTCGCGGGCAGAGACTAGTTATTAGAAAGACAAACTGGTTCCACTCAAAATAGAAACTTGGTTCCTATGTTCGTATAACTCGTCAAAATATAACAGTAGATGTTTTTTTCGCGATTTCAGGTGAGATCCCATAGTAAAAGTTGTTCATAATGATGAGTACAATGACCTCCTAAGAGGTTGTTAATGTTTTACCAATAACCCAGTAGAATAGTATATTTATTTATTTTTATTGAGAGGAACAGCAAACAGTTACATTATAAGGACTTACAACTAGTTTAACAAAATAGCAATTTGGTTATAAAGTAACCCACAACGCTGTCCACAAGTAGGCATATAAGTTTAAGAATAAAAAGAGCTAATCGCTAGGAACATTAATAGCAGTACGTGTGGCAAACACTTAATTATAAATAAGAAAATATAAAATATAAGGACTGAAAACATATAAGAAATATATAAAAAACTAAGAATAATTTGTTCAACATCAAAGTAAAAAGTTATCAAAATTATACAATATTACTATATTAAGGAGCACTTGTTGTGATATCTAATAGGGAATGGCGAATGAGGCTTTTAAATTTACTTATTGTGCAATTGAAGATATCTATGTTTACAAAGGTACTGTTGTATGTGTCAACCATTCGGCGGACAGGTGAGCGCAGGCCAGAGTTAGTTCGGCAAGGGTTCAAAGCGAAAAGAGTACCTGCGCGTACCTGCCGCCTGTGAATGGTTCGAGGTACAGCATAGCAAATCATACTGTTCAGATTTGTACAGTTAAACTTGTTTCTGACAATTTTATATAGTACTGTGGCTTCGAGGTAATTCCTTCTAGAACTAAGGGGGAGGAGGTTGTACTTGCTGAGTAATTGAGAGTATGATAAATAGGATTTGTGGCATCTGTAGTGCATAGCACGTAAGAATTTGTACTGTACATTTTCAACCATTTCAGAATATTTATTGTAGAAAGGGTTCCATACTGACACTGCATATTCCAGCTGTGAACGAACAAGCGCTTTATATAAGCATAAATATGACGAGGTTCTCTTGAAGTCAAGGGTGGATCGCATGATAAAACCAAATAGCTGGAAAGCTTTGCTGACAATTTTGTTAATATGTGAATCTAGGCACAGTTTAGAATCAAGTATAACGCCGAGGTCACGAATTAAATTCAGTTGGGATAGAGGCACATGACAAAGGGTGTAGGCAAACCTGATAATATGCTTATTCTTAGTAAACTGAAGGTAGCTGCACTTGGGTAAACTTAGTTTTAATTTGTTCCTGTGACAGTAGCCTGTAAGTCTATCAAGGTCTTGTTGGAGTAAAATGCAATCATCGACAGTTTTGGTGGACTTGTAGATCTTCAGGTCATCGGCGTATAATAGAAATTCAGTGTTGCGGAAACAGTCACCTATATCATTGATAAATATATTAAATAAGAGCGGACCAAGGATGGAGCCTTGTGGGACACCAGATGTGACTTCATAAATACTTGACCTGTAACCATTGATTACTACCCTTTGACAGCGATTCGAAATATACGAAGCAAACCACCGTAGCAAGTTGCCACGAATTCCATTAAAGGCAATTTTATTAAGCAGCAGCTCATGGTCCACCCTGTCAAAGGCCTTGCAAAAATCTGTATAAACAGCGTCTACTTGCAGGCCCCTGTCAAAACTATCAAATAAGAAGCTTGAGAAAGACAGGAGGTTTGTGGTAGTAGACCGCTGTTTAACGAAGCCGTGTTGCTGTGGTATAATGACGTTATGTAAGAATGGATATATTTCATTATGGACGAGTCTCTCAAAGACCTTTGACAAAGTGGAGAGGATCGAGATTGGACGGTAGTTCTCCACATTACCCTTCGACCCACCCTTGTGTACAGGTGTGATGTTTGCACGCTTCCACTCTTTTGGAAATACTCCCTCAGTGACGCACTTATTATAAATTATGACTAACGGTTTGCAGATGTAAGTAGCAGTGTAGCGTAGAAAATAAGCAGGTATGCCGTCAGGTCCTGGACCTTTGGCAGGATCCAGAGACTTGAGTTCTTTTATGATCTTGTTTTCGTCGAAGCATAAGCTTGAGATAATATCACAACCTGAGGAAGTTTCCGCGGGTGGTTGCCATTGCGACAGGAGTGGCGACGCAGGCTCATAAACGGAGTGGAAGAAATTTGAAAACATATCGCAGATTACTTCTGGTTCACTGGATTGAGTGTCTTTATAATGAACTTTTGCTGGGATGCACGGTTTGTCTTTTCGATTTGAGACATATGTCCAGAAGTGTTTGACATTTGTGTGCAGGTTATCTTCCACTGAGTTTATGTACCTAGAAAAGCATTTTCCGCACATTTCCCCAAAGTTGGCTCTATGTGTTTTAAATATTTCATAATCCGATATGTTTCCATACCTCTTCCACTTGACCCAGGCCCTCTGTTTTTTTTTAAATGTGTTTATCAAAGGACGCGAAAACCAGACTGGGTAATTGGAAGATCTCGAACAAGTTAGAGGAGTGTGTAGCTTGATAATCTGGTCTAGTTTGTCATAGAACAACGCTAAAGCATCCTCAGATTTTCCGTGTGTAAGAAGTTCCGGCCAGTCGGTTCTCTGTATCATGTCATTAATTTTCTCGTAGTCGGCTTTGTAGAAATTATATTTTTGTATAGAATTCCTGTCTAGGGGGGGGTTTTAATTTTTATATTTATGTCACAAACAAATGGGGGGTGATAAGCGTCAGCAGGTAGCAAGGGAGTTGACTCTTGTTGCACACAACAGGGTAAGTTGGATATTAAAAGGTCTAATATTTTGCCTTTGGAGTTAAGTGTGCCGTTATACTGAGAGGCGCTTAGAAGGGATATAAAATTATTAAGATGGTCACAAGACGCAGTTGAACCAGAGCACAAAGGTGAGCTTATCGGGGTATTCACGGTAGCAGACATGTGCCACGTGGCTTCTGGGACATTATAATCACCAGCTACACAGAAGTAATCGACATTAGGATTACACAAAACTTCGTAAAGTAATTCGAAATGCTTTTCATATACAGGTGGGGGAGTTTTAGGGGGTATATATGCAGCAGCCACGACGTGACGCTTTAGTTTTTTACCACTAGGTATTTCAACAGCAATTTGTTCTATGTAGTTATGCAGTGGGGTAACGTTAGTGGAAGTGTTCAAGTCTATTTCAAAGGGTTGGAGGATTTTTAGCACAGCCACTAGAACACCGCCACCCTCCAGTTTATTAGTACTAGCCCGATCGCGATCACACCTATACACAACGTAACGCTGGTCAATGAATTCGTTATTATTGATTTCCGGCACTAACCATGTTTCTGTCAGTATGATAATATCATATGTTCTGGTGAGAATATTCATATATAAAACATGCAGTTTTGTACGGATACCCCTACAGTTTTGATAGTATATGGTTAAGTGTTTGTCAAGCACTGGCAATGGTAGAATATCCAAATGTACGAACATTGTGTGTTAAATAGAAGGATGCCAAGAGAACAGACGCCAAGCAAAAGTAATGATAAGATGGATTTTAAGATACAAACAAATGAATTTAAACCCAAGAAACAGCAAGACAAGCTCATGCAAGATAAAGATAGCAATACAGTTTTACAATAATAATAGAACAGTTTTGAAAGTGTTTTTGTTACAGGTTCGAGTACAATAAGTATCAATTGCACTGAGATAAAATTTTTCAAGAGTAAACAGACGAAACTTAAAAAATATAATAAAATTGGAAATATTTTATAGAGTAATAGCCTCACAGAACTAAAGATTTGCAGAGCAAGCAAGTTAGAATTATGAAATTCAACGCATAACGAGTACAAAAAACATAAGTTAGCAAATACAAAAATAAAAATAATAATAGTATTGTAAACAAAATGTGTGAGACTTGGTGTACCAAATATAATCATAAAGTATAACCTATCGTTACAGTTACTAAGCGGGGTTTTGAGTACTGACCGACGGGATTTTGTTACTGCTTTTAATTTTTCGGACATCGTCCAGTGTGCGAACTGCAAACGAAGCCAAGCCATCACGTTCGCGTACGAGTATTGTTGAGTTTTTAACCCAAACATACTTGAAATCGTGCTGTTTAGCGGCTTCCTTGCAATCCCGAAACAACTGTTTTGTTTTCAGGGTAAGATGTTCATTTAGGTATATTCTAATTGATGACCCTGAAATACCGATTTGATCGGACTTGAGTTCCTTGGCCAGACGGTATGCGCTCAGGACGTTGTCACGTGTAATTCTTGTACAGAATTTAACAATAATGTTCTTGGGTCTATTGCTGGTTTGCTGTGCGTGTTGCACTCGATGGATTGAGATGATATCTTTCCGTAGTATTGGAAACTTGACGGCAGTGCCCAATTGTTCCATCATGCGGGTTAAGTCTTCACCGCGCCTTTCAGGGACATTGCAGATTTCAATATTGCAGTTTCTAGCCTGCTGCTCTAAGGAATCAATTTTAAGCTCAAGGTTACTAATTAGGCTTTGGGATTGGTCAGAGCTGTGACGGGAAATGATCTCAACACGTTCTTGAAGGTCTTTATGCTCAGCTGCCTGAAATTGCACGGACGATTTTAAGTCGGAAACATCTTGAGCCACTGTACTAACTTGTTCATTTAAGCTGTTGTGTGCGCTACGGAGGGAGCTCATTTCCTGCTTCATATCAGCTATGCTACACTGGATACTGTCATTGAATTTCATCATGCTGATTTCCATTTCTTCACGCCAGCCACGCAGCGTGGTCTTGATATCAGCTGTGAACTTGGCCATGGCGTGGTCCATGTCAGTCCGCCAACCTTTGAGTGTTTTATTTAGTTCCTGTGATATTATACCAAGGCTGCCGATGTCAGTCGAGTTGGACGCAGCGCCAGGGACAATCGTTGACGTAGGGCTTAATGACAAGTTTGGTGACCAGGGCTGCTGTTCAAAGTTATCGCAGGACATGTTTATCGCGTCTTCGCAATTCTCGGGGTGAGTAGAGCAATTAAGTGAGGCCGATTCGGGGCGGCTCCGCTGCGTGATGTTACTGCAGGGGTGACATTTCCATGCGGCTTTTTGATCGCGAGTATAGCCTGAGAATTGTTGTTCAGTGATGTTAAGGCACTCACAGTGGTACATATCAGCACAAGAATGGCATTTTAGTGCCAGTGCCCGTGGCCCAACGGTTCCATTGCAATGACTACAGCTATTATTCATTTTCGCTAAGTGTTTTATTAAAACTTATGAAGGGAAGATTATTGTTTATTGTTTACAATACCAGTGACGCCACCTGCTTTTAAGTTTTAGTATGACAGCAAGATTAATCGATCACGGATCCAACAGAGATGTTTCAGTCAGTCGTGTGTCAAAATAGTTACACGAAGAAAGTATAGATGGCGCTATTCTAAATATATTACAGCCGGAATGATTTGCAAATTTGAATGGGATAAATTTTTGCACAAAGTTGCTATTTGACTTGTATTCTTCAAGATGCGCATAGATCACAGTGATAAACTTCCAGGAAACTGATTTTACACTGGTTTGGTAACACTATGAGGCATAAGAGAGCCGATATTTATGACACTGAGTACAGAATGTAAGTCACTAGATACGATGTTTTTTTATTCACAGAAGCACAACGTACAAACGTACAAACAGATTAATCGTATCTTTGAACTGTAGAAACGATTTTCAGTCCGAATATGCACTTAAACTATTTTAAAACTTAAATACACTGGGAGCAAAATACAAGTTGTAAACACACGTACAGCGCCACCTAGCGATGTGAGTGAGTATAATTCAAATCACAAAAGAAACCCATGTATTACGTAAAAATGCACACACATCCTTATCTTTCTCGGTACGTTACCGCTATATGTCTTTTCCCACGATAGAGAAAGAGCAACTAAAGTAATTTGTGCTGTCTTTTATCTCGGTAGAAACTTAGAAATTATTTCATTCCTTTTACTGTAGCATTTAGGTGTACATTTCCGTATTTTTATGTTGAGCATGGGTCATAAGAAAAACGGAGCGGATGAGATGTTTGTTTTGTTCATTTACACGCCGATTCCAGTTAATATTAGTGTGATTAGCGACTGCTTAATCATGTATTTTAGATGTTCTCTTAACATCAAGCAACGTTAATAAATAAAGGGGGGTATGTGAAAAAAAACATCTTAACAATTTACCTTATAGTGGGAAAACCTGCAATTGTAGGATTTTGGGCAAAACGTGTAAAACAGCTAGCACAATTCAAAGAGAATATAACACAACTTGTAAGAGAACGTTTTCAATACTAACTTGTAATATAACTATACTTACATCCATACTAATATTATAAATTCTAAAGTTACTCTGTCTCTATGTTACCTTTTCACGCCTAAACCACCGAACGGATTTCGATATGGCAGAGAGATAGATTTGAATCCCGGGGAAGGACATAGGATCGTCTTTATCGACATACCTTGTGGGCGAAGCCGCGGGCGGGAGCTAGAATTTCTATAAACAAAACAATAGTCCAGTCTAACTTATTAGCACTCATCAACATTCCTTTGTTCCGTATCTTGTAAGAATAGGGCCAAAACAGAAACAAAGGAATATAAAAACCTCTTATCACCGATAACGCCTAACAGAAATACAGTTACTCGATACTCTCACGAGATACGTTGCTTTCCTTAGTCACAGAGTAAGACAGAAGGTCGGCTCCATACAATATAAAGCGAAAACGCACGCACACATAGACACACTTCACACGCACAGAGTGCAAGCGCACTTGCGACTGTCAATAGATCAAGATATCAACAATCAATCAACTCATCCTATCGTGATCCACTGCCAGGCGGCGGGGTCTGTCGGACTCTTACTACCTAAAAACCACCCTGGTGTTCCATCTCACACCTACGCCGGGGGTTGCGGGAACGTATGATCCTTCCGCAACCCTCGACTGGTGCCGGCCACTGCGGGTCTCCTCGGGTCAGGAGGGGGCGTCGTCCGCCCTCCGCCTATGCCAGGTGCGCCTGCTGCAGGCCGGGTGAGTGGACGAGATCTAGACACTAAGCTTGCCAAGATGCGGTCTAAACTCTAGGATTCGTCTGCTCCACCGGCCATCGGTCCTTCGAAAAACATGGCCAGCCCACTGCCACTTCAGTTTACTTACTCCGCAAGCTATGTCGGTTACTCCGGTTCTTTTCCGGATAACTTCATTCCTGATTTTATCCATCAAAGGAATAAGGCGATTGGCACACTGCACCGCATCACGCAGCGGGTCGCAGATAACGCACTCACGCGCGTGATTTTTTACATACAAATTCAATAAAAACGCACTCACGCGCGTGGAATTTGGCTCCGTTTCACGCACCCCGCTGCGTAATGCGGTGCAGTGTGCCAATCGCCTTACTCATGGAAGGGATTCGTAACAATTACGTTATAATTTGTCAATAACGTTACTAAATTGAAGAGTACAACTGTGACGTAGCATGACCACTGAATAGAGTGGTATTACATTTAGTCGGTTAACCCTGTCACGTGGTTTTTTTTGTGTCTAAGGCTACAGATCTTCGTACATACGCGTATATGTATGTGTCAGTGTGCCTGTTTTCGCTCGATACAATAGGCTATTTGACTGGTTTCTGATAAACATCTCAGATTATTTAATGGTGTCTAACGAGCCCACAAAAACCTATTACTTCAAATTGCATAATGTATTTCTTTTAAAAAAATAGTAAATAAAAATGTACTGTTTAAATAAGCCGCCAAAACGCTACCTATCTTTAACAATATGGCGTCGTGACGTCACGATTCACGTAAACAAACGTTGAAACGGTCGAGATACTAGACAAAAGTCATCTGTTCTGTCAACGATAGACAGAAATTTACTAAATCATGACGTCATCTTAAGTTCAGCCAATCCAGACCGTTTTCGATTACGTGGCGCCAGATTTAAAAAGATGAAGTTTTTTCGGGATTTTTTTTATAAATAATACATTGTTTTGTAGTAAAATTAATGCAAATCGATTTTAAAAGCGATAATCTATACGAGTGTCAATAATTATGACCTTATTTTTTACATTGTTAATAGCCTATTATGGAGCCAGCCTTCTGTAGTATTCTGTGCCTATGTTTACAACCAACCTTTAATATTAATAATAAACCATTTATTTTCAGGCAACAAAGACCCATAGATATATACCTTAACCTAAGTATATATAATAATATAGTAACAATGTAGCGCTTGTAGCCTTGATGTTGCCTTTGATGTAGCGTTGTATCTATTGTCTTACAAGGATCATTGTTTTCCCCTTCCGGGTTCAAAAAATAAAAGAAGAAAGAAATAAATGAATGATTGATGGGTAAATGGCATTGTTTGTTAATAAAGAAGGTTGTCTCTGTTGTATGCTGAAACTGAACAAGATTATGAAAAAAATACGTAGAAGGATAAGTTTTTGTCCCTTGTTCTTCTTTTGTTTAGGTACTGCCTACTCTTTTTTTTTGAGGGTACATGGACCCGATGTAGATCTACCAGCGTCCGTAGCCTGGCTGCGTTTCGGTGACCTCTTTGGAGAAACCGAAGGTTTTGATCGTGCAATTATGGACGAAGTTATGATGACGAACAATTACCGGAGATTTATTGTGAAAGACGGCACGATTGACATATCTGTCGGGCATGCCACTGGCCGGGGGAATCAATCAGGCATACATATCATCTTCGGGTGTTAAGAACTAGGAGATAAGACCAGTTGTTATAAAGTATTGGGTCTCGGGTTTGCTTTGCATAATCTTTATTTTCCCTATATGAGCACAATCCAAATAGGTTGATACTTGTATGGTGAGGTAGAAGTTATGAAGTGCTTCTTCTCACGGACTCGCTATAGCGATTCCGAGAAATTGTATTTTTCTCATAGCAGGCGTGCACTCCGGTACAACCAGGTACGGAGACTGGTTGTATGGGTGTGAATGCCCAGATGTTTGGGAAAGATATATTAGTTTGGTGGCTCGCCACATTATTTGTAAGTGTACCTTCATTTGTGTATTATTACAATAAACTTTGTATTGTGTAAGTAGGTACTTGTTTAATTGAAACTTTCCCTAACGGCCCTTTCACACGGCAGTCCAGTTTTTGGAGGGATCCCGTTTTCTGCAGGATCCCGTTTGATCGCAAAAGAGATTATATGCTAGTGTTCACACGAGCAAACAGCATGCAGGATCCTGCAAAATGCTGATCCCGTCGATTTGTGCAGTTAGGTTTTGTCACCGGAGACTGGATCCGTCGTCCAGTAAAAAGCGGGATCCCGTTTAATGACACATATATTTCTATAGCAGTGTTCACACGGCTTCCTGCGTGCGGTTTTTTGCTGGACACTGTTTTTTGCGGGATAGTGGAGTGGTGGCAGCCCCCCCTCCCCCCCCCGCGCCCGCTACCCAGCGCGTGCATGACTCATCTCTTCTCAAATCGCTCATTAGATTTACAAAAATACCTAAAGTCGAGCGTTATGCCACGATAGGATGACCCCAGAATCTTTTATTTCGCTGCCGACGATGCCGATAATACCAATAGAATATTAGTAAAGTATTCACGTCCATTTCGCCTGATCACTAGCGTAGGAATTGACAAAAAACAGGATGCAACCGTGTTCACACGGCAGTCCAGTTTTACGGGACCGGCTTTTTACTGGATCCTGCAAAACTGGACTGCCGTGTGAAAGGGCTGTTACAGTTTATGTCCTATTTTACTGTAGCTTGGCTAGCTCAGTAGGTTGATCAAAAGCTCTTAATCTTGTAACAGGCTTACAAGGTGATTGCGACAAAATTTTCAACGTTTTTAATTACGGGTATTGGCTTTCTGGTCATTTGTTTTGTTCCATTTTCGTTTTGCTGTTGTATCCCACTTGAAACTCCAGTCAAACTTAAATAAAATACTTTTCAATAATACAATAATACTCTTAGGCTCAAATCACACCGAGATGGAAGCGAAGCAGAGCGCAGTTTCAGTGTCATATGAATTTTAACTTTATTTTCATTACTATAATACTTATTATCGCATGAGAAACTTGAGTCATCGGAGTGCACGCGGTGCCGCGGGCGGCCGCGCGACCTTTAAAGTTTCTCAAGCGATACTATGTGTTATAGTAATGAAGATAAAGTTTAAAATTTTATGACACTGAAACTGCGCTCCGCTTCGCTTCCATCTCGGTGTAATTTGAGCCTTAGACTGTTGGCTCTTATCCCACACAAATACTAAGTCCATGAAGTAACATCTACAAACTACACTTAACTATCCATCCGTGTCAGTTAGAAGTTATGAGAGTATGAAGTGAAACTTCGAATGTAATTGAATACGAGAAATTTCATTCTATTTGATTTGTTGAGAATAGCGTAGGGCAACGGCTAGATCGATAGCGGGAATAAACATCAATACGTACTGTGACGGGGTCCTTCAATTTTTTTTTTTTTTTTTTTCAGTGAACCTTACGATGCGTGTGACTCAAGTAGTACTTTAATGCACTGTATGAAATAACTAGACCGAAAAGACTACTTAAAGCACGATCTACACGGTTTAAAACAGTGGTTTTAAACCTAAGTTTAAAACAGTGTAGACCACTGTCTACACTGTTTTAAAAACTACCGGTTCAAAAGAAAAAACATATGTTTTCCAATATACAAACTGACAATATTAATAAACGTAACATTTTGTTGGCAACAGCTCGATGTGGTTTGGCCCTGGTCTCGGTACATGCCTGTGGTTGTAAGGGCCAGTTCACACCGCGACACGACGCGTCGCACAGTTTTCAAGATAGCAGTACAAATAGACCTTATCTACTATATTAAAAGGTACACAATTCAGTGTCTGCCACGTCGAGCCACGTCGAGCTACGCCCCGCGGAGCCGCGCGGCTCACCTCACTGAATTGTGTACCTTTTTGTGTAGTAAATAAGGTTTATAATTGAATTGCTATCTTGAAACCTACGCGCCGCGTCACTTCGCGGTGTGAACCGACTCTAAGCGTCAGCTCACACCGAGACGCGACGCGACGCGCAGTTTTCAAGAAAGAACTACAATTACAGACCTTATCTACTACACAAAAAGGTACACGATTCAGTGAGCTACGCAGCGCTGCGCTGCGCGGCGCAGCGCGCTGTGGCTCGACCTATACTCCATTTATAATAGCATTAGAAAAAAGAGGCTCGCAGAAGCAGGAGTACGAAACCTTTTATTTTCAAGTTAAGTTCAAACGATTTTAATAAATAATGTATGTGGTTTTTTTGTAAGTAACAATGTATGGCATACAATAAAGCATATTCCATCCATCTACTCGTCACAATGCTTGGATAGGTACATAAAATTAAACAATTTTTAGTAACAATCAGTTTATTAAAAACAACTTTATCACAATGGCATGTCCTTATTATGTTTTTAACAAACCAAATAAATACGACACAAAACGCTACTTGACTGATGGTGACAAGTCATAATTTTAACTATGATAATTTAGAATGCCAGAGGATTAACAAAAATACACTTTCGCAAGCTAAATACCAACTATAAAAACATTTTCCAGAGACATAGAAGTGCGAGATGAGATTTATTGCTATTAAAGAAGAGAAAAAGTTTTGCCACCTTAATGATATAATGGAGATGATAGATGTTCCATTCCCAATTATTCATCATCCTCTGATGATGATGATGAAGAAGTTTCACCAACGTTAATAATAAATATTTCTACAACATTATCCAAAACCTTTCCTCTTCTTTAATTGTATGAGCAATGCAAGATTGCCATTTCTCTGCAGTTATGTTTATGAGTGCTTGCCGCTTCACTTCTTCTAATTTAAAACTTTTATTGTTTTGGGCTACATACCCCTTCATTTGAGCCCAAACTAATTCTATTGGTTGAGCTCGCAGTGGTAAGGGGGGAGGCGCAATACTAATATTTTTTTTTCTTTAGCCATCTCATCCACAGCAAACTTTTGGTACAAATGTTTTATTTGTTTCACTTTTTCTAATAAAGTGGCCCTAAAGTCTTTTTCCTCAAAAGGAATATTTTAGTTTTTTAGCCACTCTTGAATATCTGCCTTTCGTGTGGCTGTAGTTGGCAGCTTCTCCACTTTCCTCGAATGATATGGCGCATTATCCATAACAATAACAGCACCATTCTCAATTTTTGACAATATTAATTTGAACCACTTTTCAAAATTGTGTGCATCCATTTCAGAATGGTACTCTCCATCACCCTTTTTGGCTTCAAATATTAATTCACCATCCATTAAAAACCCTTCTGTAGATCCTGTGAAATGAAATAAAAGCAAATCAATAATTGTGCACCGGTGGCATAGATTACTTGACTGCTGGAAATAGATCTCAACCTTTAAATAGCAACCGAAATTGACTGCATCATTACTGTCCTTGAACAGGTAAATCTACTAGATACCATAAACCCAGAATCTACCCATAAACATCTTACTCCGAGGGGAGGCATTAAATTAAGACTTAATTTCAGTGACAACGGAGAGATTATTTTATTCATGATTTGTTATGTAACAATGGTAAAGTAATTTAAAAAAAAAATACATATAAATCAAGTTTTACCAATATAAGCCGCCTTCCTTTTCCAGTTAGCTTGCAGAATCTTGTCCAACGTTGGTAACTCATTATCAAAGAAAAAAGAATTATTTTTTCTTGGTATTCCACTTAACGTAATATCATCATAATCATCAGATTTTGAGTATTTCCGTTGGCGAGGAGGTGGCGATTGCAGGCGACCTTCTGTATTGTACTCTTTGAGTACATTATAGACTGTTGCACGAGATATGCCTATAAATTAAGATTAGTAATGTATGTTATTACCTTACAATGCATGTTACTTTCAAATACATTTATTTTTTAAGGTAATCATTTTATGATCCTTACCCGCAATTTCTGCAGTTTTGTTAATTAACTGCGTTCTATAAACAGGAGTACCTTCGGGCCCCCTTAACATCTTCATAAATATTTATCACTATTCTTTTTTCTGTAGAACGAAGCGGTGTTTGCTTTATTCTATTTTTCTTAGGAGACAATATTTTAACATCGTGATCTACTTTGGGGCCTCGTTTTTTTCGCTGCTGACACTGATCAGCGCTACTAGCAGTTCCAGAGCGCACATGTTGCGCTTGCAAGCCACTCGGGCCTACACCGGGATCGTCCGTGTCCATAGTTCAACAAAACGTACCGCTTTGTACGAACAACACAAAACTAACACTAATAACGATAACAAAACAATAACAACAGAAAAACAGTAACAAATAACAACTAAACCACGAAAATTCAGCAATAACAAGTATCCACAAGTGATTGAATGACAATTTGACAACTGCAGATTATTTACGCAATTTGACGTATGGACGGATGATATCATAAACCGACAAAATAAAAAAACACGTGCTGCCACCACTTAGAAGGGAATATGTAACATTTTAGATTTGGTAGAGTTATAGTGACATGAAAAACGTTCCGGGTCCTGTCCTCCCCTGCTTCTTTTAGATTTTAAACCTTGACACGACAATATTTTATGTAAAAACTAAATAATATTAAATGAAAGCCTTGTAATTTCAGAAGGTAGATAGGTTAAATAAGTACAAATAAGTGTGACAGCTGTTACTTAAATTTATTATATTTAACTCCACATCAATCTTGACTGTAATAATGTTTGTTGTACTTTTATTACAAAGTGTGCCCCTAAAAGAGTCTTTTTTTACTTCTGTCTAATGCTATTGTAAATGGAGTATAGTACACCCTGCATTGTGTACCTTTTAGTGAAGTAGATAAGGTCTGTAATTGTATTTCTATTTTGAAAACTGCGCGTCGCGTCGCGTCTCGGTGTGAACTGACCCTAAAGGGTATATGAGTTGGCTACCCTTCAAAAAGTAGATTGAATTCCATTATTATTTTTGATTGATTTTAATTTATTACACGTGATGGATTTTTACGGGTATTGGAGGAGATATATACCCATATAATGATGACGATAAAGACGTATGAAATCATTTGGGGGAACTTGAGATTTCAGGATTGATTGAAAAGCTCTGTAAAAACCGGCCAAGTGCGAGTCGCACTCGCACACAAAGGGTTTCGGTACCACAAGAGAAAAAAAAATGAAAAAGAACACTTTTCTTGTAAAAAAACTTAAAGGGTCCTATAATTTTAGTTTTATTATCTGTTGTTATAGCGGCAATAGCATCCCATATTTTTTGATACCGTAAAGTCAAACCCCGCTGCTGTCATTTTCATGACAGCTGTCACTGCGACCGTAATGTAGCGGTCACCCAGCGTTGACAGTTTTTTTTTGCCAAGTCGGGATTTTGGAACTTTTTGAGTGAAAACAGCGAGATTCTTTCGTCGAAAACGGGACATAGTAAAAAAACGTACGAGTATATAATCAGAAGTTTTCAAATATTTATCTTTTTATTTGAATTAAAATTACATTTACGTGAGTAGGTACGTCAGATGGTTTTTTTTATGCTATCATGGCTCACTTGTTAAAAAACTTGTGACGAGTTCTCATTTTTTTTTTTTGGAAACGAACGCCGTAGTCTAAAAGTTATATTGTTAGTTAATTTGTTATTGTTCTTTAATACAATTAAATTGTGTTGATTTTCCGTGGATTCAAGGTGCGTATTTTACTATTTTTTCTTCTGGCGCGGGTGAGCATGTTTTTGTACGGACAAACAGGAAACTTAACAAGCTTATAACTTTGTGATTTTTCATGATACAGTTTTGAAATTTTGTGCATAGATTCTTTACATAAAAAAACACGTGTTTCGGGTTTCACATATACTAAAAATAATGTTGTATATCCTACTGCGTCTCATTGAGATTATTTCTAATTCTTATATTAGGTACTCATTCAGTGCTATGTGTACTCACGTACAATGGCACGAATTCTAAAGTACATAATAAACAAAGTACATAAGATGAGTAATGTTATTTAGGTATCATAATTGTAACGCGTGGTTTTATTTATTTATTTAGTAGACACCAGCACTTCGCTACCCGAAACTGTAAAATTTTCCCAATCAACCTTATGCTTTAGCGATAAAGTTGAAAATCTATTAAAGAAATTTGACAGATTTTAGTAGCTTTATGTGCTGGCATCTGTACTATAGGTAGTCCAAGGGTACAGGGTTAGAGCAATAATTACGAAATGAGCACGATATTATAATAATGACCCATGATACAATGAGAAGATGCTCTCAAGATGATATAAATGTTTATAATTCATTATGTAATTAATTATATCTTCCATGTCGACAACTAAGATTGTATCACTGACCCAGCTGGTTTTCTTTGTTCTATGGAAACTGGTTTAATTTGTCTTGAAAATCGTGTTTTTATACCTAAAGGCACTATCACAGGGAACATTCGCCTATATTGTAACAATCCAAGATTCCACTGTAACGGCTAGGGCTTTGCATATAGCCTGCGCAGACAGTCAACTACTAGGTAGTGTAGAGACTCGTAGAGAGATAATTGAAGCCTAGGTTAATACGTATAATTCAATAGATAGAAGGGTTTAGTCCATGTTCAACCACCACAATCTTTACCCCCGACCATGTAACACTGTTAGGTCGCGAGTAAGGTTACTTTACAGGCGAATGCTCCTGGTGAGAGACCGGGTTTACACAACAGCTCAGTGTGAAAGAGTTTTTAATCCACAAAAGTTTTTCTTGATAATAACAGCCAATGTATGAAAATGCTAAACATTTTACTTTACAATTTTTCTGACTGTAATATCATTGACCAACATTAAGAACGAAAATGCTGAATGCGAGAAGACAAGACCTGTCGATATGAGGACATTTGGGGGAGGCTTACATTGGACATTAGGCATCCCCCACTGGTAGACCAATGGACGTATTTTGACTAAATTTATGACAGTGACAAGTGACATATGTCAGTAGACGAAAAGGTGACAAGCGGTCGCTATATGAAAAATAATGTGTCGTTCATACTCGAGGTCACAGGGGGTCCACTCCGAAGCGGTTAACCACTGTATCGGCCGAATGTTCGGGTCATTTTCTGATTCGAATATTGTTGTACTAAGAAATTAAAAAAAAAGGGTTAGGGGAAGGTTGCGATCATTGGACTAGCTCTTTCATTGGACCACCAAGGTATTTCCAAAACTGTGCAAGCTAGCAATACCCAAACTAGTCGAAATCAGTCCGTGACGACTCAGTTGCACCCCACTCTTACCTCAGTCCTCAGTGACCATGCGGCACGTGGCGAGGAGAGACGTGTGACGTTGTCTTTGCGGCGGTCAAAATCTAATTATTACACTCAGGACAATTTGACGTCAGTATCATTACATTCATATTTATCTGCGTGCACTGTTATGAACTATTAGACAATTTAATTGTGATTCCATGAGTGTTATTCAATTTTTGTCTAATCATGACCATGTATATTTTATTTATTTTTTTCTTAACGAATACCTTGTTGCCATCAATGGACCCCAAGAGAGTTCCACCGTTGGACCAGTCCAATCATAGCCACTTTTTACCGACTTCACAAAAAGGAGGAGGTACTATGTTCGGGTGTTTGTATGTTTTTTTTTTTTTTTTTTTGTATGTTTGTTCATCGAATACTCCGCCAATTGTCGACGGATTTTCAAAATTCTTTTTTTGTTAGAAAGTAGATAGTTCTGAGGTGGTCCCATTGTCACCAAGTTAGGATCTGATGATGGGATCTTAGAGAAATCGAGGGCAACCCTCAAATTTTATAGGCTCACTTATTGTTTTTCGCATATTTTATGAAGTATCTTGTGTATTTGTGTATGGTTGTTACCATCTCAGGTAGCTGGGCTGATGATGGAAGGTACAACTCCTTAACAGTAAGAAGTTACTCGAACAGGCAAGGACTGTTTTAGTAAATTATTTTGATGTTTGATAGGGCATTTGCCACATTTGGTCTCATGATCATCAAGTCATGACCTGATGCTACCTAACTCCTCGACAACTAACAGCAGATATATCGTGTTTAGGCTCATTGAAAAGGGCTCGATGTGTGGATAAACGTACTGTTACTGAGGAACACCGAAGACCTGATGCTTAAGCCAGGAGCATCAGAAAAAGTACAAACCTTGAAATTACAGCACCGTAGTCGTGTTTGGGCTCATTTTAAACAGGACTAATTTTAAGTTCAATGCAATGTTGACATAAGTCTGGCCTGATACTGCAGCCAGGATTATCAGCATCTAATCTAAAAACTAATAAAAGGAGAACTCCTCAACAATTAACGTCCCTGCATCGAGAAAAGGAATATTTTATAAAAAGGCGATGGGCAAGTTGACATTAGGCTATTGTAACTTAGATAAATTATAAACAGACCCACTAAAAAGCGAGAAATAAAAACTTTTTAACAAAAAAGAAAACCGACTTCCAAAAAAAACACTACAAACTGAAAAATAACTTTAATTTCGGAAGTCGGTGGCAAAAACTAAAATACTGATCCCTAAGACACCGACTTCCGAAATTAAAGTTATTTTTCAGTTTGTAGTGTTTTTTTTGGAAGTCGGTTTTCTTTTTTGTTAAAAAGTTTTTTTGCTGTATTTTTCTGGTTTGGGAATAGGTCCCGAGTATTTCACTAATTGTGGAAAAAACCATAAAAAAATCATTATAAATTTAAAATTCCAGAATGTCGCCAAAAAAAAGGAAGTAGGTACTTTGCATGGAATGAAACAAGTGATGAACCTTGTTTTAGAATCAGTAAGGAAACAAAGAGTTGGTTTAAGTGAAGCAAGCAGAATATAATAATGGAGTCCCGAAAGCAACAATTGCTATTACTACAAGCAACCTTAGCTTCCTTTAGACTGTATCTTAATTTTGATGACTTGTTGGTCTCACTAAATGTGCCAAATGTAAAATTTTATTAGATACCTACTAATTATGTAGCCTATAACTATAGTTTGTTTGCTTGTCGTATGTGTATGAGTAATGTTTGTCTCTCCTCGTATGTCACAATTTTGTAATATTGATAATTATAATTAGTTGCCTCGATTGGACCTCTAGAACTAATTTCTCGAAGTCCATTGATAGCAACCTGGTGGTTCATTGAAGGTGCCCATGGTCCAAAGAAGGCAACAGCCTAAGATTTGGTTTTCTTCGTTTATAGCAAAAAGTGTAAGCCCGAATTGTTTGTGCGTTTGATTATTATACATAAAAGTCCTACGAAATAGAAATAATAAACTGCTTTCATTTTAACACTTACACTTTTTGAGGTATGAGGTCGTAAAGTTATGTGGTCCATTCATAGCAACCTTCCCCTAAGGGTTCTAAAAAGGTTCGGTTTGGCACAGTTTGGTCGGGACCAATAGTCAATATAGGAAATTAATGGTAGTAGAAAATGACCGAACATTCGGCCGATACAGTGGTTAACCGCTTCGGAGTAGACCCCCAGTATTGAGGTAAGAGGAATAGGGTGTAAAGTTCACTTATCCTCCATGGAAAATGATGGAGGATCCTCCGACCAGACGGATGTCGTGTCTGGTGGGCTACCTTCCCGACGATTGATGCCGGGACGTTGTATATGCTAGTTGCGCCGAAAACTTTGCTTGCGCGATATAGGATTTCGCGTGACGTCAGTATGATGCGTAGTTCGCATCACCGCAGCTTCTTGACCATAAAGTGTGGTGCTCCCACAACAAGTTGCACGGACCAACCAGCTGATACATTGTTTTTCTTACCTCAAGGCCCCCATGAAACTGATTCCATGAAAAATAAACTAATAGGTGTTAATATCAAAGATACACTTCCCATAAATTAGTTACAATGTGTAAATTAAAACGATGGTCTTGTTTTAAAGTTACGTTTGATCAATTTGTTCCCATTGAAGGTTAATTGTGTTATTGAGGAAAATGAGGAAATAAATTGAACATCCATCATGAACTATCATTTGCTTTGGGCATTTGTTTTGTTTTGCATCTTACACAAGCGGATAACGTTATTTAGTTTGACATTCACAGGATATTTTCTGATACTTTTCAATTTATCATTGTTTCCTGCATTGGCATTTCTTAAACATGTTTATTGGTAAAACATTAACAACCTCTTAAGAGGTTATTGTACTCATCATTATGAACAACTTTTACTATGGGACCAAACCTGAAATCGCAAAAAAAAACAGCTGTTCCCTACATTTATGTTCGTATAACTCGTCAAAATGTAGGGAACAGCCGATTTTTTTTTTCGCGATTTTAGTTTTGGTCCCATAGTAATGCATTTTTTTAATGTAAAGTTCATAATGATGAGAACAATGACCTCTTAAGAGGTTGTTAATGTTTTACCAATAACCCTGTATAGCTAAAAATATTTTTTAAAAGAATAGTTACCCACGATTGTAAATGATTAAATAAACGTAGGCAAGTATTGATCGCTAAAATGTTGTGGGAAGTAGCTAAACAGTTACTAAATATCAAAAGACACATTTTTACTTTGAGAAGAGAAAGTAATTAATGGCAAAGACACAATTTATAATTGAAACCCCTTTTTTTGCGGATGGGAAATCATCAAATGACCCCTCCCGCTCTGCGTGGAGCGGAATGGAGTGTCAGAATCTTACTGACTAAAACCCACCCGTGTTCCTTCCTTATCTCTTTATGTTCCGGGTCAGCGGTAACCCTTTCGGACAATCCCGCTGACCCGGCAGGCTTCGGCCCTAAGGGGGCCCCTCCTCGATGCTGACATCTCTTTGAGGCGCGCGTCGAACACGTACGCGCCGTCCGGCACGGGCCTGGTCCTGATCGGACGGTGAGCTACCCATTACTCTCCGCCCGCAGGCCCGCACCTATCTTCGTGAGTCGTCACGCGGCTCCCGACGCCCGGAGCGTCTCCCGCGGCGGCGGCGGCTGGGACGGGAGGCTCTCTCCGTGAGCCGTCCCGCCACCTTCATTGCTAGCATGACTGCTTCGCAGAAGGAGGTGACTGCCTCCCACTCCCTCTTGCCCCGGACTAATTGAAACCCTAATAGCCAGACCGTACATGATTAATCGTTTTTGAATAACCTACACACTACACTATATTGAGGGACCCTTTCCCTAAATCGGAATGTAATTGGGATTCCGCCATTCCTCCCTTACTCATAATGCATAATCCCGCGTGATATTTAGGGATATTAAGGCGACATGACCTAAAGCGTGGTCTTTGTCAGACTGCATAGAAAAGAAAGAGAAGCGCGATGACACAACGCTGGTAATATGAAGCAATTATTTAATTACAAAAAATCTATTTGTTTGGACTAAAAAATGAAATAAAAAATGAAAAACACTAGTGTTTTATTGTGTTGCTTGTAGAACAATCTGACAAAAAATCAGATTGTATGTATATTAGTATGGTTTTTATTGTAAAAGTTTCCCTAAATATATACTCCTCAACCGCCTACCATATGCAATTTTTGCTCAAATACCAGATTCTCAGTATGGATCCAACAGATTATACTGACCGACTTTACATCGTAATGTAAATGACCTACAAAAGATATACAAGTCTGTACTTTGCTCCAATTGTAACTAAGAAGGGAAGCAATTACTTCAATTGCACTTTAAATTGTGAACGACGTAGGTACCCTGAAGATGGCCGAGTTGAATAGGAAATATTATGACTTTGTAGTGATCTTTATAGTAGATACCTACACACACTATGTATTATTCTGGTTAATGAAAAGATGTTACACAAATAACAAAAAATAAAATTATTCTGTACTGCCAGCGACTTCGTCCGCGTGAAGTTTTTAGTTTCCCCGACCCACCCCGTCGCATCGCATCGCCTGCTCGCGCTATTACATAGCGTTTTTACTTTTTAGGGTTCCGTAGTTCCTACAAGGAACCCTAAGGGAGTGTGTATATCAATTACGCCTACAAAGTGGTAAAATAAAATTTTTGAAAATATATTTTTTTAGGGTAGCTCCCCTAAATGTGAAGTGGGGGTGAATATATTTTTCGTCGCCTACCCATCGTGTGGGGTATCGTTGAATAGGTCTTCTAAAATGACTTGGGGGTTGGTAAAATTATTTTTCGATTTAATGCTCCATTTACGAAATATTAAACTTGAAAGTGCAAATTTTTGTTCCAGTAGGGCGTCCCCCCCCCTCCCTGTAAAAGCTAAACTGCTGGCTTGAAAATCTGGAAAAATTCTCGATGATAGTGCATTTCATGAACTTTGAAGGAAAACTATAGCGGTTAAGAATATAACTATATTAGTTTAGCAGTAATAGTCGTTAAATTTGGGTGTTGGATAATTTTATACAAAATTCTTAGCATTAATCCTTCAAATTGACTATGATGAAGTAGTTGCTTGTTTATAACGGGTAAAGACTTGAATTGAAAAACAAAATATGAGATAAGAAAACTAAAAAAACCATAATAAATTATCATAAGTTTCACAATACTGCCGCTAGATGGCGCTGTACCAACGGGTTACGTTTTCATTCGAGTGATCGACATCCTCGCACGTCATAGAAATGATAATTCAAATTTAAAGTCGTTTTGTGTTATTATAACCAATAACTCCTAATATATTTACCATTACTTATATTCAGAATAAAGAACAACAGAATCGTACTATATTGTGATAACGGGCTACTACGGAACCCTACACTGTGCATGGCCCGACACGCACTTGGCCGGTTTTTATTTTTATTCGGCTCCTGATAGTTCTAGCTTAATGTTAAATAGCCTACAGCCTTCCTCAAAAATTAGGCTATCAAATGCAATAAGAATTTTTCAATTCGACTGGTATCTCCAGAAATTAGCGCATTCAAACAAACAAATTCTTCAGCGTATAGATATAGATTTATAGAGAGATTAGTAAAACATTTAAAACCACATGCTAGGCCTGGATAAAGGTCAGCGGGATTGTCCGAAAGGGTTACCGACTTACCACTGCCCCGGAACATAAAGAGCTAAGGAAGGAACACGGGTAGGTTTTAGTCAGTAAGAGTCTGACACTCCCTTCCGCTCCACCCCGAGCGGGAAGGGTCATTTGATGATTTCCCATCATCAAAAAAAAAAGGCCTGGATAAAACTGTATTTGTAATTGTAAACTTAAGCGGTTTATTTGGTCACATTTTGTCACTGCGGTGTCCAATTGCACGACATCATTTAAATTTGATAATCTGAATTTAATTAATTGATCATGATAAATGAGGGTGTAATTTTTTTTTATGAGGTTTAATTTAACTTTTGGTCGTTGGTCGTTTGGTTTCGTTTTTGGAATGTTTGGTCTAATTTAAAGCTCACTCCCTCTCGCAGAGGAGGCCTGTGTCCCAGCAGTGGACACATTATAGGCTGATTATTAAGATCGTTACCCGTCGACCGATTACCAACTGCAAAGGAACATTTCATAATAATAACGGCAACTCTCAAATTAATGCCCAAACACGGAAAATCTTCACTGCAGCATCTTGGCAAGCAGCCAGAGTGGCTTCATGTACTCATTAACGAATAAATGTTATTTAATCCGCTGTACAATGTACAGCAAATTTTACACGGAACGTCTGGCCTTGTTAGTTAGTTGAGTAAACATAATTTCAGTTAATAATGAAAGCAGTATGAAGCCAGCAACATTCATTGCTTTAAATATGCAATACTTACAATGTCTGGCACGGGTAATTTGCTATAGCCATTCCGTTTTGCAGTCTTCAAACCAAATCTTACTAATATTATAAATTCGAAAGTAATTCTGTCTGTCTGTCTGTATGTTACCTTTTCACGCCTAAACCACTGAACGGATTTCGATAAATAGATTGCATCCCGGGGAAGGACATAGGATAGTTTTTATCGAAATACCTCGCCGCAGGCGGAAGCTAGTCACACTAATATATAGTAGAAAGGCGAAAGTTTGTGAAGATGTTTGGATGTTTGTTACTAAATCACGCGTAAACTGTTGAACAGATTTGGATGAAAATTGGCACATAGATAGACCATTTCCTGGATTAACACATAGGATACTTTTTATCCCAATATTCCCATGGGATCGAAACTTTCGCGGGTGAAACCGCGGGGCGCTGCTAGTAATTAATATGTGTTCATTGCTTAATGGGTCGCTCTTGAGTTCTCTTGACCTCGATCACACCTGATGGAAAGCGATGAATGAGGTCTATGATGGAACGAGCGTGCCCAGAAGATGCCTAAGGCACTGCTGGACCTCCCACGCGTCGACGAAACACAGCAGGCTGCTTGACGCTGGACTCCCACCCCAAGGACCGCAAGGGAGGAATTGGCCAGTCAATGGTGTTGGGTGTGACTGTCCAGGATGCGCCGAGCGCTCGGTTCAGTTGAGTAACTGGCGGAACAAACTGCGCTACACGAAGCTTCTGTAGCAAGTCTTTTGAGAGAGTTTTCCGCCCGCCAAGCGACAAATGATGATAATTATTATTATCGAAAAACTAAAACACTAGCGGAATTAACTAGCTATAACCACTAGCGATTAGGAAGAAGAGTCTTCGTGGATGGCACTATCTGTATTTACTGACAGACAACCCTGCTCAGTCTAGAAGCATCTAATTTTGCACAAGAATTTCTTAATTAACGAAAGTGACCAGTAAGGAAGGAGTTTTGAACATTCATCCCCTAAAAGAGTTAAATAAGAGATGGAAGTTCATCATTTTTGCCATTGGGAATCCCATCAGGCACATGGCTTGTTTCTAGCTTATTTTTAATAATGATCATCAGCATCATTTCAGCCGAAAGACGTCTCCTGCTGGACATACGAGTAGGCCTCTCACATGCACCGTCACTTCGACCCGTTCTGTGCTTTCCGTGTCCAGCGGATTCCTGCGGCTTTCACAAGGTCATCGGTTGACCTTGTGGGTGGCCTTCCAACGCGAAAAGCTTCCAAAAGTCCTGGAGTGGCGACCGCGTACTGGAAGACGTATCTTCCGGTACACGGTACGGTCCAGAACCTTTCGGCGCCATCGGCCGTCTGTTCTGCGAGCTATGATAATTATACAACATTCGTTTTTGTTTATACTAAACCCGAAAACGGGTCATTGTACTCATCATTTTGAACAACTTTTCCTATGGGACCAACCTTGAAATCGCGAAAAAAAAATCTGCTGTTCCATACATTTTATCGATTTAAGTGAACACAAATGTATGGAACAGCTGATTTTTTTAGTAATATTGATTCATTCCAGATGAAAACTCTTACTGTTGATGCAGGCAAGAGGTAATACGGTTTCAAGAACCAATTAATGAACAGCATCTAAGCCTAAAGCGATGAGGGCGGCTAATTGAAAAACTTTGCCAAAACCACTACTGTTTCGGAGTACAGAGAACTTCACATCAGTGGAAACAGTTTCAGATTGACAGCGCCTTTGTTACGTAGCAGTAAGGTCGATTTTCGTAGTGCAAGTGTTACGGAAGCGTTTAGTGGTTTGCAGGAACTTTGTACGTACACTACATGTTTGGAACTCGTGTGGTTTATAATTAATGATAAAGATTTTTACTGAGAATTCGTCTAGAATTAGAATTTAATAATAATAATAAGGCAGTACTCCTCGATACGGCTCGCATTGTGAGGAGGTTCCTGTCTCTGGAGCCCTAACCACCGGTAGTTGGACCCTGCTCCCGACACCGGCGGATCACTATTTTTTTATATTTTTAAATGTTTTTATACTATTTTTTTATATTAAAATATTTAAAAATGTAATAAAATAAGGTATGTAAATAAATAAAGGAGAGAATAATAAAAAAAAACCTTTATTTTCAGGCTACTTTGGCCCATAGATAAATACCTTACAGACTAACATATAATAGAGAGTAGGGACGGGTACAGTCACGAGCATAAGTATGTATACACTTGGATTTATTCAAAGGCGATTTTCTCCTTTATTTTTGAATGAAATTTTTTATTATTACGAACATAATATTTCCGAACCCATAGGTTTATGTAAAGTGTCGTGTTTCAATGTTGCATTCATTATTTCGTCAAAATATCGCAATTGAAAGTTGCCAAGTGTTGACATATTAGTGCTCGTGACTGTACACTGGTTATCTCTTAGAGTCCGTTTACTAAGGTAAATTACATAGGCTGATAAACACATTACCACTCCTTTGCGTCGCGCAGTCGGGTAATAAGGATTCTCTACCAATTTGTTGGCACGGTTTTACGTGATTATGTGAACGGAAGTCCATGACATAACTTGCTGACTTGCTAACTTATATTATCTACTAGCTGCGCCTCGCGGTTGCACCCGCATAAATGTCGATCCCTTGGGAATATCGGGATAAAAAGTAGCCTATATGTTAATCCAGGGTGTCAGCTAGCTCCATACAAAATTTTATCAAAATTGGTCTAGCCGTTTGAGCGTGAAGAAGTAACAAACATATAAACACACACACACCCACACTCATAAACTTTCGCCTTTATAATTATTAGTGTGATAGCTTTTCCCCGCGACGCGTAACTTTCAAACTCCGCGTGTTACTAAGAAATTCCCAATGGAAAAACCTAATAACACTTTGCCCGACCCGGGAATCGAACCTAGGACCACACGCTTAGCAGTCGCGCTTGCCACCACAAGACCAACGGGGCAGTCGACAACCTACAACAAACTATTCTAGATAACTATCCGCATTGATATCTTAAACAGTCACAATAATGTATGTCACCAACAAAGCTTGACTCTCCTCAACAATTCAAGGTCACCTATAAACCTAGTTTACCATCTTCTCAGAGAACTGTTATTGGTCCAAGGTCAGATGCGCCGTAAACTGTGATCAATTAATGAAATGGGTAACCACCACTCTGTATTCTGGAGTGGTTATGAAGTTTGGTTAGAGGATATAGGGGAGCAGAGTTGTGACGGACGCGCTGGGATCGTCAATTCAGACAGCTTATGGCCAACCCTGAAATCGCGAAAAAAAAATCAGCTGTTCCCTAAATTTATGTTTGTATAACTCGTCAAAATGTGGGGAACAGCTGATTTTTATTCGCGACTAGCTGTTCCCCGCGGTGTCACACGCTGCGCGGCTCCTCAGGGTCGTAGCGTGATGTTATATAGCCTATAGCCTTCCTCGATAAATGGACTACCCAACACTAAAAGAATCATTCAAATCGGACCAGTAGTTCCAGAGATTAGCGCGTTCAAACAAACAAACAAACAAACAAACAAACAAACTCTGCAGCTTTATAATATTAGTATAGATATATATTAGTATAGATTTCAGTTTTGGTCCCAAAGTAAAAGTTGTTCATAATGATGAGTACAATGACCTCCTAAGGGGTTGTTAATGTTTTACCAATAACCCTGTATATTCGATTTTAATTATTAAACAACTGTTATCACTAGGTACTACTGACTAACTAATTAAATACAAATAACAAAAGCATACTTAGGCGTCTAAGAACGAAGTAAATTATTATTATTAAAAAAAAAAAACATTTTTTACTGACGCTCCCGATTTTTTCTTTACTATGTAGTTTTCTTATTACGTTAGTGTGCAAATCAAACGTGTGTGCGCACTTCATGTAAAAGGTCTTATAATATCCACAAACAAACTGTAAGTACCCGCTACTAAAACGTTCGTGAAAAATAATTTAGCGCCTACTTATCATAACAGGTTTATCAAACCAACATGATACTGGGAAAAGACAAAAGAAGACGTAGCCGTATCCAATTGTTGAGTCAATTAAGTATAGCATAACCTCAGGTAATTTACATTCCATCGCCACTTAATCACTTATCTACTTTAGTGGAATGTATTCTAAGTTGATTTTTGAGTGAACATTTGTGACAAAAAGTAATAAGTTTTTGGTTGCAATGGAATTTGAACTTTGTTAATTATGACATTCAGTTTGTTGTTCCATAACTTGAAAATTATCTCAAATTCTTAATTCAAATAAAGCTACCTATTTGCCACGATAACTTGGGTCCATATTATTGACATAAAATATTTTCTTCATCTTTTCATAAAATTATTAAGGCCTTGTTTAGATGGACGTAGTTCTTTTTATTTATTTATTGCTGAATGGGCCGACTCTGGACCTCGATCACGCCTGATGGAAAGCGATGGATGAGGTCTATGATAGAACGAGCGTGCCCAGAAGAGGCCTAAGGCACTGAAACTCCCACGCATCGACGAAACACGGCAGGCTGCTTGACACCGGTCTCTGGTGGGAGGGTGGACGCAAACCAGGCGGGCGTTAGACCTATCACGGCAAGGGAAGAATTGGCCAGTCAAATAAGGTTTTGGGTGAGACAGTCCAGGATGCGCCGAGCGCGAGCGTTCAGTTGAGTAACTAGCGGAACAAACTGCGCTACACGACCTCCTCGTGTAGCGCAGTGTGTTCTACCAGTTTCTTCATGCATCCCAATTATTTTTAGCCTATGTTATGTCAAGATTAGAAAACGTTTACATGGTACTTGCAGGTCTGATATCTCTTTAACCCGGTATTTCACAGCGTTCTGCTCATAATGAAAATTGATGCTTATGACATAAACTTTCATTTGATGTATAATTATGTGGTTTTTATTGGACATACCGGCCAAAACGCCCATCATTCTTTATGAGATTAAATAATGCGACAGCTAGAGTTAAAGCGTATTTAATTTCATTTGTATCACGCATAATTATATGAACAGTCTTAAACATTTTCAAATAAAATATTTATTAAATATTTATTTATTAAAACTTTATGCACAAGTAAAAGAAATACTGTACAAAGGCGGACTTATTGCCTGAGGCAATTATATTTATATATTTTCAAATAATGAAGTAATAATATAATAATAATATACATATATAGAAACATTTAAGACTGTTCATATAATTATTTGAAAATATTGTAAATATTTTATTTGAAAATGTATATATAAATATAATATATGTATATATAAATGTATATATAACATATATTTATATATATGTCCGCAGACACATTGATTAGCAGCTGTGAGAGACGGCGACTAGATGGCGCTAGTGGAACGTGCACCAGACGCAAATCATTCACTCTATCGATCATTTGGCCTAAAGGACTTGGTATCCAATCCAGTAAAATATTGTAACGGTTTCCCCCCCACTAGCGATCGCCTTTATAAGGAGCTGCGCTGTTTGATCGGTACGCATTTCCAACGGTTGCGTCGTGGTGCACGGACCACTGTCTCTCGACAGTCAGTACTGCCCGATTATTGGATGTGGAACGCTGTCTCTGACAATTAGTACTATCCTTATTGCGGTGGGTGCATGGACCACTGTCCCTGACAGTCAGTACTGCCCTATGTGACCGCCTTTTGCCGTTATTAGTTTTATTATTTCATTTCTGTATTTTCTAGATTTAAGATAACGGATTGTTCAATTGAATAAACTTGTGTTTTACTTCTGATGTCTGGGCCAATCCGACATCAGAAGTGGGATCGGATTGTCCGCCCACCTCTGGCACTTCATTATCACAAAATGGCCAGAAAAATATTCTGCTACCCTCAAATAATTTAGAAGCATTTCTTTCATAATTAACTGATGCTCTACTACCCGGTCCAATGCGCCACCACAACCATTCACAGTGTTGGTACCATTTGATCCTGATTACCCCAATTCATACAGGGCTGTCAGACACCATAATTAAAAGCAAAAATTTGAAAGGTGTCAATTTAATCATGACGCTGACCTTGCCTTCGAGGCGGCGCAGCCACATTACTGATCTAGATGCCTCTCAGTCATTATCAATGGGATGATATCTAGACCAGCAAATATGTACTGTAGGGGTTGCAAGAGTATTGTGACCTAGTCCAGTGAGCTGCAGGGATTTCATCCATGGGATGATTATCTAGACCAGCAAATGTGTACTGTAGGGGTTACAAGAGTATTGTGACCTAGTCCAGTGAGCTGCAGGGATCTCATCCATGGGATGATTATCTAGACCAGCAAATATGCACTGTAGGGGTTACAAGAGTTGTGACCTAGTCCAGTTGTAGTTGCAGGAATCTCACCTGCTTTAGTGGGTGACGATTTAGACCAGCATGTTTGAACTGTAGGGGTTTTCTATTGTAAAGAAATACCTAGACCAGTGATATTTGCTAATTTGATATGTAACGATGATGACGATGTGAATTGATGACGAATGAATGCACTCGAGCACGAGTGATTTATCAGGATGGCCGTGTCGGCAGACACATTGATTAGCAGCTGTGAGAGACGGCGACTAGATGGCGCTAGTGGAACGTGCACCAGACGCAAATCATTCACTCTATCGATCATTTGGCCTAAAGGACTTGGTATCCAATCCAGTAAAATATTGTAACGGTTTCCCCCCCACTAGCGATCGCCTAAGGAGCTGCGCTGTTTGATCGGTACGCATTTCCAACGGTTGCGTCGTGGTGCACGGACCACTGTCTCTCGACAGTCAGTACTGCCCGATTATTGGATGTGGAACGCTGTCTCTGACAATTAGTACTATCCTTATTGCGGTGGGTGCATGGACCACTGTCCCTGACAGTCAGTACTGCCCTATGTGACCGCCTTTTGCCGTTATTAGTTTTATTATTTCATTTCTGTATTTTCTAGATTTAAGATAACGGATTGTTCAATTGAATAAACTTGTGTTTTACTTCTGATGTCTGGGCCAATCCGACATATATAAATGTATATATAATAATTATGAAGTCTTAAATGTTTTCAAATAAAATTATGTTAGAAACAAGTAGACCGTATTTGTCAGTACTGTCTCTCCTTTTTCCTTTAATTTCAAAGGTTGTCATTAAATTATCGCTTCTAGCGATAAGACCCCGTGTCACCCTGTATACAAATTTCTACATTTATATCTGAGGGAAAAGGGTATGTCTGTCTCTCGTTATCATCAGCCATATTGCGCAATAGAAAAACCGTTTTCAGTTCAAACAAACCCATACTTTCCATACTTAAATTATACATTCGAAAGTAACTCTGTCTGTCTGTATGTTACCTTTTCACGCCTAAACCACTAAACGGATTTCGATAAAATTTGGCAGAGAAATAGATTGCATCCTGGGGAAGGACATAGGATAGTTTTTATCCCGATATTCCCACGGGATCGACACTTATGCGGGTGAAACCGCGAAGCACTGCTAGTATTATCATAAGTATCATAATTGTGGTAAATGCCTACTCGCGTTATCAGAAGTGTTTTGTACTTATTTATCGTACTGCAACTGGTTATTACAAGTTGTCTTGATTAGTACTTTCAGGTTATTTGCCCATATCGTATAAGTCAGGGATCACCAATTAGTTACTTTGGAGGCCATTTTTTTTAAATAATATGGCTTTCGCGGTCCGTTTGGTAGACGAGTAGGTACTAGCAACCAAGAAAAAAAAAACAAAAAGTAACCTGAATAATTGCAACGTATTAATAAGGATAGTACGTTTATTTATCTACATACAATTACTTGAGGCAGACATACTCATTTTTTATAAAACTAAGTAAAATCCTAATTTGTGTAAACAATTACAAACGAAGGCAGAATGCTATTCGCGCGTTTTTTATTTTTTTACATTTTTTTTTTATTTGGCTCGCGCGTTTTACTTTATCAAAATCAAAAAAAAACAAAATCAAAATATTTTATTTCACATAAGCCTACATGGGCACTTATGAAACGTCAGAAGCTAGGTGCACGGTTCCAATTGGTCGTTTCCTATGGAGAAGAACCGGCAAGAAACTCCACGGTTACTCTTTTTTAAAAATAATTGGCTTTTACAATATTTTCAAATTACAGTAGGTATGGGAGGATAGCGTAGGCCTGTCAACAAGTATCAGGTACTTGATAAAATAAAAAAATGGTCTACAGATCTAAAGTCTACAAGGCCTACAAAGTCCTCACATTTACAAAATAAGAATCTATCAAAACGAAAAATAAAAAATAAAAACCTAATAAAACCTAGTGATATGATTCCCATTACAACCACTAAAATAAAGAGATGAAAAATATCATACAGCCTGTTACTTGTTCATACAATGTTCGTGATTAATCTCTTTGGTGATTGGAACTTTTACTACCTACTTAACAATATCCACATTCCAAATTCAAATCACCTTTTGTCCCTAGGGATTAAAGAGCTATTTTAGTCCCAGTTTACGCAGAATGCACTATCTCTTTTTGAATAGATGTGATAAAAAAATATTTCTTACTCTAGTAGTCTGAATAAGGAACTTAAAACACAGACTATATTAAAAAAATATTTAAAATACATTTTAATTTTTAGAAAATCTGTTTGCTTTAAGTCCGCACTAAATCGGTCTGGATCCGGACCGCGGTCCGCCATTTGGTGACTTCAAGTATAAGTCATTAGGGTGATTTTAGCTAAGCCAAACCGAGTCAGTTAAACAAAACCTGAGAGAAACCTGAACCTAAAAGAGCTTCCCGTCCCAGCCGCCGCGGGAGCCGCGTGACGACTCCCGGCCACCGTAGGCGCGGGCCTGCGGTCGTAGAGTAATGGGTAGCTCACCGTCCGATCAGGACCAGGCCCGTGCCGGACGGCGCGTACGTGTTCCACGCGCGCCTCAAAGAGATGTCAGCATCGAGGAGGGCCATAGGGCCGAAGCCTGCCGAGTCAGCGGGATTGTCCGAAAGGGTTACCGCTGGCCCGGAACATAAAGGGCTAAGGAAGGAACACGGGTGGGTTTAGTCAGTAAGACAGTCTGACACTCCCTTCCGCTCCACCCAGAGCGGGTGGTAGTCATTTGATGATTTCCCATCCGAAAAAAAAAAAAAAAAAAGGGCCTCACGTGTGCAGGTGACAGGGCATGTGGTGCAAGCTGAAACCGTGCCGTGTATAGCGAGCCTAAGGGTCGGTACACATCTGACGGAAAATGCGTCGCGTATTATCGGTCGCGTAATGCCAGAACAGACAATTATATGATAAAACATTCAACCGATGATGCGTTAGTGCGTCGAGCGAATAAATAGACCCAATCGAAGTTACGCCCGACGCATTTTCTGTCAGATGTGAACTGACCCTTAATCTTCCTCTAAACTACACAACTAACAGCGGCACAGGATTCATGCTATCTCTTTCATAATAGGAATAAAAGTACAGGATGCATGGTCTGTGCCAATATATTTACACTGATTGTCGGGAATGATCGTTTGAATGGAGAGTGTACTTGCTTGAGTTGTCTGTTTGTATGTGTAGCTAATAAATAATCTTCTTCTTTAGTCTTCTACTACCGTCTTCAGCTTGATGTCTCTTAAGAAAGATTGTAGCAGAATTAGGATAAAGCATAGCTCTGGCAGATTGTGTATAGGTACAGAGTTATTGGTAAAACATTAACAACTTTTACTATGGGACCAAACCTGAAATCGCGAAAAAAGCAGCTGTTCCCTACATTTTTACGAGTTATAGGAACATAAATGTAGGGAACAGCTGATTTTTATCGCGATTTCAGGTTTGGTCCCTTAGTAAAAGTTGTTCATAATTATGAGTACAATGACCTCTTAAGAGGTTGTTAATTTTTTACCAATAATCCTGTATACTAATAATAACGACCTGGGAATCGAACCCAGGACCCCACGCTCAGCTACCGAGCTTGCCACCACGATACCAAAGGGGCATTTATAAAAATAGAACATGCTAATCAATACACTGAACGATAATAAACTTCAACAAAATTATTCAAGTGGGCTAGCGCAGTAGCTCGCCCGTTCGAATACTCCCGCGCAGTACTAGCGACTTAACTCAGTATCATCGCACGCGGCGAGCGTCACGTATCGGGCATTTACTTGTATTATACAAATTGTAATACTTTATCTTTCAGGATATAAAAGGCCAGTAAAATGTGGTGGTGATTATAGTGCTGAAGGATTTTGTGTTTTATTTTGAAAGTGATAAAGTGTGATTTCAAGTGGAAGGGGATTGTAATGGTGGGTTCATAAAGTGTGTTTTGTTTTCTTTATGTTAATGTGATTTATTATTCAGTAATTTTCATTTTTTTTCCGCTGAGTCATTGATAAATAAAAATAACTGAAACCATACAGTTACATTGCATATAAAAACCTTATTTTTCCATCTCACATAAATACGCAGTTGTTTTTTTATGATATTGTTATGTTTTTCTTTGTAAGGAGCATAAAATATTACTTTATTCCCAGATACAATGCCATAACAGTATCTGTATAATACCATATGATCTTAAATAATAGTTTCTAGTAAAATGCATCAATCATTCATAAAATTACTAAACGATATTAAAAACGAAGTAAAAAACATTATTTTTTATGAAAATGTTTGGCTGCCACTCACAGATAACCTTAAATTGTATTAAAAATTATATATTAACAAGTAATCCATCAAAAAAGAGTTAATGATTTGAGTGAAAAATCTAACCGATCATTTTAATATGCATAGTGAAACAATGACCTTGCTAAATACATAACGAATTTAAGAGGGATGCGGCAAGCAAGAGAACCCTACGAAATTTATTTTATTTATTGTCTTACCTTTTTTTTTTAATTTGCGGGCCAGTATCAGCTCAGCACCCAAATTGGGCAACACACTTTCTACTACAATTCGAATGATTTTAAAGGAAATTCGTAATCCATCACACTAATATTATAAAGGCGAAAGTTTGTGAGTGTGTTTGTATGTTTGTTACTGCTTCACACGAAAACTACTAAACGGATTTGGATGAAATTTGGCATGCAGATAGTTTATAACCGGATTTAATACATAGGATACTTTTTATCCCGATTTTCCCACGGGATCGAAGCTTATGTGGGTGAAACCGCGGGGCGCTGCTTGTTTCTTCAGAAATATTTGCAAAATTCGTTTGTTCCACAACGTATACATATGGTAACGCAATGATGCATTGTCATTGTAAAGGCGGATACAGACATTGCGAGGCATGGGCAGCGCACATCGCAAGATTCGGGACGTTCATATTCGTGGTGAGCATGCCTCGCAATGTCTGTATCCGCCTTAAGTGGTTCAAAATTGGAACGCAGGTGTTATGGTATTTAAAAAGTAAGACGTATCCGTAAAAACATGAATTAACATAATACCACGCCTGCATTTCCCGCAGGGTCAGGCAGAGTTGCACCGTCTACACCCATATTTCGCCAATTATGTTTTAGTCACAGAATTATATTCATTAAAAAAACCGGTCAAATGCAAATCAGACTCGCGCACCGAGGGTTCCCTATAAATTTGTAGGTATGTAAATAGATTATCATGGAATTTTTTTTCTTTACGGTTTTCGGATTTTTCCCTTTACTTTTGCTACATGACATTGCTTCATGCCAAATTTCATGATTCTAGGTCAACGGGAAGTAGGTACCCTATAGGTTTTGATTCCGGAACATAAATGCCTGTATCTTTTGATTGCGTTGACTTAGAAGTTTGATTTTGTCACTGTTTCAAGGGATTGCAGCAGGTTTATCCTAGTACAGGCATATAAAATTATTATACCCTTGTTAATTATTTCTAAGACGAAGCAATTTTTTTTTCAATTTTAATTCTGAATAAAACATTTATTTTATTTTATTATAGGTAAAACTAAATATCGATCCCAAAACACCGACTTCCGAAATTAAAGTTATTTCATAACTTTGAGTTAATTTCTTTTTGAAGTCGGTTTAATTTTTTTAAATTACCTTTTTTTAAAATAGCACTATGACACAGACACTAGGTACTAACCTAAATTTCTTCCACGTTTTAAGATTTCAATTTAACAGTCTAAACACACCTTTACATTCAAGTGTACAAAGATAAGAACAACGTAAATACAGTTGATACTATAAAGGGATCATAATCAAACAGTGATTTTCTTCCAGATGGCTTATAAAGACAGTGCAAGTAAGAGGATAAGCAGAAACAGTGGTGAATCAGTGACAATGGTGTACACAATCAGTCAACAACTTGATAATAATGTGGAGAAAAGTGAAAAAAAATGTTGTGTGTGGAAAGAGATTCTTCTAGCTGTGTTGGGTATGTGATTTGCTTTTCTTTATTATAGTTCATTATTCACCGAGGGGAGAAAGTGACCGATACTAACGAGGGTGTAGTTTTAGGTCCGAGGCTCAGCCGAGGGCCATAATACACATGAGTTGGGAATCGCGCTTTCTTCCGAGTGATACATAGTGCTTTATACTTACGAGGAAAATAAAAACTGAATGTAATACTTTTGCCAGGGGAGATTAATATTGGTTTGATAAATCAGCAAAAGTGTGTGGCCAGTAATATGTAGCGCCTGGAAATAAAAACTTTTTGTGTTTTGGCATTATTGGCATATTTATTTAGGTTAGTTATAGAATTGCCTGAAACAAAAAAACAACAGCACGTTTACAACGGATTTTCATACACTTTTTCGGCCCGCGAAGTACAAGAGTAATGACGTACTTTCTGCCTCATTTAAGAAAAAGTAATAAGGTTCTTTCCGAGCAGTTACTATGGTATAAAAGTGTTTTTTTTATGTAACTAGTATAATCAGCCTGTAATGTTCCCACTGCTGGGGCACTGATCTCCTCTCTGTGTCAGGAATTGGGCCATAGTTTGCCATGCGGCCCCAATGAAGGTTGACCCACACGGGCCCAGTGCGGTATGGTTTTGCATACCTATATTTGACTGTTTTGTGAGACATACGTTCATGTTTATGATTGTTTATTATATTTATAATCACTTGGTTAGTCTTAGGGTATTGTGTTACCCAGTAATTTAGGTTGTGGAGGTCAGATAGGCAGTCATCATCATCATCTGCCTAGCCTTTTCCTAACTATGTTACGGTCAGCTTCTAGTCTAACCAGATAGGTCAGATAGGCAGTCGCTTCATGTTAAATACTGGCATGCAGCTGCATCCGGTTAGACGGGAAGCTGACCCTAACACAGTTGGGAAATGGCTAGGCAGATGATGACTTCGTTATAGTCTTAAGTAATCATGGATATTCTTGTCTATTCTTCATAGGAATGCACGCCTTGGAAAAGGGTAGCTTCAAGTTTTTGACGAACCAAGTGGAATTTCTTTATAATGCAAAATGGTTTGATTAAATACATCAATTTAATATTATTTAGCGTTTTTATTCGTTACTTCCTGATTATTTAACGACCGTCAGGTATGTTAGTTATAACTTTTTGAGGTAGCACACACAACACACACATTATAAATTCACACATCACACATTCATAATTCTGTTACCTATATTAGAAATTATTTGAGTGTTAGGCTACCCCTTAAATATAAAGAAAGAAAATACGTATATTTGCGGTAAACATGACACAGATAAAGAACACAAACACAAAAAAAATAGCAAGTTGGGGGAAAAAATGCGTCACGTCCACGCAAAACGGCCATCGCTCAGCATAATGCTAACATCCTTTGCGAGATAGAGCCCCAGCGCTAGTTTTCGGCGACAGCCTGCGTTGACGTGACGACGACAACCAGTGCAGTATACCTACCTACGGCAAGTTAAAAAAACAACAATCAAAATAAGAAATAAAATAAATTTAAAATACCTAGTGAATAGCCAGTAGGTACACATACACGGGTGAACATCGTAATACCGCATTTACACAATCGTGCTCGCTATTCGCCTCGTGACTCGACGAACGATTCGACGAACCATTCGTATACGAAGGCCGCGGCCGTCGCGAACTACTGTTCACAAATTCGCGGGGTGAAGTATTTTGACAACGCGAGCCACAACGCGAGCACTCGAATCGCGAGGCGAGGCACGAGGCGAATAGTGAGCGCACTGTTTACACATGCGTGTTCGTTATTCGCCTCGCTATTCGCCTCGCGGTTCGTGCGATTGTGTAAATGCGGCATGAAGAACCATGGACATGAATTAGACAAGGCAACGCCAATGAAGAATCTATTGTTATTGACAACAAAACCATTGATCACGTTCAATTGATTCGCGCACTTAGGTACTTTTGACATGACTTGTTAAAAAGTACAAAATGTACGCAATATTGTTTTGCCGTCCTTGATGAGACCATGTGGCTCTGACCACAGATATAGATTCGCCTAAATAACGCAAGAGCAACTACTTTGCGAGCAGTTGAGCAGGGGTGGCCCAGTGGTCACGGACACGACTTACGAGTTGTAGGTCGTAGGTTCGAACCCAGACAGACGCTTTACTTTGTGTAAATTATTTCATCACCACCGCTCTCAAAACGGTGAGGGAAAACATCGTGAGGAAACCGGCATGTCCTAGAACCAAAAATTCGAAGACATGTGACATCCACCAACCCGCACTGGGCCCGCGTGGTGGATTACGGCCCACTCCCTCTCATTGAGAGGAGGCCTGTGTCCCAGCAGTGGGAACATAATAGGCTGATTATGGTATGGTAACTACTTTGCGTGCCAAAAATCGCACCAGCTTACGTACAAAAATCATAAGCCGCCACTTTAGCGCTCAGTCCTGTGTACTGCTGGCTGGGTGAGCGTGAGCGCTGGCGCTAGGCCCTGGGGTTGGGGCGACAGGGGCACAAAATACAGATAGTACAGAAGGCAATCTACATACAAAGTGCGCTCGAGCAACGCACACATAGACACCGCTCAAGGACACGTTATCTCGGACGGGTTGGGAGTAGTGCGAGCGCGGGTGCCATCCGCTTGAGACACGCGTCTGTGAAGTGCAAAAATGGAGCAACAAAAAAATGGCTATCTAAACTGGATTTATATAATAGTTTCCTATTTTGAATCAGTATAAACGAAGTAACTTTTTTGTAAGAAAACATGATTTTCTGTTTGTATAGAAAGTGTGTTGTTTTTAGTGTCATTTGATAGGTTTAGGTCTAAAACAGATAGGGAAAAATAAATTGTGTAAATAGGGTACTCCGTTTCGAAGTTATTATGGATTTTCGATAGTGAAAATTGACAAATGTAAAATTTTATGTTTTTGTTCTGTAAACTTTTTGTATTGTAATACTATGTTTATTGTTTTATTTTAATATTGTAGAATAAGCTCAACAATAAATCAAACAACTAGATATGAGTGTCACTACCACGATAGTTTTTGTGCATAAGCCAAAGTTGACAACCCTAGCGCGACCGCCGAGCGTAGGTATGAAAAGTGAAGCATACATGTGATTGCCTTCTGTGCTATCTGTATTTTAGTGTGTGTTACACAATTAGAGTTCTGGACGTTCACACATGTGTTTGTTAGTTTACGATTTTCATAATTCTGTTTCGGTTTTCACGATTCGATAAATTGGTTCTTCAAATACAAATAAATAAAATTGAAGTGTCCGTTTGTAATTTCTAATAAATATAATTTTGCCTAAATGCCTATAAAAGTATATAACGGTACACAAAAAACATTCTTTTAAATTTTTGTCTGTTTGTTCCGGCTAATCTCCGAAACGACAGTTTCTGATGAAATTTGGTATGGGGATACTTTGAACCGTGGGGAAGGCTATATAAATGCTTTTTATCGGCATACCAAGCGGGCGAAGCCGCGAGCGTAAGCTAGTATTTATATTTAATATAAGTACTATAAGAAGAATATCAGGACGGTAACCAATCAGTTCACATTTAAAGTGAAAGCTCGAGAACACTTACACAAGAAGTTGGCAGATTCTTCTCAGAACTAAGTTGTTGTATTTTTTCTTGTTTATCTCTCATAACTTTTTCCTTATTTTTATATATATATATTTTGTATGTATTTATATA